>OW240912.1:172948246-173016000 GCA_933207985.1 Pelobates cultripes | reverse complement strand
GACACGGTCATGGAGGACTATTGATACCGACCGGGCTCCATCCCCCTTGGTCGAGCGGAGCCTATGGTCGATGTATCAATAGGGGAAAAAAGGAGTGCGTTTATGATCGACACTGGTGCTGAACATTCGGTGGTGACTAATCAAGTTGCTCCTCCATCTGGAAGAACTATTACTGTAATAGGAGCAACTGGAAGAAGTGCTGAAAAACCGGTTCCTAAAAGTCGACTCTGTACATTGGGAGGCCACGTAGTAAAACATCAATTCCTTTATATGCCTGAGTGTCCAGTCCAATTGCTGGGACGTGATATGCTATCCAAATTACAAGCGCAGATTACGTTCCTACCAAATGGAACAACATCCTTAAAGCTTAATGGACCCTCAGGTATTATGACATTGTCCGTACCAAAGGAAGAAGAGTGGCGACTTTATACAGTGTTGACTAGCCAAAACCCGAGGAGTGATGAATCCCTATTTAACATACCAGGAGTTTGGGCAGAGAACAACCCACCAGGACTGGCCCGCAATATTCCACCTATTAAAATCGAACTAAAACTTGGGGTTTATCCAGTAAGCCTGAGACAATATCATATTCCGCAGAAGGCCAAGAAGAACATCCAATCTTATCTGGATAAGTTCATACGGTATGGTATCCTAAAATTCTGTACTTCCCCCTGGAACACCCCATTGCTGCCTGTTCAAAAGTCCGGTACAGATGAGTATCGACCTGTGCAGGACTTGAGAGCAGTCAATGATGCGGTTGTTAGTATACATCCAGTCGTGCCCAATCCATATAACCTGCTTGCTTTAATTCCGGGCGGGGCTACTTACTTTACAGTCTTAGATCTCAAAGATGCCTTCTTTTGCCTCCTAATTGCCGCAGAAAGCCAATGTATCTTCGCTTTCCAATGGGAAAATGCTGTAACGGGCTCGAAACGCCAAATGACCTGGACAAGATTGCCCCAGGGGTTTAAAAATTCACCTACCCTATTTGGTTCAGCTCTAAGTCAAGATCTACTAGATTTCGAGTCCATCCCAGGAGAGTGTGTATTATTACAATATGTAGATGACTTGTTGATAGCAGCAGTTACAAAGGAAGTATGTCAGCAAGCAACGCACGATCTACTACACATTCTCTGGAAGGCAGGATACAAGGTGTCAAGAAGGAAGGCTCAGTTGTGTTTGCCAACCGTCAAATATCTGGGATTCCATATCTCTGAAGGTCAAAGAATTATGGGGCCAGAGAGAAAAGAAGCTGTGTGCCAAATACCGATACCCAGGAATAGAAGACAAGTGCGAGAATTCTTTGGGGCAGCAGGCTTCTGTAGGATATGGATTCCCAGCTACGCGATACTGGCAAAACCTCTGTATGCAGCTATCAAAGGTACAGAGCACGACCCCTTCTTATGGACTCAAGAACAGCAAACGGCATTCGAAGATGTGAAGAGGGCTTTGATGAGTGCCCCAGCATTAGGTCTACCTGACCACACACGGCCATTCTACCTGTATGTACATGAGCAAAGAAGAATGGCTGTGTGAGTATTGACACAGTACTTGGGATCATGGCAAAGACCTGTTGCCTACATGTCTAAGCAACTGGATGCAGTGGCCAGCGGACTTCCACCTTGTCTAAGAGCTGTAGCTGCAGCCGCCCTGCTAGTAGCTGAAGCCCATAAACTCACTCTGGGTCAAGAACTTTATGTACGAGTTCCACATGCAGTACAGACGTTGTTGGATTACAAAGGAAATCATTGGTTTAGTAACAGCCGTATGACCAAGTATCAAGCAATGTTGTGTGAAAACCCAAGAGTGCATTTAGAGACTGTAAATACCTTAAATCCAGCTAACCTTTTGCCACAACCTACTGAAAGTCAACATGATTGTTTGGAAGTAATGGATGAAGTATTTTCAAGTAGACCAGATCTTCGTGATTTTCCCATCCAGAACCCTGATGTTCAATATTACACCGACGGCAGTAGTTATGTAAAAGAAGGAATCCGCTATGCAGGATATGCAGTAACAACGATAGACAAGGTGATAGAAGCTCGGCCACTGGCAAAAGGAACATCAGCACAAAAGGCAGAATTGATAGCACTGACACAAGCATTACAATTGGCTGAAGGTTTAAGAGTGAACATCTACACGGACTCCAAGTATGCGTTTTTAACCACTCATGCCCACGGAGCTTTGTATAAAGAAAGAGGACTATTGAATTCAGAAGGCAAAGAAATCAAATACGCAGCTGAGATCCCACAACTATTGGAAGCAGTGTGGGAGCCGAAAGAAGTCGGTATTATACATTGTCGGGCGCATCTGAGAGGAGATGGTGATGTAACCAAAGGGAATCGGATGGCAGATAGTGCAGCTAAGCGTGCTGCTGAATCAGGAAGACAGGAATATGTGGGGCATATAGCTGCTCTTATACCAACTCCACTGTCTCAATGGACTCCAATTTATACAGCTCAAGAAGAGGAGTGGTTAAGGACTGAACCTGGAAAGCATTTGGAGAACAAATGGTATCAGTTAGAAGATGGAAGAATAGTTATTCCAGCATCACTAGCGGTAGAAATTGTCCAAAACTATCATAACGGGACACATTCTGGGAGAGACAGTACAGAAGAATCTCCCAGAAAACATTTCTACATACCAAGATTGTCCAACTTGACTCAGGCCATTGTACGTAGATGTGTAACGTGTGCTAAAAATAATGCAAGACAAGGACCAGTAAAGCCACCAGGAGTCCAGTTTATGGGGGGGACTTCCCATGTCCGATTTACAAATTGACTATACAGTGATGCCTAAATCGGGTGGACATCGCTACCTGCTGGTAGTGGTGTGCACCTATTCAGGCTGGGTAGAAGCATGTCCTACTCGCACAGAGAAAGCAGGAGAAGTCGTGAGATTCCTGCTACGAGAAATAATACCCCGATATGGACTACCCTGCTCTATAGGATCGGACAATGGTCCAGCTTTTGTTCATCGGTGCCTACAACAATTGACTCATATGCTTGGTATAAAGTGGAGGCTTCATACGGCATATAGATCCCAGAGTTCTGGTAAGGTAGAGAGAATGAATAGAACTATTAAGAATCAGTTGGCTAAAATGTGTCAGGAAACCCAACTTAAGTGGAACGTTCTCTTGCCCATAGCTCTATTGCGAATCCGTAGTACACCTACCAGAAGGATGGCCTCTCTCCTTTTGAAATCATGTACGGGCGACCACCTCCCGTGCTTGGTAACTTAAGGGGGGATTTGAGTCAGTTGGGAGAAGGAATTACCCGGCAGCAGGTTGTAGAGTTGGGTAAGACTATGGAGGAGGTACAGAAATGGGTACAAGATAGATTACCTGTGAATATTTATCCCCAATTCATAGTTACCACCCAGGCGACCAAGTGTGGATTAAAGAGTGGAATAATGTGCCGTTAGGGCCCAAGTGGAGAGGTCCTTATGTTGTTCTTCTGTCTACCCCTACAGCGATAAAAGTAGCCGAAGTGGCTCCGTGGATACATCACTCCAGGGTTAAACCAGCAGCAGCCGATTCCTGGCAAGTTACAGCAAATCCAGAAAATCCCTGCAAGATCCGGTTAAAACGCACGACTCAGTCGGAGTGACGAGGAACCTTGTAGATTACAAATTTTATTGTTTCAGAGACTTGGTAAGTGAGTGAGAAGGCCATAATAAAGCCTGTCCACTCACCAACGAGCGTATAAGTCAGGGAAAGTCTTGAGGGGACCCCTGTGAAGACGAGCAGAACTCCATTCCCTGCAGCCCTTACATCCTGGAAGCTGAGGTGCCTTCGCACGGACGAAGACTGAGGATGACGACGAAAGATGTATTTTTAATAATGTTTATTTATGTGTATTTTTATATTCAGGAAGGTAGAGGTACCGACACTCCTAGCTGTGAGGTATGCATTAAGACTACAAGAACAGGTAACCATATATCCCAGACCCTAATTTGGCATTCGCAATATGAGTGTAAAGGAGATGTATCAAGATGTAGATACTTAAATATAGAATATAGTGTGTGTCATTTAGGAGTAGGAGAACCTAAGTGCTTCAGTCCTGAGTATCAACCCCGTACAATTTGGTTGACTCTCAGAAATGGAGATCCTCAGGGGACCCTAATTAATAAGACGGTATTAGAATCTGTATATTCTTCAGGTGCTCTGCTATTTGATGCGTGTAAAGCAATATCAAGTGGTAGAAAGCCGTGGAATGTATGTGGGGATCTTAGATGGGAGAGGACGTATGGGTCTAACGATAAATATATTTGTCCCAGTAGTAAAAATAAATATGTAAGTCCAAGATGCCCAAATAGAGATTATAACTTCTGCCCATATTGGTCTTGTGTGGGGTGGGCGACTTGGGGACAGACAGCAGACAAGGACATGATTGTGACTAAGTTGCCTACTAATCCATATTGTAAGTCTATGGAATGCAATCCAATCCATATACTTATAAATAACCCTGACAAGTTCTTAGATAAATATGGTAATTTATTTGGGTTTCAAATATATGGGACGGGTTTAGACCCTGGGACAATATTGTTTATAGGGATAGAGACTGATACGGTAACCTCCCAAACTCATCAAGTATACCATTCCTTTTATGAAGAGATGAGCATAGATAATAAGATCCCCCATAATGCTAAAAACTTGTTCATTGATTTAGCCGAGAGTATTGCCGGTAGTCTTAATGTTACCAACTGCTATGTGTGTGGAGGTACTAACATGGGAGACCAATGGCCTTGGGAAGCAAAGGAGGTAATGTCCGGTTCTGAGGCAGTTGACCAATTAATATCTACACAAGGCCGACTATCATATGAGTGTTAGAGGTAAATCTGAGTGGAGATTGAAGACCTCCATCATAGGTTATGTTTGCATAGCGAGGAAAGGAATGATGTATAATACTTCTGTAGGAGAATTAACTTGTCTAGGGCAAAAAGCTTATGATGATGATACAAAGAATACAACTTGGTGGTCGGCTTCAAATGTCTCAGAACCATCTAACCCGTTTGCAAGATATGCCAATTTAAAGGACGTATGGTTTGATCTATCCATCACATCTAACTGGAGAGCCCCAGCGAATTTGTACTGGATCTGTGGTAAGAAGGCCTATTCGGAGTTACCACAGGACTGGGAAGGGGCATGTGTGTTGGGTATGTTAAAACCATCCTTCTTCTTGTTGCCTATTGAAACAGGTGAGACTTAGGTGTTAAAGTGTATGATGTGAATCATAGGAAGAAAAGGGGACCCATAGAGATAGGTGCCTGGGAAGATAATGAATGGCCTCCCCAGCGTATTATAGATTATTATGGGCCAGCCACGTGGGCAGAGGATGGTACCTTTGGTTATAGAACCCCTATTTATATGCTCAACCGCATTATAAGGTTACAGGCGGTGGTTGAGATCATTACTAACGAGACATCACAAGCGCTCAATCTTCTAGCGAAGCATAATACCAGGATGAGGACAGCAGTTTACCAAAATAGATTAGCCTTGGATTATCTTTTGGCAGTAGAGGGAGGTGTATGTGGGAAGTTTAACCTGAGCAATTGCTGTCTTCAAATAGATGATGAAGGGCAAGCAATAGCTGAGCTTACTAGCCATATGGTTAAACTAGCGCATGTGCCTACTCAGGTATGGAAAGGGTACAATCCAAGTAGTTGGTTTGGTAGCTGGTATGAGTGGTTTGGAGGGCTTAAGGCAGTGGTAGGTGGAGTCCTACTGATTTTAATGTTGTGTCTACTCCTGCCGTGTCTTATACCCTTAGTAGTTAGGTCTGTGCAAAGCCTGATAGAAAATATAGCAGAGAGGAAGGCTGCTGCACAGATAATGGCAATTTATAAATATAAGGCTCTAGATCAGGGAGAACCAATGCAGGAAGACGAGTGTTGAAGATTCACATCATAGGATAAGTCTGGTCTGGTTCAAAGGTAACTTGTGGTGTATGCAAACCAAGGTTAAGTGATGCCTCAAGTAATTGTAAAATATCAAGAGGCATCAAAGGGGGAATGTGGTGGAATCTCGGTAAAAAATAAATTTAGTAGGCCGAGATTACCACGTGGCATGTGTACGTGCATATGCTGACGTATCGATCAGTTGGTTGCACGAGGCAAGATACGATCAGTAGTGTACGGAGCATGTGCAAGAATACAGGATGTAGTATTCCCCTCCTCCATTGTGCTGGACAAGCCATGCGGTCAAGCAGGAAGTTAATTCTTATTTGTAATGATTGGTCAAGAGAATGTGCGGGTGGAGCTTAATATGGGAGGAGTTATGTGCCTATATAGGGAGCCTGCACTATTGTTCAGGGCTCAGAACTTGCTGTATTTTTGGTGACATTAGTCCCTCTGAGTCCCGATCGGTGATCCAATAAAGAATCTCTTCCTTCCTGAAGAAACCTGTGTCCATCCCTCTGTGCTTTGCTTCCGTCAGTTTCTCCGGTATCACCATAACCGTTGTCATGGGCCTGGCGGTCCTGGGGGGGCCGGACTGCTATGGGAGTCTCGGGCCTCACATTCCATTTGTGCACATATAGATAGCGAGTATCGCTATCTATATGTTCACCTCGGGCCCCAGCTACCTGTAGAATGTAGACGGGGACCAGCCAGCACATCTTAACTCTCCAGCTGCTCCATGGCAACGCTCCGCTCCGCAAACAGGCACAGCTCGCGAGACTTACAGGCAGGAGATGCTGGGAAGTTAAGATGTGCTGGCTGGTCCCCGTCTACATTCTACAGGTAGCTGGGGCCCGAGGTGAACATATAGATAGCGATACTCGCTATCTATATGTGCACAAATGGAATTCTACAGCGGCTGGCATCCTCCACCAGACCACCGGACCACCAAGGATGCAATCTCCCCCCTCCCTGGCCAGGTAAGAAGCAGAGAGGGGGGAGTAAAATGTAAATGCCACCAAAAAGGCCCAATGCAGCCCCTATTTTACATACAGCCCCCATATTTACATACACTAAAACCACAACACACACACACTGCATACACACACTAAAACCACAACATAAACACACACTGCATACACACACTAAAACCACAACACAAACACACACTGCATTCACCATACACACACTAAAACCACAACACAAACACACACTGCATTCACCATACACACACTAAAACCACAACACAAACACACACTGCATTCACCATACACACACTAAAACCACAACACAAAAACACACTACATAGAATGTGACGGCAGATAAGAGCCATTCGGCCCATCTAGTCTGCCCAATTTTCTAAATACTTTCATTAGTCCCTAGCCTTATCTTATAGTTAGGATAGCCTTATGCCTATCCCACGCATGCTTAAACCCCTTTACTGTGTTAACCTCTACCACTTCAGCTGGAAGGCTATTCCATGCATCCACTACCCTCTCAGTAAAGTAATACTTCCTGATATTATTTTTAAACCTTTGTCCCTCTAATTTAAGACTATGTCCTCTTGTTGTGGTAGTTTTTCTTCTTTTAAATATAGTCTCCTCCTTTACACACTAAAACTACAACACGCATTGCATTCACCATGCACACACTAAAACCACAACACAAACACACACTGCATTCACCATACGCACACTAAAACTACAATACAAACATATACTGCATTCACTATACACACACTAAAACCACAACACACACTCTGCATTCACCATACGCACACTAAAATCACAACACAAACACACACTGCATTCACCTTACACACACTAAAGCTACAACAAAAACAAACACTGCATTCACCATACACACCCTAAAACACACACTGCATTCACCATACACACACTTAAACCACAACACAAACACACACAGCATTCACCATACACACACTAAACCACAACACAAACACTCTGCATTCACTACACAAACACACACTTTATTTAAAACACACAAAACTACATTTATTATACAAATGTGCAATCTGTATCCATTTTGCACACCACACAGGCCATCCTTGTGGGTGTACTCAGAATGGGCCCCCGGGGCAGACTCGGGGGCGGGCCCAGGAGGCCCACACTTTGAACTGTGTCAGGGGCCCCAAAATGTCTGATGGCAGCCCTGCATTCACTAATCACCTATACACACACACACACACACTCTATGCACACACTCAACATCCCCTGTACACACTATGCCCCCTATACACACACACTCTACAGAACCTAGACACACATACATTATACCACAAACACAACACTACAACACCACAATCAGCTCATTCTACAGATAGGCAATCCCACAAGCAGGTCCAAACACATGCACAATACTCTTTCCTGCCATTTTTGTCCCTGGTATCCCATTTATGGAGTTTGCTTGAAACTTGAAAACACGTTTCAAGCAAACACAGTGCAGGCATGTTATTAAATTTGCTTGAGCTGTGCATAACAAATACAGGGCCTTTTTCTAATGCTAGAGCTCTTCTGCAGAACTCTGCGCATGGATTGTTAAAAGTTTTAGAGCATAGCACTTAGATAATACTTCGATAATTGTCCCCAGATCAGAAACCTGTTTCATAAGAGTAATATTTCTTTCTGGTCCCACATACATGTATTTTTGAATAACAAATTTAACCCTTAAATAACAAAATATTTTGTTGTTAGGAAGCGCAAATGCCAAAACCAAGGATGAAAAACATTTCTTTTATAATATTTTCTGACGTAAATATTTCTGTCTTTCCATTTAGATAGTGATAATTCGTCTATGAGAGATTCCATAATGTCCAAACTAAAAAACGAAATATTTTACCTGTGCATTGCAAACTACTCTTAATCTTAAACCAAATCGGAAAAATATGTAACAAAATCTTGTTTTTAATTTCTTTTAAAATAAAAAAAACGTTCTTCTGCCAGACCAGTTTAGTCAGATCTTTCTTATTCGGGGAATTAGTTTCTAGTCTGAACAATCCTGTTTTAATCATTTCTTTTTTTATTTAAAAGATGAACATAAAGGGGGTGGAGCCTGACAGCCAACTGAGATGGTTGCATGTGGCTGGAGCTCCTCGGCAGAATAATCTATTTAAGCCTAATCCTCGACATAATCTTGTTGTTTATGACGAAAATTCTGCTGTGGCTCCTGTGGAGAACCCTGCCAAGTGACTGGCCTGAATCTAGCATGCATAACCCGTGGTAGACCTCTCTGTGGCTTGCAGAAATACTCGAGGCAAGGGAGGTGGCTGATCCCCTATCCTGGTTTGTAGCAAGCCTGCTTCTAGATCCTATTCCCCCCCCTGTTGAACTGGCGGGGGTTATCCTGGTACCCACTGGCGTCCTGACATGGTCACCCTGCCGAAACACCCAGCTCACCGGAGTTCTAGTGCAGAGGCCAAGCAGACAATATATCCACTCCACCAAGGCCTGCAAACATGGACACTTCCTAGCAATCACCCACACTCGTGAAACCACTCTTACAGGTGTTCGACCGGATTTGTGCATCGTTTTGGACAATGCTTTCTGAACAAGAGCTTACGTACACTCCTGCTTACCAAGCTACTGCTTGGCCTAAGCATCCCCCACATGTCTCCAGAGAAGCACGGCAGAGATGTCGCAAGAAGCTGCAGCAGCAAACGGCTGTACTCCATCATGTGCACAAGCACACTTGCTGCCTCATGTCCTGACGGTGTGAAATCAAGCTCCCTCACCATAACCAGCTGGATCTGAAAGCTTCACTCCTAGACAGCAGGATGTATATGACCGTGGGACCGTGGATATCCCAGACCTTTTTATTCCGGCATCGAGTGAGGAGGCCACGGGGTGGAGAGTCCGGGCTCAGTAATGAACTGTCTTAGCTAGCCTGGACTATATGTGGCATAGGTTGACTTACCAAAGCAGAACTCTCACTAGCTCAGGACACTATCATTGACACACTAGCGATCGCTGTTAGATTTTTTTATGTTATCCATACCCAATGGCTTCAAAGCATACCTGTTCTTGACCATTTATAAATGTGGTTTCCAATCTATCTTCTCATAACCACTTCCATATCTAGTTTATACACATGGCTTACACTCTTGACTTTTCTAAATATTCTAAACATGCACGTTTCTCTGTTTTAAATTCTTTTTTTAATTTTCTTTTAATATATGAGGCTACATTACACTGGAGTACATAGTTAAATGCATCGTTATTGCAAATGTGTTGTGAATATCTCCTCTGACTCCTATTCCTTTATTTTGTACTGTTTCCTCTCATGCCTCAATATAATATAGAATGACAAACTACACTTTTACCTTGTCTACAAAGTCAAATTAAGATTGTTAAAGGACCACTATAGGCACCCAGACCACTTCAGCTTAATGAAGTGGTCTGGGTGCTAGGTCCATATAAGGTTAACCCTGCCGGCTGTTTACTTATGGGTTAATCTAGCGTCTAGTGGCTGTCTCACTGACAGCCTCTTGAGGCGCTTCCGCGCTTGTGATTTTCACAGTGAGAAGATGCCAGCGTTCATAGGAAAGCATTGAGAATGCTTTCCTATGGACTGACTGAATGCGCACGCGGCTCTTGCCGCGCATGCGCATTCAGCCGATGACGTCGGAAGGAGGAGGAGAGTCCCCAGCGCCCGGCGCTGGAGAAAGGTAAGGGATTAACTCCTTCCTCCCACTTCAGCCCGGCGGGAGGAGGGCCATGAGGGTGGTGGGGGGAGGGGGGGGAGGATTTTTGTTTAAAGCAAATCAATCTCAGCGAAGATCCACCCCCACCACTCTTGCCATTGGATCATAATATATTGATTTAATTGCAGATATCATCCAGCCAGAGAAACCAAAAGTCTTGAAGACTTTAAACAGATATCCCCACCTGACTCTGTCAAAGGCCTTTTTTACATCCAGAGAGAGGGTCAAAAGGTGATCCCCACTACTCTCACCCCAGTCAAGTATATCAATCAAATGTCTACTGTTGAGACAAACTTGTCTATTGGGACGAAACCAATGGTCTTCATGAATTAAATTAGAAAATACTGTTTTTATCCTTTCTGCTAAAATTGTTGAAAATAATTTAGAATCTACGTTTATTAGAGAATCAATCTGTAATTCTTGATTTCCTGCAGATTTTTATATTTTTTCAGAATCTGTAATATATTTGCCTGCAATAATTCCTTCGTCCCTGAGCCCTTATCAATGATCACATTGAAAGAATGAATTATATAATAACTCAATACGTCTTTGAAGACATTATAAAATCTATTAGTCGGACCATCCGATCCAAGCATCATAAAATTAGCAAGTTTTTCAATAGCAATTTTAAATTCTAATTTAGGGCCATATTCAAAATGTTATTTTGCTCTTGAGAAATTCTGGGAAGATCTATATCTTTCAGATACTGTATAATCTGTCGTTCCCCCGGTTGATTTGGTATGTTATATAACTCATAATAATAGTCTCAAAAAATCTAAGCTATGCTTTCTGGGGTCCTATGTTTCATTTGAGCTTTTTCAATACAGCTTATTCTACTGTTTCCTATTCTCTGTTTTAATTTTTTTAACCATTTTGAAATTCTATTATTTTTGCAAAAGTAATCCATTCTCAGATTTTTGTTTATACGTTCGAGAGAGAGAGAGAGAGAGTGTGTGTGTATATATATATATTTTTAATTCAGTTAGATTATTTAACCCCTAATATAGCTAAGGGTACATAATACATCCCTAACTAAACAGGAATTTGAGACGGTAGTCAACATCACCTGTGATTTCATAAGGACACTATGTAGGACCCTAAACTATGCCTATGTCTAAGAAACCCTGAGCCTATTATAGCTGCAGGGTGTGTATTGTTGTTTTATTGTTAGATGTTTTGTGTGCTCTCCTGTCCTGCTGATGCTTGCTACCAACTAGGTGGATTTGACTGTGGAGCCTGTAGAGCACCACCTGGTGATAAGCCTGAGAGATGCAAGTGTCTTTATAAAGACAAGATTTATCACATTGCAGGCAGAGGTGCATACCTGTATACAAGAGCAGTATATGGGATAAAGTGCAGAACAGTGCAGGCTAGCCACTCAAATTAGGGGATCACTCCCAAATTCCAGAAAGACACAAGTAGACAGGTAGCATAGTTAAAAAACATATACCAGTGAGGTTTCCACAGCCACAAACGTGTGTGTATATACAGGTGATACTCGAAAAATTTGAATATCGTGCAAAAGTTCATTTATTTCAGTAATGCAACGTAAAAGGGGAAATTAATATATGAGATAGACGCATTACATGCATAGCAAGATAGTTCAAGCAGTGATTTGTCATAAGTGCGATGACATTGGCTTACATATGGCTCCAAATCCACAAACGCATTTCGTCTGAAGACTTTTTCAAGAGCTTTCTTCATAACTAAAATGCTCCATTCCTTTTATCAATGCTCCCAACTCTCTCTGTCTCTGCACTTTTTCTAGTGCCATGATATCTTTCTTTAGAACAGGTGCCCATAATTGCACAGCATATTCAAGATGTGGTCTTACCGGTGATTTATAAAGAGGCAAAATTATATTTTCAGCCCGTGACTGTATGCCCCCATTTATACGCGACAAAACCTTACACCTTAGCAACTGCAAATTGACATTGCATATTGCTGCCTAATTTATTGTCTATGACAATTCCCATATCCTTCTCATGTGTTGTTATCCTTACTTCACTACCATTTAGGGTGTAAGCTGCTTGTGCATTCTTTACTCCGAAGTGCATAACTTTGCTTTTCTCTACATTAAATTTCATCTGACATTTTAGTACCCGGTCCCCCAATCTATCTAAATCTCTCTGCAGCAAAACAATATCCTGCTCACATTTTATTACTTGACAAAGTTTTGAGTCATCTGCAAACACTAAAACTTAATGCCTATTTCAAGATCATTTATAAATATGTTAAATAGAAGCTGTCCCAAAACAGAACTCTGAGAGACACCACTTAACACTGTTGTCCAGCTTGAAAATCTACCATTAATGAAAACTCTACCCTTACTCTTTCCTTAAGCCAATGTTCTACCCAAGAACAAGAATATCCATCTAGACCAATTTCTTTTAGTTTGCACACTAACCTGTTGTGAGTAACCGTATCAAATGCATTGGCAAAAATCCAAGTAGATCACATCCACTGCAACACCCTGATCTATACTTCTACTTACTTCTTCTTAGAATACACTTGGGTTAGTTTGACATGACCTATGTTTCAGAAAACCATGCTGATTATTGCTAATAAAGTTGTTCCCAATGAATTCCTGAATATTATCCCTTAATAGCCCTTCAAATATTTTCCCAGTTACAGAAGTTAAGCCCACACGTCTATAATTTCCAGGCAAGGATTTTGAACCCTTTTAAAATACAGGAACATCTGCCTTCCTCCGGTACAATTCCTGAAACAAAAGAAAGATTAAATACAGAGGTTCACTTATTTCCCTACTTCGCTCCTTAAGTACTCATGGGTGAATATTGTCTGGCCCCCCGGAGCTCTATTTACATTATTTTCTTTAGCGGCTGTAGCACCTTGTTTTGATTTATGAATTTACGTTATCTGCAAGTTTTTTTTACAGTAATCATTTGCATACCTCTTGCCATAGGATCCTCATTAATATATACTGAAGAAAAAGTTATTTAAAATGTGTGCCCTTTCCCTGTCTTCATTAACTAACAGACCCATCTTTGTTTCCAGTGTACCTACACTTTAATTTTTGTAAAAAAAATTTTTTAGAATTGATGTACTTGAAAAAACATTAGGTGTTGGTTTTGCTTTCTTTGGCTATCAATTTCTCCTTTTCTGTTTAGCCACTTTAATTGCCTTTTGCAAGGATTATTGGCTTTTTTATGTCTTATATAGGATGCCTCTGATTTGTCCGATTTAAATGCCCTTTCCTTATCTTTAATCTATTCTCTACTAAGCCACATTGGTTTTAATGTTTCTTTTATGTTTAATACCCAATGGTACATACTGATAAATGTACCTTTCTAATATTTGTTTAAAGAGATTCCAGAATTCAGAGAAAAGCTACTAAGCTGGTTCATGGGTTCTAGAATAAAACTTACAAGGAAAAGTTAAAAGGATCTTAACATGTATTTTTATGTAATTCTTTTTACGTCTTTCTTTTAGAGGTATATTACAAGTTGTGTTATATGCATGTATAGTTTTTTTTTTTTATTTATTCTTTATTGTTGTTGTGCACAAATTAACAAACAGCCTCAGTATGCCACAACAGCGGTATTGAGGTATATAAAAATTAAATATGCAATACAAGATGTGACATTTGATATTTAGGCACAATTTTTTTTTTTTAAAGGATAAGCTATAGATAAGTCAGGCTAGTGAGTTCAAGAATAGTAGGCTAAGTTGAGCTGACAGTTTAGGTTATTTAGTTAGGACATAAGTAGTCAAACGTGGTATAAAACTTGCACATTAACTATAAGAACAGCGAGCGGAGTTTAACACGTGCTAGGCAAGTATAGGTTCATGTACCACATGCTCGTAGTGCCACGACAGCAGATACAAGCTCAACCACAACATATATGTTGAATTACAAGCATGGCAATAGAAAAGTCATGTATAATGATATATTGCATCAGCGGGCGGTAGGTGTCCGCAGATCTTAAAACTTTATATAAGGAATAAAAGGTTATATGCATATATATATGTAAAAACAAGAAAATTATAGAAAATTATAGAACATGGCAGCATTGAAGGGAACAGCACTCCGACAGTTCCTTGATAACATTTATGGCGTTCCAGAACTGTCCCTGGTGTTAGGCAGGTGGCTCTTGGTCGGACTGCTCTGTTGTTTCGCTCTCCCCATGGCCTTTTTCTCATGTGTTGCTTCCTCTCGGTTTGTCTCTTCTGGCGTGTTGGCGGCTGGTCGGCCCAGTTTGTTAAAGAGAGTCTCTGGGTTATCTGAAGAAGTTAAGGTGAATGTTTCTGTGCCTTGTGTGACGGCCAGAGAGCCATCCGTATTCCATTGATATCTGATAGAGCAGTCCCGCAGCCTCCTAGCCACTGGGGCCAGCTGTCTTCTTTCCGCCAGGATGGCAAATGGGAGGTCACTGTAGATGGAGAGGTTATGGCCCTCAAAACTCACTTGGCCCATAGATCTGGATTTAGTCATAATAGCGGTCCTCACCGCAATGTCCTTGGTTGTCACAATGACATCTCTCGGTGCGTCTGCTGGTGCCGCTGCGGATTTGCGTATTCGGAAGGCGGCCAGGATGCAAGGGGTGCCTGTGGGGCTATGAACGCCCATTGAGGTAAACAGCTTTTGAACATATTGCAGTGTGTGTCCCCCCTCAACCTGTTCAGGTAGACCTCTCAGACGCACATTCCGACGCCTGTGTCTGGACTCCAGTGTGAGCACCATTTTGCTTATTTGTTTAACTTGTGAGGTGAGATCCTCCACATGTTGTGTAGTGGTCTGGAGCTGAGTGTCTCTGGCTTGTTCTCTGCTCTCCATTGCAGACATCTCATGCTGCAGGGCCTTGACATCAGTTTGTGTTTCCTGGAGGTCGGACTTCCACATTGTTCTCAGATCTAGGAGCAGTTTTTTAATATCTCCCTTTGTGGCGGGGGATGAGTCCTCATCTGAGTTAGTTCGCTGGTACACTCCAGCTGGGTGAGGAGAGATGATATATTCCTCCTCTTCAGGAGAGTCATCTTGCTCACTGTATTGCTCAGCTGCCGCCCTTGTGGGTGTTTGCTGGGGTGCTCTCCCAAAGGATAGTCTAATATCCTGCACTGCAGGCCTGTCTGTCTGGAACTGTCTTTTATGCTTGCGCCCCATATCTTCTGTGGGTATGTGTATGATACCGGGATCTCCCTCTCCGGCAGGGGGGGGGGGAGGCAAGTCTCTGGTGGGGTCTACTGTGGGAGCTGAGTCACCCTGTACCTTAGCAGGGGGAATGGCCACTTCCCGCCTACCCGCATGTGGTAGGCCCCAACTCGTGCTGCAGACCCGAGTGTTGGAGCTAGCGCTGCTGTTGCTGTTCCAGGCAGTCTCCGGGTGACTCCCCCGCTGCACGTGGTTGGACCGGTTACGAAACAGTTTGGTCAAAGCGGTGTTTACTCCAAAATCGTCGCGGTGTAGCCGGAGCTCCAGTAAGTTGCGACCGCTCGGCTCCGCCCCCGCATGTATAGTTTTATATGATTATCAAGTGATCTAAGATGACAATCACATGACCATGATTCACTTTACCAGGGAGTTTAAAATGATATATCCTGTTTAAGGACTAGAACAGTGATGGCGAACCTATGGCATGCCAGGCCCTCTCTGTGGGCACAAGGCCTTAGGTCGCCGGGAACGGGGGCAGCTGGCAGTCTGCAGAGTAGGCACCTGCCTGCCCGAAATGGCAGGCGCCTACTCTGCTTCCGGGTCGGGAGGCAGGGGGAGGGCTCTAGGAAGCAGCTCTCCTATCCTCCTTCGAGCAAGCTCTGTGGAGCGTTGGCGCGCATTACCATGGCAACGCTCCACACAGCATCGCGCAGGAGTGTAGGAGAGCTGCTTCCTACAATACTTACCACCACCGGACCACCAGGGATGGCTGTGTCCACCCGCCTTCACCAAAGGTAAGAGGAAGGGAGGGGGGATACAGAATTAATATAACTTTTTTTTAAATGTATCTTTACCCCTACCCCCCCCTACACAGCAACCATTTTGTATGCATGCTGTGTCACAGCCAGAAGATGTATGGCTACAGCTGCATACACAGAATCAAAAATGATTTAGCTCCTGAATGGCAATGAATTGAGTAGTGAGATTTCATAGGCATGATCTATACACAAAAACTGCTTCATTAAGCTAAATTTGTTTTGGTGACTATAGTATAGTGTCCCTTTAAGTGCTTCCATTTCTTTTTTGTTTCTCATTAAATGTTAATCAATCTGATATTTCATTTTTAACGTGAAATATTTAAAAGAAATTCACCTTTGAATGTCCTTATTTTGAAGGGAATCTCATCTGGCAAAGGTATCGGAAGCAGATTGTGGCCAAGAAGCTCTGCCACTGTTTGGACTTTAATGTAATACTATTGGAACTTAAAGGACCACTATAGTGCCAGGAAAACACTCATTTTCCTGGCACTATAGTGCCCTGAGGGTTCCCCCACCCTCAGGGTCCCCTTGCCGCCGGGCTGGATGGCAAAGAAAGGGGTTAAACTTACCTTTTTTCCAGCGCCGGTCGGGAGCTCTCCGCCTCCAATCCTCCTCTTCAGCTGAATGCACATGCACGGACCGAGCTGCACGCGCATTCAGCCAGTCTCATAGGAAAGCATGCATAATGCTTTCCTATGGACGCTGGCGTCTTCTCACTGTGAAAATCAGACGCATGAGACAGCCACTACTAGAGGCTTTAGAGGCTGGATTAACCAATTTATAAACATAGCAGTTTCAGAGTTAATCCTAGAGGGACCTGGCACCCAGACCACTTTATTCAGCTGAAGTGGTCTGGGTGCCTAGAGTGGTCCTTTAAGCAAGCACAATTTTAGAATTATACTGGTCAAATGAGCAACCTTAACTCAGCATATTTGTGCCCTCCAAAATGTAGACATTACACATGCATGTTAGAAAGGCATGAGTATACATACATTGTGGTCAATAGCATGGAGTGTCACTTTAACTATTGCTTATTATAAACCAATAATAAAAGCAAACAGCAGCCAGGGAGTGAACTAGTTGTAATTAGCTAAACACAATTCTGAATGAGAAAATAAAATTCAAAATGCAGTTAAAATGTTTTATCTCACTTTGAGGTTGCTTTACAAAAAAATACACTGAGAATACAATGTCTAGAGTTGAAGGTAAATTAAAACAGGACATATTATGGTGCGATGGTAATGTACTAAAAATTCACTCTTAAAAAGTCCAATTCCTGATTAAAGAATTACAAAGCGTAAAAAGATGTATATATTTATATCAAATCTACACATTAAAAAAAAAAAATATTTACAATAAACTGTAATCTTTCAGATCATTTTAAAAATGAAGAATGAGTTTAAATTGGTGAGAAAGATAAGAAAGTTTTAGTCCATGTCACGTGGTACACTTTTGAAATTCAAAAGTGATTAAAGGAACACTCCCACCCCAATAACTTCAGCAAAATGAGTGCAGGGTCTGGACACCCTTTTACAGTTAGTGTTTACACTGTTTTATAATGGTTTAACCTTAAAAGTAATCCTCATGGTGCCTGTCCTCTCTCCGGTTGCCACAGTATCAGGATGGCTTGCTGGGCAGCTAGTGACAGTGCATACAATTACTTTCAAGTGGCAGCCAGTGAAAGACTGACACAAGCAGCCTATCACAGGCCAACTGGCAGCTCCTCATGATCATTGCAGTAGCCTGAATGGTTACGAGGACAGGTGCAAGAGGGAAAAAACCCCAAAACTATGGCCTTAAAGCACTGAAAAACCCTTGAATTGAAGATGGCATCTCCTGCCCTCATATCACTGAGACAAAGTCATTATGGTGGAGGGAGTATTTCTTCAAATGTTAAATTTTCAGCATTCATGGGACATTTTTTAAAATAGGTATAGACTATGATTAGTCTAAGCCAGGAATTGTGGAGGAATGATAACTACAAACGGTTTTGCAGACTGTTAAGAAAAAATGTATTGTGCAATGGAACCAAAAGAAATGTGAGAAATATAAAGTTTTTTAGTCAAATTATAAAAAAAAAAAAATAATTCCATCTGTCCTCTATAGAACCACTAAGCATTTAAACATATAGATGAGTGTGTGTTTAGTGAGAGTGCACATACAGAGCAAGTGTTTTAACAACAGTTTCACTAATTTACTCCGCCCCAAAAATAAAAAAAAAAAGCACATTTTAACCATGAGTGTTAGGTGCATGAATAAATTAATTTAGCCCATGCCACACTCATGCATTCACACGATTAGGTCTGTAAATGGTTTCTTTTTAATTACTCTTGTTATCGCATTTGTTTTAGTTCTTGGAACACATTTCATATTCATAGAATATGTAAACTGGAACCTCTAGTTTTAGTGCAGCAGTTTTAGTTTTTATCAATAATTCCCTTCATAGACCTGCTCTTCATACATTTGTTATTATTGTAATTATCATGGTAGTAGACTCAACATAGCATTAACTCATAGCTCAAATACTACATGTTGAATACCAATCCAAGGGAGCTAAACACGTTTTCAGAATTATATTTTATGCCTTTTTCATTATTTAAGGAACAGTTAATTTAAAAAAAAAAATCAATTAAAAAAAATAAATAAAAAAAATAAAATAAAAATCGAAGTTTGCATACGTTCATTGTTCCACCTCTTTTCTTGATGCTGAACACTCAGTTTTTATAGATGGCTTAAATTGGTTGTCTCCTGCTTTCAGTGACTAACCCAGCTGTTACAGTGAATGTACTGCTAGCTCTCCGCACACTACATCAGGTATCCTGCCTTCCAGGCTCTGTCATCATAAAATTAAATGATATTCTGGCAGTGCTGCTCACTAGTCAGGTGTTTTTAGTTTGTGTTTCCAACCTTACATCCCATCCCCCCCTCTCCTCTCAAAAAACAAAAAATCCACGAACTATAACCCATAATATCTAATAAAACAAAAAGTTACTATACAATGGAAATTCAGAAGAAAATAATACATTTTTGATTACTACTATAAAGATTATTTAAAACTAAAATTACACAGATTATGATAAAGGAAGCAACAAAATGTTTGTTTTAGAATCTTATCTCCATTGCACCTAGCAAATGTGTCTTTAAATAAGGGAAATCTAGTCATACAAATGAATATAATAAAGTTCATTACAGCAAGGTAAGGTCAAAGATGTATCAGACTTTAGAACAGTGTAATAGATTTAAACACAAGTTAAATGGCAACTAAATTACACACATCAGTCTACCTGCAAACAAGAATACCTTGAAAACTGTTGTAATTACTCACTGAAAATGGTACCAATCCATATACTAGATAAGGGATCTTTAACTCCTGGCCTTGAGGTCCTCACACAGCCCATGTTTCACTTATTTATATTAAAAAATTTGATATCAAAAAACAAAGGTCTGTGTGCTGCATGGAGTGAATTACCCCAGTATTAGAGGACTAAAGTCCCTTTCTAGTGTTCACATGCACAAGCGTACATTCAAACCATAAGTGTAACATTATATTATAAAAACTCACAGAAATCAAATTATACATATAAAAAAATAATCTGTCACTATAGCTGTACATGTGTGCAGGTTTCTATACACTGTATAAAAACCCAAGAAATCATAGAGTGTGTGTATGTGTGTGTCTGCGTGCGCGTAAATGCTTTTTAGGTTCCTCCACTGAATGTTTCAGGTTACAACAGTAAGTGAGGTGTTCTTCATCGGTGTTTAAACATACAATGGGAGAGGAACATGACCATTATCAAGAGGAAATTTAAGGGTACAAAAGCTTCACTTTAATCACTGTAATTTTTCACTTCCTGCCTACAATCCAGTCGGCGAAGAACAGACATGGTATATACAATCAGGCAGGAAATGGGCCAGGAGCCCTGTTTCTTTTAGAAACCAATAAAATGAATATGACTGATCATTCAAAGTGTCCCGGAACCCCTTTATCCTGCAACTGGTTTAAGTCTATCAAATAAGCAAAGAAGGAGTGGGCTTTTTTCCAGGCCATGCTTCCTTGGCATACTTCTTTTTCTTGGGTTCATTAACAGCTTCTGTAGTGAAGCTGGATGGTGTAGGAGCAACTGTAATTGGTACAGCAGTAGGAGTAGTTGGGGTAAGATCCACCTCAGGGGCCAAGTTGGGAAAAGGCATGCCCCCAATAAGGGCAGTAGCATGGCTACCTGCTGTCTGTGCTCCTGCCTCAGCATTGGTAGGTGGTAGGCCACCATAAAGACCTGCAGAAAATGGGAAGTTTTGAACACGCCGTCCCACAGAATCTTCAAGGCTGAGGGATCCAGGGTTATCAGACTTCTTTTTCTGTTGAAGACAAAGCATTTCAGAAGTGAAGGGGTGGTAAGGGGTATTTATAGAGTAGAGAAAGGAAGGGGGAAAATTGGGAAACATACCTTTACAGGAACAACAGCTGTCTGCACCATATTCCTAAAACGTCCAACTGAGGGATCTACATCCTCTGCAGATAAAGGAGAAAAAAACCGAACATGTTATTTTATGTTTCAGACTTACTCTTAAAAACAACCAAAGAGTTTGATAAATACAAATCCAAGTTTTGATATGGGAAAGGCCACAAGGCATTCATTCAAGAAAAAGGCTACCTGTAAACCTAACAGGGAAATAATAGGGCTGATTTAGAAAATTCTTATTTAACGGTGTTTATCCCAGACAAAGTAAATCATTAGTTTTCAATTTTTTTTGTGTAAAGAATAATTCTGGATACCGTTCCAAAAGTAGAGTAGTCACTATTGAACCAGTGGAATGCTCCTACTGATTGATACACTTTCAGAACTTTGCACCAGTAATAAACCCCTTTCAAGCAGGAGTTTATAGGAAATTTAGTTCAGCACTTCTTTCATCAGTAAAATAAATTAGGCTGTTACCTAAGATGATAGCAACTGACCTATGTTAACAACAACATTCAGAGCTTTGAGAAAGGAACTATAAAAAGCAAACGCAGTTCCAGGTAGTGGGAATTTCTACAATACGCCCAAATTTAACAGTTAGAGTAAGAAGTAAAGCTTCCTCCTACAACATGTCACTGAAGATGTGGATTTACAGATAGTGTGATTTTTGCAAACTGATTCAGTTAAATAATGGTTTCCAGAGAGACACGGAACCACGATGGACCATAATGCAAACAAAGCGCAAATGTTATAATGCTTGGAGTTTTCCCTTCAACTTCTTTCTTGTCAGAGACTCTTAGTATCTCTATAGCCTGGTAAACCTTTTCCTCAAATAATACAAGTATACCGAATCCAAAATGAAACAAAACTTAGAGATGAGATTAACCCGTTTGTCAAAGTACATAAATCACATAAATAAATCAAAAGTACACTTAAGTAAACACAGGAATTCCTACTCACCTGGGTTGATAACTTCATCTTCTTCGTTGAATGTTACCCGGGAATTCCTCCTCTTCCTTTTTGGTCTCTGAATATCAAGGTTTCCCTCTTCAATGGTGAGCGTGGATATTCTCTTGTTGTGTGCAGTGTTGAACTCTGTCAGATTCTGCAAATCGATGCATACTTGCTTAAATCATGACCTTTCAAAAACTTTGCTTTACACTACCTTTGACTGTTCAACTGCATATAGATGCAATCTATATTGGGTGTAAAAACCCAAGGGCAGAGTACAGAATATTTGATACAGTCCTGACCTTAACATCTGAGGAAAGGGATTTAGGGGTAATTATTTCAGATGACCTAAAGGTAGGCACACAATGTAATAGAGCAGCAGGAAATGCTAGTAGAATGCTTGGTTGTATAGGGAGAGGGAAGTGTTCATGCCATTGAACAGAACACTGGTGGAGTCCTCACCTGTAGTACTGTACCTATCCCCAAAAGGATATTGATACTTTAGAGATAGTTCATAGAAAGGCTACTAAACTGGTTCATGGATTGCAGGGTAAAAGGAATTTAACATGTATAGCTTGGAGGAAAGACGAGACCAGGGGGATATTATAGAAACATTTAAATACATAGGGAATCAACACAGTAAAGAGGTAGAGTATATTAACCCCTTAAGACCAGAGGGCGTACTATTACGCCCTATTTTAGGCGGCTCTAAATGCCACCGGGCGTAATAGTACGCCTTCCAGTCTTTCTTTACTTACCCAGTCGCCGGCGATCGCGGTTGGGGGGACTCCCAGGGAGCCCACGTGGCACATCCGACCCCCTGGAACCCCCCCGGCCATGTGAGAGTGAGGTCCTTGCGAGGACCTCACAATCACATGGCCGGGATAGCTGGTTTATGTGTTTGGAGTGTTCTTTTAAAATAAGATTTGACTGGTTTTGGCTAAATATATATCCAACAAGAATATTGCTTTTAGTTATTTTGAAAATCATTTGGAAATGTGGTTTTCTAAAACACTGAAATCATTAACTTTCAAGAAACATTAGATCATAATCTCACTACATTTCCTTACAAGAAAGAAACAGAAAAAAACAAAACATTTTGGCTGAAGATGGTTGAGTTTTTCTGTGCCCAAAAATATAGTAGTTCAATGTCATTATGGTACTGATACAAGTATGGTTCCAAATCTTGATATTAACCCCTTAAAGAACACAACTTCTAGAATAAAAGAGAATCATGACGGAATATTTCCGTCATGTGTCCTTAAGGGGTTAAGAGTTAATAAACATGGGTTTGGACCTACAGTAGTGTAGCAAAACACCAAAGGCATCTAAAACAGTTTTACAAAAAAGTTAATAAGCAAGTCACACAGGGCATCATTCAGAGGCTAATTCCCAAAGGACCATTCTAGTCACTCTCAGTCACATTGTGAATGAGAAAAGGATAATAAATAAATGCTGCATGCTAGCTAGACAGTATTGACAAACAAACATTTTCTATAGCTCTTTTCTGCCAAGTTAATTGCACTTACATCAAGCTCTGTTTCCTCTTCTGGAAGGCCCAACAGTCCTTTTAACTCTTCGTCATCTCCTGCTTTATCATCACCTTTCAAGGCAGAGGGGAGAGTTTGAGGTTTTTCTCTAAGAGTATACATTCGTGTGGAGGCTCCAAATGAAACTGTGGAGTCTATAGGGATTTGTTGTGGCTTGTGGGGTTCTAAACGGATATGACCCAGAAATGTTCCATGCGCTGGGGGGGAGGAGGAAAAGGGAAACAATGATTAATCAATTATTTGTACAAAAGTGCAAACAATAAAATAGATAAAATGTAAGAAATTTAGAGATACGTTTGACACTTAAAAACAATGTTGCCCTCAATAGTACCTATGAATCCAAATACTGGACAGAAAAATGGCACATCCATATTATTTATTTATATATAATACAGATTAAGTAACAGTGCACACATGATACGGCTTTCAATTTTGTATGGCTACTTAAAAAATCACCTATCTCAGCAAACAAATATGATGATTTAGTTCCCCCCATATGGCCATATTGTTTTAAGCCCACCACTACTTCCCAACAACCCAATATCGGTGGGTCCTAAACTAAATCCAACATGGGTGACAAATTAAACAGTGCTAAATGAGCTAAACTGTATTTAAATAATCTGTTCTAAGAGCATTGTGTGGGAAAAAAAATTATTATACACACACACACACACACACGAGAATTCTGAGCACAGCTACATCCCTTTCACCACTAACACATTTTACCATTTAATTACATATTTGTTGTAATAAAGGTTTTCTTTGCCTACATTCTTTTACTTTATGTGGCTTCTGGTCTGAATACGCTGCCTTGGACAAAGATGGATATCGTTATATAAACCGGAGAGTGGTCAGATACATGTCCATACTAAGACTGCTCATTTATCTTGAGTTGGTTTTCTTCCTCCCATATTTAACATATATGGTGCATTTTTTTATCTGCTTAAGAGATTTACGACATACTTTAAAAGAAAGTGATGTAAAGTAAAAAGGGAGTGGTAGCTAGAATATCATCTGCATGGCTTAATCAAAAAGCATTCCACTAAATAATGCACCAATTAATTGACTTTATCCAGCATTAAAGATTGGTTCATGCCTAATGACTCATGAGTGCCATTATAACCAACAGTGTGAAAATATAGGAAAGGGAGAATGAGCCAAATGGGTTATTGAATAGTTATGAAGATATGAGATACAAAAGGGGGAGGGTTAACATAACAAATATTCAGAAAAGGAGAGTTACCTAAGAATGTACCCTGACTGCAAATTTAATGTGAATAATGAAGATTGCAAGGAAAACTGTCCTTAAAGTAGCAAGCAAATATTTTTTTTTTTTTATTTGACTTACTAATTTAACGTGTGTGTGTGTGTGTGTGTGTGTGTGTGTGTGTCAATATCACAGTTCTGTGCACAAGCCTCTGAAGTAGAATATGGTGAACCTCTCCTTGCAAAATAAAAATATTGACATAAAAGGAACTTACTGCTGTTCAGATCTATGAGAAACACTCTTTTCAGGTGCTTGTGGTAAACCAAGGCTGTATGAACCCTGGAACATGACTGATGATCAATGGTGAAGTCGCACATATCTGGATTCCTCCCAAACAGGTAGTATTTCTTCTCATCGATAATTAGCTTCTATTTAAAATAAAGCATACATTTTTATTAACTGTGCATTATAACTAGCAAACACCTTTGCATATGTTTGACTGCAAGCAGTTCTTGAAACAAAGTCTTAACCTAGCCAAGTCTGAATACAAAAATTGTATTCTATACTTAACGATATTTTCTTTTCCTGGATACAGGCTATGATGGCACTACAGATAGGTACAGCTCCTCCCACTCCTAAATTGGACTAGAACATCTAACTAAACAATAAAAGACTCCATCCCCTACAACCTCAGTCTTAGTCCACAGTCACAAACAAAAAGACAAAGTAAGGGTGGGAGTGTAGGGCTGCCATGGCCTATATCCAGGAAAATAAAATATCGGTAAGTATGAAATACATTTTCTGTTTTCCTGGATATATCCATGGAAGCACTACTGGTGGGTAATACCCAAGCGAAAGACATAAGCGCCCCCCCCCCAAAAAAAACCCAAGAAATAAAAGAAAAAAAAATACAATGTATTAGAAACTCAATTACAATGCATATGAAAAGACAATCCTGCCAAACAGCTAGAAAATCTAGCCACATCCAAATGGTAATGATTGATAAAGGTGTTAAATAAGTGCCAAGTTACCACTGAACAAATGCAGTCAGGAGAAACATTAGCTGCTGCCCAGGAAGAGGCCAAAGATCTCAAAGGATGGTATGGAATTCCAAAAATAGCCTTTGCTTAAAATTTTTCAAACCCATTCGTCAGTGATCAACTGGGCTCTTGTGAGTCATCATGTCCTGAGGCTTCCATGGGGAGAGAGTGTGAACTCCCCATGAGCCTCGCGGTACCATAGATCCAAATAAGCTACAAAAGAAAAGGAAGAGGTGCAACACAGCACGTGTCCACCTGAAAGGGATGGAGTCTCTTATTAGAGTAAGAAGTGTTCTTGTTCAATTTAGGAGGAATGGAGCTATACCCATCTGTAGTGCTTCCATGATTTTATCCAAAAAAGTAAAATATGTATATAATGTCATTGTATGTGTGTCAATAGATTCATGTATGTGGATTAAGAGTGCATGGTCTTATGTGAAGGTTTTATGCATGCCATATTTTCTATTCTTTCCCATGTCATTGGGAATGCATCATGGAAAGCAACATTTGGCACAGTGGGATCAGTGGCATGTTACTGCCCCTTTCTCCTAGTAGATGGCACCCTTCTACTTACGGCCACTTTTCCCTTCTATTTTGAATTTCATATGTTTGCAAGAGAGTAGAAGACTCATCGCTATTATCTAGCGTGAGCCACATGAACCTGGGCTTGCACTGCAGATAAGTACAATTCCAGCAAGGCTTATGCATTGGTAGTGCAGGATATTAACACACTACTGCAGCAAGCCATGGTGTAAGCAATACAAACCAAGCTCCATTGAGCTGCACTTAAAATCGTGATCTGGTTCTCTGTCTAGATGTCTTCAGACACCCAGACAGCTCCCTCCCATCTGATACAATGTGCTGCAATGCTGTCACAGGTATTCTAAGATGTTCTTGCCCTAACTTGAAGGGTTACTCCAAACACCATGAACTCTTCAGTTATTTAAAGTGCTCATGGTGCCTGCAGACTGTACCGGCTCGCTTTGAAGCTCTGCACATATGGAGTTTAACTCCTCTGCTGCCAGAAGTCCAACTCCACTTTTGGCAGCTGCATCATTAGCCAGACTGGAACTCTAGGCTAATGTCAATTCTGTGTATTTTCCTAATACAATTCGACAGAATTGTATTAATTGGCTGAGAACGGTCAGCTGATGCGCTCAGCCAATACATGGCCGGTGGGACTGACTACCAGCTCCTGTAGCTCAGTCCAGCAGGAACTCAGGTATGAGGGAAAAGTGAGACCAGGGTACACTTGCCATAATAACCACTAACGCGGATGGTAGTGGTTATGATGCTTGGAGTAATCTTTTAATGTCCACTCAACCTTTAAAAAAAATTTAGTTGTGTCAACGCACCAGATATTTAATGCAATAATATTGTTGTTTCCCTGTTCCATGTGTCAACTACGTATTCATGCATTCATTTTTTTTCCAGTGGTTAAGGGAGTGATCTGTGAAGGCGTTAATCAGTGAATCATTTTTCATGAAAAAAAAAACTTTGTACTCTGCAGTACTGTAACAAGCTGCTCTATGGGACTCACTACAGTTTTCCCTAAATGCTCAATATACTCCATGCATATTCCAAAATTGTAATGCAATTCCAAAAAAATATGTGGAAAACATCTCACTACTCATATTTGCTACTTTCTATTTAGAGAAGAAAAAAAGTAATACAAATGATTTTATTTATTCCATAAAAGCAGAATCCATACATATTATAACCCATACCCATTACCTTGATTGCAGTTATCACATGCCTAAATCTGTGCCACAAGTTATAACCCAGTGTGCAACTTCACACAATGAGCTTAAATGCTTATGACTTAATTAATATGGCACTTAAGAGACCCAGATACCATGGAATATGCACAAGTCTGAGTGCAAACTTGGGCATGCATATCTAGGTTAGTATCAAGTGCAGAGCGTCCTACTACTAACAGTATGTATTTTGCTTCATTACAGAGAGTTACAATGAATGTCAAGTGCAAAAGTAAATACACATGAACCCTTTAAAGAGACACTATAAGCACCAAAGCAATGTGTAACTTAAAGCAATTGTGGCATATAGATTATTCATGTGCAGTATCACTTCCTAATTCTCTGCCATTTAGATGTTAAATCAATTTGTTTTTGCAGCCTGTGTCACATCTTTTCTGGTTGTGACTCCATATAAAAAGTTGTTTTTTTAAAGCATTGTGTGTTTACAAGGTCTTACCTTCTGATCTGTTAACTGAACATTAACCCCTTCAGGACGTAACACGTAAACAAAAACTGGAATTTGCGATATATGTCTGTTCAACCGTAATTCACCGCTGTCACATTAAGTGCACCCACACTTATTATATATCATTTTGTTTAAGAGAAACAGGGCTTTAATTTATCATTAACTATTCATATATGGAACGTAATTTATTATAAATAAAATTTGAGAAAATAAGATTTTTTTTTTTTAATTTGTATTTCCATCTGACATTTTAGCTGTGAATGTCATAATAGTGTTAGGTTTTACAGCAAAAAAAGCACATATTTGTAATCAGCAATGTCTTTAGGTGTTTTGGAAAGTTACAGGGTCAAATATAGAACGTTCCATTTTCAAATTGAAATTTGCCAGATTAGTAATGTTACCTTTGAGACGGTGTGGTAGCCCAGGAATGAGAACTACCCCCATAATGGCATTCCATTTGAAAAAGTAGAAAACCCAAGGTATTGAAAGTGGGGTATGTTTAGTCTTTTTTAGTAGCCACTTAGTCACAAACACTGGCCAAAGTTAGCATTCCTATTTGTTTTTGTGTGGAAAAAAAGCAAAAAACTAATATTTGGCCAATGTTTGTGACTAAGTGGCTACTAAGAAAGACTGGACATACCCCACTTGCAATACCTTGGGTTGTCTACTTTTGCAAATGGTATGCCAACATGGGGGTAATTCTCATTCCTGGGCTACCATACGCTCTCAAAGGCAACATAACCAATCTGGCAAATTTCAATGTGAAAAAAATGAAATGCAAGCCTTATATGTGACTCTCTAACTTTCCAAAACACCATAAACCTGTACATGGGGGGTACTGTTATTCTCAGGAGACTTCACTAAACACAAATATTAGTGTTTTAAAACAGT
The DNA here is from genome assembly GCA_933207985.1 of Pelobates cultripes. Taxonomy (NCBI): domain Eukaryota; kingdom Metazoa; phylum Chordata; class Amphibia; order Anura; family Pelobatidae; genus Pelobates; species Pelobates cultripes. The sequence continues at coordinate 172,987,132 of OW240912.1, read as the reverse complement.
AAAACATATTACTTAAATTCTACGTGTATACTAATGTAATCTTTTATGTAATTATATATATATATATATATATATATATATATATATATATATGCGGTTATTTGTATTTTATATACAGATATATATAGAATGTCATTCTAAGTGTATTTTGTTACATACACATATACACACACATATATATATATATATATATATATATATATATAACAAAATACAGTTAGAATGAAATTACATATGAATATATAATTTATATTAAATTTGTTTCAATATTTTATTTATTTTATTATTGTAATTATACATATATACATATATATGTAACGTCATTCTAAGTTTTTTTTAATACTAATATATGTACTTATATTAATATACATTGCGTGTGTGTAATATTTATTTTAAAACATGTCTAATAATATTTTTTTTTCATTTCCTACCAGCAGGAGGACTGTGACATTTCAGACAGTCCCCCTGCCGGCAAATCCACAGCCAGCTATAGGGGGCCTCATTTGCCGGGGGAGGGCTGCCTGGGCTGTCAGGCAGTCTTCCCGAAGCGGAGTGCCGGTAAGGTGAGTATACCGGGCGCTCCAGGGCTCAAAGCCGTTACGGCGTTCTATGCCGCCGCAACGGCTTTAAAGCGGGACGGCATAGAACGCCGTAACAGCGTTAAGGGGTTAAACATTAAAGGAGGGGGCTACATACTAAAGAGTTCTAATTCTCCAATTTCTGCAGTCTGGGTGTGAATAACCTCAAATTAAAGCTGAGAAACTGCATTTTAAGCACATATTCAGTATTTAACTGTAACTTGAATTTATTTTAGTTAACAGCCGAAATAAAACGTTTGCTAGTGTCCAAATATTTCCATTTCAGATGTAACTGTATATACCACAATCACTTCAATAAGCCAATGGTTTTTTGTTTGTTTTTTTGCTTACAGAGTGTTAGTTTAAACTGAAAGGTACATATTTTTCTCAATGGGTTGCCACTTATAGGCTGAGAGTGTCAGATGATGTTCTCAGCCTACCTCCAGAGCCCAAGTGAAAGCCTTCTGCATTGGAGCCTGGGTCAGAGGAGCCAATCGAATTGGTGTTAGGAAGACTCTGTTAAAAGACCCACTCTAGGCACCCAGACCACTCCAGCTTAATGAAGTGGTCTGGGTGCCAGATCCCTCTAGGATTAACCCTTTGTTTTTTTATAAACAGTTTCACAGAAACTGCTATGTTTATAATAGGGTTAATCTAGCCTCTAAAGCCTCTAGTGGCTGTCTCATTGACAGCCGCTAGAGGCTTTTGCGTGCTTCTCACTGTGAAAATCAGTGAGAAGACGCCAGCGTCCATAGGAAAGCATTATGAATGCTTTCCTATGAGACAGGCTGAATGCGCGCGCAGCTCCTGCCGCGCATGCGCATTCAGCCGAAGAGGAGGCGAGGAGGCAGAGAGCTCCGCCCGGCACTGGAGAAAAGGTAAGATTTAACCCTTTCCTCGCCATCCAGCCCAGCGGGAGGGGGACCTTGAGGGTGGGGGTACCCTCAGTGCACTATAGTGCCAGAAAAACCAAGTATGTTTTCCTGGCACTATAGTGGTCCTTTAACCCCTTAAGACCGGAAGGCGTACTATTACACCCTATTTTAGGCGGCTCTAAACACCACCGGGCGTAATAGTACGCCCTCCAGTCTTTCTTTACTTACCCGGTCGCCAGCGATCGCGGTTGGGGGGACTCCCAGGGAGCCCCCGCGGCACGTCCGACCCCCTGGAACCCTCCCCCGGCCATGTGAGAGTGAGGTCCTTGCGAGGACCTCACAATCACATGGCCGGGATAGCTGGCTGCAGCATTGCCAGCAGGGGGGCTGCCTGTAATGACAGGTGGTCCCCCTGTTGGATGGAAATAAAATTTAAAAAAAAGTTTAATAAGTGTAAAAATTTTATATATATATATATATATATATATATACACACACACACACATATATACACACACACACACACACAGAGTCTAGGTGTAATTTACTATTAATATATATATATATATATATATATATATATATATATATATATAATTATATATATTAATAACAAATTACACGTAGACTGATACTGATTAAATATATATATATATAAATAATATACAAAAATTAAATATGTAAATACGTTAAAAAATAAAATACGTTAAAAAATATATAGATGTGTGTTATTTCGTTCTAACTGTATTGTGATATTAATATATATATATTTATATCAAAATACACGTAGAACGAAATATATATATCTATATACATAAATATATATGTATATATCACTATATATAAAAATTATACACACACACACACACACACATATATATATATATACATACATACATACATACACACACACATATATATTAATTCTACATATATATTTATGTAATATTTTTACATAATTAGGTATCTTAATTAATTACAATTAGCGGGACCTGCCTGACAACCCATGCCGAAAGTAAAGGGAATTTAATTTGCTAGCACTACATTTAATCCTATAACTTTCCAAGACACCATAAAACCTGTACATGGGGGGTACTGTTCTACTCGGGAGACTTCACTGAACACAAATATTAGTGTTTCAACAGTAAAATGTATTACAACGATGATATAGCAAGTAAAAGTTACTTATTTTTTGCATTTTACACGCACAAACAGCACTTACACAGACAATATTATTGCTGCGATACTTTTTACTGTTTTGAAACACAAATATTTGTGTTCAGCGAAGTCTCCCGAGTACAACAGTACCCCTCATGTACAGGTTTTATGGTGTTTTCAAAAGTTACAGCGTCAAATATAAGGCTTGTGTTTCATTTTTTTCACATTAAAATTCGCCAGATTGGTTACGTTGCCTTTGAGACCCTATGGTAGCCCAAGAATGAAAATTACCCCTATGATGGCATACCATTTGCAATAGTAGACAACCCAAGGTATTGCAAACAGGGTATGTCCAGTCTTTTTTAGTAGCCACTTAGTCACAAACACTGGCCAAAATTGGCGTTTTTTGCATTTTTCACACACAAACAAATACTAACACTAACTTTGGCCAGTGTTTGTGACCAAATGGCTACTAAAAAAGACTGGACATACCCCATTTGCAATACCTTGGGTTGTCTACTATTGCAAATGATATGCCATTATGGGTGTAAATTTCTTTCCTGGGCTACTATAAAGTCCCAAAGGCAACGTAACCAATCTGGCGAATTTCAATTTCAAATGTAACGTGCTATATTTGACCCTGTAACTTCCCAAAACGCCATAAAATCTGTACATAGGGGGTACTGTTTTACACGTGAGAGTTTGCGGAATACAAATATGTGTATTTTATTGCAGTAAAAGCAAACAGTATTATGACATTGACCGTTAAAATGTCATGTAGAACTAAAAAATAAAAAAAAAATCTTATCTCCCAATTTTTCATATTAAACTATGTTTCATAGCTAAATATTTGATATTAAATGAAAGCCCTGTTTCCCCTAAATAAAATGATATATAATAAGGGTGGGTGTATTTAATATGAAAGAGGTGAATTACAGTTGGACAGACATGTAGCGCAAATGCCAGGTTTTGTTTACATTTTGTTTCGTTCACAACGTGTACATTTGGCTCCGTCCTTAAGGGGTTAAACCATTCAAAAACTTGTTAACCTCACAAGGTAACACGACGCCAAGAACCACCAGATACCAGAACAACTTAATTGAGAAAGTAGTTGTGAAGCCACGAATGGTCCTTCAAATTTGTTTTTATTTGCATTACTATTGTATTTTCTCTATAATTTTCTTTAAAGGATCACTAAAGGCACCCAGACCACTTCAGCTCAATGCACTATAGTGGTCCTTTAAGTAATCAAAAGCTATTTCAGATATGGCAAGTCATCAATTGTGTACTACTTGGTTTCGAGTAACACTTGCTGCATACAATTTATTAATTTAATGCATTTGCATACCACTATGACCCCACATTCACATCTACACTTGATCGCTTGACTTAATTTCTCAGGCACATAAAGGATTAACAACAATGTGAATGTATAATGTTTTCATACCTCTATAAGCTTGTCTCCTTTAACTACATCAAGATGTAGACCTGGAGGTGGCTTCCCTGCCCTATATGGGGAAAAATATTCAATTAGCCATGATCCAATACACAAAATATACCACAAGACAAATATTTTTAAAACCTGAACTTTATAATGTCCTTACCATTGCATTGGAAGTTAAAGCATTGTGGTGCGTTTAAGACAGGGCTTGACAAAACCCAAAGGTGCCAGGTCGCCTGGATTTGTCAGTCCTCATGCAGCTCTCTGTGTATCGGTAGGAAGTGAACAGAACTGTAATTAGTTCCTCCCGGCACTGAGGCCACGCAGGGAGTATACTAGGTAAAAATGGCTCTGCTTGCCATCCGCCCCCATTCCTCAGCGCCTGGAGGAAGTAATTACAGTTCCCTTCACTTCCTTCCGACGCATAGAGAGCTGCATGAGGATACAGAAATTGGAGTCTGGATCAGCGTCAGCCAGACCCACTGTCATCTGATGCTGCCTAGTCCCACTGGACCCTAGGGAAGCCACCCTCCTGCGCCCAAAAGGTAGGAAATAGGAGAGTGGCTAAAAAGATTAAATTTAAAAAAAATGTAATTTCTGTGTGCTTGTGCGTATCTGACTTTGTGTGTATATCTTTTGGAGTGTATCGTATACAGTAATTAAATTTTATTTTTAAATTATACTTTGTAAGTGTGTGAGAAAATGTGTGTGTCAGTGACTGTGCGTGTGCGCATGTCTGTCAGTGAATGTGTAATGTGCCTGCCAAGTACCAGCAAGGTACTTTTGTGCAAAATTTTAAAGGGACACTATAGACACCAAAACAGCTTTAACTTTGTTATGGACATGATAAATGTGTAACAGTTTAAGTCTATTTTTTATGTTCTTACAACCAAAACTCACACACTTGGTTATTTCTCACACAGTAGAGATTCCACTACTGTAAGCATTTAACACAGCCGCTATTGTTGAAACCTTTGAATTGCGCAAACTAATTCATACAAATTTGCAGCAAGATTAAAGGGACACTACAGGCACCCAGACCACTTCAGCTCATTGTCCCTGGTCCCTTAACCCTGAAAATGTAATTATTACAGTGTTTAATAAACTGCAATAATTACCTTTGACTGCTAACTGCACCTCAGGTGGCTGTTTACCAAACAGCCACTAGAGGACCTTCCGGGTCTTTTAGTCCTGTATGTGATTACTGAGCAGGAGATAAAACCTCTAAACTAAGTTAAAGGGCAACTATAACATAATGAAACAGTTCCGATGTATAGACCATGCCTCTAATCTCATTGCTAAATTCTATGCCATTTTGGAGTTTAAAACACTTTGTTTATGCAGCCCTAATCACACCTCCCTGCATCCGAGTTGCACACCTTCCTGAGAAAATGGGATCTAATGTTTACACATCCTTTATTGCAGAGTCTGTTTAATTTAAACTTTGTTTAATTGCACAGTTAACGTCTAGACCCTGAAGGAGCCTCCTGTGGGTGAAAAAAACTTTAATTTACAGAGCAAGAGATAATAAACATAAGTGTTTAACCAAAAATCACTTTGTACATGTTAAAACATTAACACTGAGGGGCCTCTGTCAAAGGTGAAAGAAATTAAGAGGATCTGTAGTAGTCCCAACCTTTCTCAAGTATAACATTGCAATTAAGGGACACTATGAGCACCCAGACCACTTTAGCTCATTGAAGTGTTTGGGTGCATGTCCCTTAACACTGCAATTGTAATTATTTCAGTTTTCGATCAACTGCAAAAAGTACTTTTGAGTGTTACCTCCCCCTCTAGTGGCTGTGACCAGAGAGCCACTAGACGTCCTCAAGCTATGCATGAGGACATCCAGCGTCACCCAAAACCCCATAGGAAAGTCCTACTGTGGCATTAGGTTCCCCCACTAGCTGACAACAGGGAAGGAGTGGAGGTGGAGCCTAGACCAGCGATGAGGGACATCGGCGCTGGAATCAGGTAAGTGACAGGAGATGGACACTATACCCATTGTACATGCTTTGTTGGTGCTTTATAAATAATAATAAAGGGAGCTATATTGCCAGACAAACAACTGTTTTCCTGGCACTATAGTTTCCCTTTAAGCATGTTTTTGGGAATAAAAAAAAAAGAAAAATAGGGGACAGGTCCAACTAGAGCAGTGGGGGGTGGGGTGTGTGAAGGTTGGGACATGCTAAGTTAAAAACAAATGTGATCCACTTTAAGACATAGAGTTTCATACTTCATTCGTTGCCTTATATCCTCTGTTGTTATTATTAGCATTTATATAGTGCCACACCACCTTACAATTATATAAATCGGGAATATAAAACATGTACTGACGTACAACCATTTGTACAGTTTTTCTCTTTTGCCAATAAAGATCATATCTATATAAAATAACAAAACACACAATAATTATTAATATACATGTGCTTTAAAAAAAAAAAAAAATGGTATGTCATAAAATTCCAGCTGACTAGTTTGTCTTGAGGAGCTTTGCCTTATATGGCTTGCAAAGTTCTTCAAATTCCACAATAGCAGTTTTTCAGATATTGATAAGCAGAGCTCAGCATGCCAAGTATCAGGATCAATGTGTTATTAATAGCTGACTTGAGAAGGGATTAATATAACTCCTGGCCAGCCCTGCCATGCAGCCAGTCACACCCACCAGCTATCACACACAGCATGATGATATAAGCTCCCCATCTTGTATTCTACATTATCTGTGTGTTTCTGTGTCTTCACCCATAACAGTCCGTCTCCCATAGACCCAACATGAAACACAGCCAATTAGCCATTTATCCCAGCCTGCCTGCCTCTCTGCCTGCCTAGCTGGCTAGAATATTGGCTCGCTCGCCACTCTCCATGCATTTCTCCAGACTGTATCCACACTGTTACATCAAGACTAGTGATACACAGAACAATATCCCCTTATCTATCAATATCGATGTCACAGCTCTCATACCAGTTAGGACACTCAAACCCATATTTGTTTGAGTTCGGATTCGCCGCCATCTTTGCTACAGATCCTGCTCCCTGGGCATTCTGGGAGAACGTTTAACGCTACATCCGGTTGATGCTACTGCGCATGCGCTCACGGTCGTTCTGGATTACAGGACCTTTAGCTGAAATGGTAATAGGAACGCAGAAACAGAGGTGAGTACGTCGACCATATCCGCCCCCACAAGGGGAAACCAGAGCGTGCAAGAAAGGTTCCGCGTGTGCTATTGCCTTTCCACAGCTCTGGCTGTACTGTGAGCAATGATTCATACAGTCTCGAATATTTTTTTTTTTTTTATAGTTATAAAATTAATAAATACAGCAAACTCAATGAGAAACATTCAGAAAAGTTAATTGAATAACATGAAACTTAATGAAGCCGAAGTTGGCTTCATATTTAATAAATTCTTTAATTCTTCAAATCAAAGCTATTGTACATTATATATTGTTTATATTTTTTGAAGGGGAACAATGATAGCAGTTTCCCATTTTATTAATATGAATATCATATTTAAAGACATGGTAAGTGCATTGAGTTGGTTGTGTTATTCATTAGTAACCAATGGTATCTCCTTACATTACAAATGGACAAAGAGGGACACTTTCATTTTAAGGGTGTGATTGGGGGTGTGGCCTGGGCTATTCTGAGACATTTTAGGTGACTTACTCATAATTATTTAAGCAATTTAGAACTTGAACAATGTATCTTATTTGCAAAGACTGATTTCTAAAGACATTAATTGTAGAATTAAAGACATATTACAGGAAGTATTATTGCTGTGAAGCTCTGTAGCGCTAGCAGGCTATTAACAGAGTAGGGTGTAAGAAAGTCTAAATTATATCTGTATTCCTAATGCCCCTTGTCATTTGTCAAAAAAACAAAACAGAATAACACACCTTTTACCCATCGCAGTCTCCTTGGGCACTGCTATGACTTGCTCGAGTTATACTGGAGGCCAATCGATGCTACTCATATAGGATGCACCTACGATTCCTTCATTGTATTCAATGATTCTCTATGGCTGACCATGACGGCACTAGGCATGCGTGTGTGACATCACAGTATGAGAGCCGGGAAGTAATATTCCCGGCTCTCATATCCAGAGGTCTTAGTGGTGTGGCTTGACGCTGCACTTCCAAGCCTTCTATTTAATTTAATATAGGGCTCGAGCAGTGGAACTTGATGATCAGCACTGAAGGCATTATAACAACTTCAACAAGATGATGTATACACCAAAACCACTTCACTAAGCTAAAATTGTTTTGGCGCTTAGATTGTCTCTTTAATGTCCCCAATAAGGTGGTTTTGTTGTATAGATCATATCCCTACATCCTCACTGCTCAATCCTATTATCTCCTGTGATCTCACATTCCTATTTCATAACATATGAGAGATCCTTCCAGCCTTAGAGGTTAGAGAGGGATACAAAATAGAAATCAAACTTTTAACATATGACTCCTGCAGACAAATGAACTCAAAATGTAATGGGTCTCTGGTGGCTGCAGTGTGAATTTTAGCAATGTGGGCAACAACTCCATAACTGAACATATCTTAAAAAGTCAGATGGTGTGAATACATCCCTGGATTTCAAGGTTTCAAAAGAGATTACTAACTCCTTCTCAAAAAGATTCATACACCTTTGTAGATCCACATCATCCAAGCTGGCAAAGCAAGATGGGATTACCCCAGGTTTGGGAGTCTCTATTCCTCAAAAATGGTGTCAACAGAGAAATGGCTGATGTCAATTTACATTTTATAGCGTACTTATCCCAAATCACCATGGAATTGTTAGTAGCTGAACAGTGAGTGCACAGGAATGGTTGAGACATTTTTTTGTAGCCAAATAAATATTGGAGAAGTTCAGCAGGAAAAAAGTGTCTTAGAACATAGGAGGAGATTTAGAGAATTATTTACATTAGGTGTGTACAAATCCAGAAATGACACATAAAACCAGCTTGTATGTAAGAGAAATTGCACACAATTGGACAGTGGGTTTCGAATGTGTTGCACACATAGTTGCTCTAGATGTCTGTGTATCAGAATGATCAACTTGAGGCAGAGCACAGATTAAAAACTCCTCCCAAAATGATCAGAACCTCTGCAAGGCCTTCATGAGTCTCTAGCAGAGAAGCCCAAAACTCCCTATCTAGGGATTTGGAAACATATATACATCCCAGTGTGTATGGAGTAGAAGCAAATCTACCTTTTACCAAGATATATTGTCCCTGGGCTTCACTAGTCTGATTCTGAAAAACATAGTTTTTGTGCATCACAGTAGAAACCCCATTCTTTTTTGGGAGAATGCAAAAGGAGAAAAACTTAGAGTAAAAACCATCGTTTATGTGAGAAGTGGAATTTTTAGAGATATGTGTCTTGATCTAAACATAAGAAACCTCTTTTTTGGAGCCCCTTAGTGTGGAGGGACACAATTTTAATTGAAGAAACCATTGGGGAGAACTACTGGAGAGCAATTTAAAAAGCGAATGGTCTCCACTCAGCCCTTGAGAAGACCCCTATCCACCCAGAGAGGAAACAGATAAAGGAGAAGAAGCTAAGAAGAGGTAGGAAAGAAAACAAGGGATAATAATTCCAGATCTAAAGCTTGTTTATACATAGAACACATGAACATGGGCAAGCAACATCAATCTGTTTTAGCTCGATGTGGCTACAAGAAAACTGAGAAAGAAAGAAGCCTAGGAAGTGACAAACCTTGGTCAAGCAATTCTCCCCCCCCTCCCCACCAAGCCTATATACATAAAACAATGTAATGAGAACTGTGCACAATGTATAGGGAAAAAGCATGGTAGATAACGATAGTAGAAGAGGTAAGTTTAAGATACCACTTGCAGCCATCTGTATAGTAGCAAATACTATACTGTTTAATAGAAAAATAATTTTGTGAGACCCAGCATGTTTGATGACAACATGGAACAAACTACCAAGTCTGCAAAGTGGCAGCAACTCTGGGGACTAGAAGCACAGAAACAAGGAGAGTCCCATTAAGTCCAGAGGTAGGGCACAGTCTGAGAAAGCAACAAACATATATGCTGCAGAAGGAAGGTGGGAAGAAATCCTGTCTTAGAACATAGGAGGAGCAATAGAGAGTTCTGTACATTAGATGTGTCCAAATCCTGGAATAGCCTATAAAACCAGGTTGTATATAAGAGAAATTGCACAACACTACAGTCGTCGTTTTCTAAGGTGAGGGCAGGGATGGTCCACCTTCTATCCTTGTGACAGATGGGAGGGGTTGTACAGAGCACCCCTTAACTACACTGTTACTCATTGTAAGGTAGTGAAGTATCATCGCAGCAGAGTGTGATGGTCTGCCTGTTCTTATGCTCTCTCCGAAACTGTAGCTCAGAGCATCACATGAGAGGAAGCAGCAGGGTATGAGATTCAGTCATAATTCCCACCGCTCTGGCCACACACACCAACTACTTGGAACTCTAGGGCTTTGTGGAGAAGACAAAGGCCCTCATCCTCTCCACCATATTACAATATCTGTATATAGTGGTATAGGAAGCCCCATTCTGGGTAGATTACATACAACAGAGGAAGTAAATGTGAGTTTGGAATGCAAGGGGCACCATTACAGATCATGAGTTCTGATCTGTGGCCAATGGTGCACCTCCATTAACTCATCCATCAAACTAGAGCTTCTGGTTCTCTGGTTAATGCGGTAGAGGTGGGGAGAAGCACCCAGCACACCCCAGGGAAAAAGTAAAACTGTTCTAAAGTTTCTTCCTTAAAATGGGGGCCTCATGTTATAATAATTATGGTATTTGACATGTTGTTTTCAAGAGGAACAGTCACTTCCCATGAGTTTTAATATTATGTATACGTATCCCTTTATTTAACAAATTAGGTTTGAAAAATAAAGTTAAAGGAACACTATAGTGTCAGGAATACAAAAATGTATAGGTATAAAACTTTTATTCCAGCGGATCTGGCTCCATCCCGATCCAGCTCCTTGGCGGAGATCATCAGACTCAATGCATCTCTATTAGGAATGTTCAGCATCGAAACGCTGAATGTCAGTTGTACACGTTGTGCAGCACTGACCCAGAAAACACTTGCAGCATAAGTGTGTGTGGCTTTCTACATTTAACCCCTTAAGGACACATGACATGTGTGACATGTCATGATTCCCTTTTATTCCAGAAGTTTGGTCCTTAAGGGGTTAAAGGGACAGTATAGTCACCAGGACAACCACAGCTTAATGTAGTTGTCCTGGTGAGTATAGTCAGTCCCTGTAGGCATGTTTATGTAAACACTGCCTTTTCAGAGTTTACATTGCTCCCTAGAGACACCTCCAGTGGCAGTCACTCAGACGGCCACTGGAGGTGTCTCTAGGGAGCAATGTAAACTCTGAAAAGGCAGTGTTTACATAATCATGCCTACAGGGACTGACTATACTCACCAGGACAACTACATTAAGCTGTGGTTGTCCTGGTGACTATACTGTCCCTTTAAATGTAGAAAGCCACACATACTTATGCTGCAAGTGGGAGCCATCAGTTCCATCCACTCATTGTTATAAGCTCTGCATATTGCAGGCAACATAAAGAAAGCATACAGAGAAGAGGAAAAAAAAATAAACAATGCTTATTTTATTTATAATTTTTCTCCTCTTTATTTGCAATTATTTTCAATTACTTCTTAAAGGAAGTGGCAAGGATTTTCCATAAACAGGAAGTCCTAGAAGAGCTTTCAAGGGGTCCCCTTATTGAAGCAATGTCAAAAAAGAGGAAAATGCTCATAATTCTACACATAGACTAGAAGGAAAGGTTAATAGCATTTGCAGAGCAGTGGGATTAGCAAGGCGGGGACAAAACAGTAGAGACGAGACAGGCAGAGCTGACAAATGCCGAGTGCAATTCCAGGAGAACTGAATCTATTACACCACGAAAGAGAGTTGGGGTCCTGTGGTCCCTAGCACCAGAAAGTGATAGGGAAGATCCAAAACAAGCATTGCACAATGTAACTGTAGCCAGCAGTAGCATTCCATTAGAACACCTCTCTAGGCTTCTGGAAAGCATACATTAACACATTATCATCAGGACATTGATCTGGAGATGGTTCCTTTATTTAGCCATAAGAGCTTCCACTTTTATGAAAGCTTTCCACAGATTTTGTAATATTGGTACAGGAATTTTCTGCTAATCAAAACTTATGTTGGATAATTAAGCCTGGCTTATGCTTATTGTTCCAGATGATCTAAATGGTATTTTATTGGTCAACATAATAAAACAAGTGAAGTTCTGTTACACACTCCCCCTTGAAATACTCCATATGGACAGTTTGCTTGCTACAATTCAGCAGTTCATAAATGGTTATTTCAACAAATTTTGCCTTTATATTTTGCTGCAGTTTGGCTTTTTGGTGAAGTCAGTCAAATGCCTATAGAACAGAGCGGATTCATCTATTCAAACAGCATTGTTGCAGTTGATTCCCTTAATCAATTTAGTCCAATCCCCAGAAACAATACAGGAGAATTGCACTCATAACTGAAAGCCCTGCTTAACGCTACTCCCAACCTAATTGACATTAAAATAGTTCCAACCCTAAAATGCCCCCTTACCATACTCTTATTTAAGAAGCATATTTACTGTTTTTTATTGTAGTAATGAAATTCATCTGAATTTCGTAGTAATTTTTTTTTCTTTTTAATTCTCATGGCTGCAATGAGATCCTTTTGACTTTATTTAACATTCGACTTGTAATTAACTTTGCCAACTTTAAACAAGGGAACTGCATCACATATTGAGTGATTGATGTACACAAGTATTTTTTTAAATTTACTATAAAACAAGATAAAAACAAAAAAAACAAACATTGAAATCACAATTTAGTATTTTTTTTTTCCAGGATACACCCAATACATTGGTCACTAGTCATTTTACATAAACATATGCATAAACCAAGCATGTAAATCATTTCCTAATCATTTTAAAGCAAGCATGTTTCTGCAAAGGAAAATCTGAATATTCCTATGTTTTTGTGCAAGGTACTCTGAGGGATGTGTTCATCTGGTATTCTTAATAGTATTGGTTTATCTTGGGACTAATTCTCTTAGACCTCACATAGCTATTTGTGTCCTCACATCACCACAATACAGACCTCTCCTCATATTCAATCTGTTCATTATTATCAAAAGTCCTCAGCTGGGGTGGATACGGTGCCCAGTGTTCTTTTTGACTGTGAAATAGATCTCATTATTCCACCACTTCCAAACATTACACTGGCGCTATTTGCCAAGCTGATCATAGTCTCCTGACATTTGATAAATCCAAATTTGTCTTGTGCTTCACACTGTTAATTCTCAAAGTTTTTATCCCGGTTACCTATGGTTTCCTATATTTATTTTTAAATCAAAGACATTGCCCAGAAACGGCAGACAAGTTTTTGCTAACATAATCTTATGCTGCTACCATTGTTTTGTTAATTTATTGCCATCGAACGTGTGAATACTACACGATCAACAGATTCTTTTTTACGTTTAATATGATGTAATTTTATACAGCTTTGACTACTCAAACTGACAGTTCATATCTGATATATCTATATCTATCTCTCTCTTCTTTTTGATATTTTTTTTATTCTCATCCCGACCTATAATGCTTATTATAATTTTGAAAAAAACACTGCGTGTCTTTATAATTCCCTTCTAACTTGGAGCTATGTATCTTGGCATGCTTCTTGTATGCAGTTGGGGCACGACAAGCCTGTTTGTATGTGTATTCACTGCAATTTGTCTATAAGACACATTTGATATTGGATTCATCATCAGGCAGAAGCTACTAAGAGCAAACGGTCTTAAGACTGGGAATCCAGGTCACAACACCTCCCCAGTTAAGTGTCCTTGGGCAAGACACTAAATGATATATACCGGAATACCGCAAATCCTCAGACTGTAAACATGTTTGAGCAGGGCCTTTGTCTCTTCTAAATATCCCTATAATTCTAAAGTGTGGCAGAATACATTGGTACTATATAAAAACAGTAAGCTTTATACAACTTTAGATAGTCACTTGGAATTGTGCAGGTTTTGGTGCAGATTGTGAGCCATAGAAACACGTTTCAAAATGTATTCCAGCACTCAGTATTGCTGTGTACTTTTAAGAACATGTGTGACTTATTACATAAATATGATTTGTTGTTCATGGACATGGCAGCTTCAAACAAACAACTGAGAAACTAAACTGTTGGAAAGATGGTATCCTATGGCACTGACATGTTGACCTTGATTGTGCTCTACAGGAATGACTATTTTACTGCCAAAATGAACATTTAATTGCTTTGTGTTTTTCTGCACCTGTCAATCAATGGGTGTAGTTGGAGTGGACACAACTACAAAGAGGTGTCCACATCACTATCCATTTTTTCCCCCCCAGAACTTATCCATTTATCCCTCCCATCTCATCATTCAAACCAAGCATAGCCACATTTCCTCCACTGCAAAATAGTATTCATATTACACATAAAATAAAAATTAAAAAAAAGGCATTTCCTTTTTAACTGGTTTATTTTTCTCTCTTCCTATACACAACACAGACATGTGTTTATATAAATATCTATATAATTACTACAACTCCCTATGGCCTAAAACCTAGGACCAAGATTCACAACAGTTATCAAATCTGGGAGATACACATATGTATACAAGTATTCATGTGTGAATACACAACAGGAAGTCGGGAGGTAACCACTCAGTTTTTCATGGCCACCAAGGTAATAGTTATACATTTAAGTTATTCATAGTAAATAAGGTTAAACTGTATTATCCTGAAACTCTGGAAAAGCAGTGGCTCATTAGGATGCACATTTGCACTTCGGGTATACACAAATAACATAACATCTTATGATTAAAAATGCACTGATGTCTTCTACAAATAGAAAAGTTATTTTGCAGAGTTTTCACGTTATATATATGCAGATCAATATCTTGACCCCTGCCCGCCCCCACACACAAAAAAACCAAAAACAAAAAAAAGCTAAAAAAAAATAAATAAAAAAAAATGTGTATTGCAGCATTTTATATACAGGCAGTGTAGTGGGGCAGGCAAAGAATTACATTAGTGTTATCTTCTCTGTAAAGGTATTATATTTAAAGTGCAACTGGGCTGATATGCTGGCTGCAACAGCAAAGTGCTACCATGAGAGACCAAATGAGTGGGTTAAAAGATATAGATAATAGGTCAGTGACTAATAAATGTTATTGGTTGAAATCAAGAAAGAAGGGAAATAAACTATATATTAGTCAGCTGCATAGATAAATACATTTAAATTAATTCATTAATAGTTAAGTTTGCCCTTTAACCACGGTGTCAATAAAGTAGGGTTGCTATTAAAACTAATTTGATCCCTTTTCTGTGCCTTCATTTGGAAATACTGTATCAGCCTCTACTGGTTACACACAGTGGGTACTTCAGAGATATTTCTATTGAACGGCGAGAGACTAGTCATGTCATCCTGCTGCTTGGGTGAGAGGAAGGTCGGAGGTGCCCTCATGACTTCAAAGACAACCATATAATAAGACCCAAAAGTGCAGCTATGATAGCCAAAACAAGAATAATGATACACATCTTCTTCCGGGACTTTTTCTGGGGAGAAAAAATAAAAATAAATTATAGGCTTGGGTCACAATGACCAAAATATTATTTCACTATATGTAAATTAGAATTGAATCTTTAATCATGCATGTCTGCAGGCCAATTCATACTTTCAAACTTAAAGGAACACTTCCATTTGACTTGTAACTTGGGGTCCATTGGGCACTGCTTCTTGAGCTGGCCCTGCACTAAAGGGCTTAGCTTAGGAGAGTTACTGGAAGCCCCAAACCATGTGCTTTCAGCTCTCATATGGAAGAGGAGAGACAGGGAGCAGTCACTGGTGGACCTCCAGTAAGAAATTAAACCGTTCCAAAGTGCTCTGACTACTTACATGGTGAAGTGTTTTAAACGTATGGAGTGTTTTTAGGTCTAAATAAAAGCAACTGATGGAAACATGTGGAGTAGATATAATTAGACTTTTATGCACAACAAAATTTAAGTCAAATATAAATGAAACAAACAATACACTTTTCGAGAGTCAAAAATGGGTCGCAAGAGAATACTGAGAACGGGCAGCAGCTGAAATAGCCTGCCCTTCGGTCGGTCCCCGCTCAGTTCTCAAGCTGATCTGAAACATTGACTGGCCCCACCCATACGGGCAATCCAGATCCGAAATGCCAGCAAGTTCCCTCTGCACGAGAGACATAGCAACCTCAGACGATCGTTTCAGCCTTGTTAGGCATCATCAGTGAGGCATAGCTGATCTCTCCCTAGGCACCGTGAGCAAGGGGTCCACGTCTGGATTATCCCTTTAAACTTGTGGAGAGTCAAAAATGGGTCGCAAGAGAATACTGAGAACGGGCAGCAGCTGAAATAGCCTGCCCTTCGGTTGGTCCCCGCTCAGTTCTCAAGCTGATTTTTGCTCATCAGCACACTTTTCATATGCACACACCTAAATGAAGTGTACAATGCCCTTATTTTTGTATTTATTTTTGAAACCACTGTTTTTACCTGGTAGTATGCTGCACTCTGCAGCTGCTCTGTTCCTCGTTCTACATGAACCTCTGCACTTTCAACATTAGCTTCTATGCTGTCTGCAGAAGAAATTAGAAATCTTAGAGTCCCAACAGGAAATGCATATACAAAGAGTAGTCAGCAATAAAAGGATGGGTAGGAAAAAAAAAAAAAAATTTTTTTATAAAATTCATATAGAGGAGGATAAACATGGAAAAAAAAATTCAAAGGGAGACTAGAGTCACCAGAACCACTACAGCTCAATGTATAGGTTCTGGTGTCTACGGCATGGTCCCTACAGCCTTTGCATTGTAAAAGGCAGTGTTTACATGGTTGGATAGTTACACATCTAATGGCAGTCACTCAGGAGTGTACAGCAATGGCATTAAGCATCCCTGCGCTCTGCATGGGAGATTAATTTCTGTGAGGAAATGCTGATTGGTGCAGTGTTTTGCCAAAAAGATACTCCATGGGATGACGTTTATTGTGGTCTTTGATCTGGCACCAGGCTTAGACCATAAAACATCTAGATAGCCATCACCAGAGCTAGACACAAGGAACTGCAGAGTGGGCAATAAACTGCCAGACCAACCCCCTCTGATCCCCCCCTCAGGGGTCTGCCCACTGAGCAACAACTAGTTTAGATATATTAATGAGGGTGCTGGACTATCGAGTTCAGTTATTTATTTTTCTTTTGTCAGCAACTTCTATGAGACCTATACCATCTAACACTCCCACAAGAATTCTATATGGGGTAACTACATGTAAGGAATTTCTTGTGTTTTCTCCTATTTTATGTACTGTTTTGCAATTTGTTATCTGTATGTCATTTATTTCTGTATTTTGTACTCAGCACTGTGAATCCTTTTTGTCAGATTAAATGTTTACTTTATCAGCTTGTGTCTGTTCTCTATGAGCTTCACTCTCCAGAGGAAAGCTCAGGTAAACACGTTACCAAAAAGGGTTAACTATATATGTTTTATCAGTAAAAGAACTGTGATACTATAATTCTCCTGTGTGTGTGGGGTAACCTAAGACGCCCGGGTTTAAAAGTCTTGGTGGTGGCAGTAAAGTGTGTACTAAGGGGGTTAGTGTAGAAGGGATTGCAGGGGTTTATTGAGTGGTTGCTGGGACTAGCAACAGGTAACCAGGGGTCTGGTGTCATTAACCCTGTCACTTCCACACTCAAAAATAAAATAAAAAAAATTTACCCATGAAAGACATATTAAAGACCTTCAGACTACCATAGGGCTATCAGAAGGTTTCCTTGTCCAATATTACAAGCCACTTAATAGCTGGAAAGTATCATGAGCCGTGACATTTCTGAACTTAGCAAACAGTGTAAAAAGGAAATAATGAACGTACCTATCATCTCTCCTTGGTCATGAATCATGACTGCTAGATCCTTGAAAATCTGATTCACGTCAAGAATATCTGCCTGTCAGGAAAACAAGTAAAATGAGAAATACATTTATTTTTTTTAAAGTGTTGCACAAAGACCATAGTGAATATTGTAAGCACTCTGATACAGTAAGCAATAAGCCTTTTAGTAAATACTGCAAGGCAAGTTTTTGCACAAGAACAATTTTTACATAACTTTCCCCATAAGTGCCTGTTTGTCTTTACCATACGATAAATGAACCGGTAACTAAAATTATTAAATGACCACTATAGGCACCCAGAGAAACTGCTATGTTTACAAATGGGTTAATCCAGCCTAATACAGCTGCTAGAGGCGCTTCTTACTGTGATTGAATAATGTTTTCCTATGGACTGACTGAATGCGCGCGCAACTCTTGCTGCGCATGCGCATTCAGTGGATGACGTCGGAAGAGGGAGGAGAGTCCCCAGCGCCGAAGAAAGGTAAGAATTGAATCTCTTCCTCCCCCTTTAGCCCAGCAGGAGGATGGCCCAGAGGGTGGAGGTGACCCAAAGACCATATAGGGCCAGGAAAATTAGTTTGTTTTCCTGCACTATAGTGGTCCTTTAATGTAACACAACAGTGCCAGGAATACAAGCATGTATTTATGACACTATAGTTCTAACATAACAGTTTAGCCCCGTCCCCTTGTCCCTAGTTAAAAGGTGATTTTGCTAACCTTTTTGCAGCACTGGATTGGGTGAGATCATCAAGTTTGATGTCAGCCATGGGGATGAAGATAGCTGCAGTGAAACCCACAGGGAGTCTCCTCGCAGCTGGCTCCAACTCTTTGGCTGACACCAAACTTTATGATTTCCGCCAATCCAGTGCTTTCCCACAGAGAATCATAGGGAGGCAACTGTGCATGCGCAGCAAAATGGCACGCTGCACCAATCAGCAACTCCTCATAGAGATTCGTTGAATCAATGCATCTCTATTGTTTAGTGTCTCTATTGTTTAGTGTCTCCATGCAGAGTATAGAGATGCTAAAGGTCAGTGCTGCACAGTGTGCAGCACTGACCCACGAAGCACCTCTAGTGACAGTCTGAGTGACTGCACCTGGAGGTGTCCCTAGGGAGAAAAGTAAAAGGCAGTCTGAAAATAGCGTTTACATGAAAATGGCTGTAGGGGTAGACTACATACACCAGAACAACATTAGGCTGTAGTTGTTCTGAGGTCTGTAGTGTCCATTTAATTTTCCATGAGTATACGGTTGCATATTGTGTAGCAACAATAGTGCCATGAGCCAAGCACCTTTTATAGAGGCTACACTACTTGAAATTGTGACTTTAAAATGTACCAATAACCACACGAATGTTGTGACACATCACAACCACTTTCACCACTCCTGTTTCATCCCTGATCAGTGTCATTTTAATCTTTGTGATTACAGTTTTGACTGACCATGTTCACATTGCAATAGTATCAGCCATCCACACTGAGCGAGCAAGAGCATTAACAGACCCAACTTCTACTGAGCAAATAGAACATGCATGCCTGCTATGCAAAGCTGATGTCATTACTTTGTCTGCCTGTGTGTTCATAGTGCAGAATGATCCTGAAGAATAGAGAAGGATAAACATGAAAAAAAAAAAAAAATCAAAGGGAGACTAAAGTCACCAGAACCACTAGAGTAATCACATGGCCCCTGGGGGTCTTAAATTGGAGATGCGGGACTCTCTGGGCTCAGTCGGGGACGATCACTTGGGTCCCCGGCAGTGTAGGGGGGTATTCTACGATGCCTCGATATCGAGGCATCGTGTAATACAATAAGAGCAGCTGGAGATCGCTTCCAGCGCTCAAAATAGCCGCGGACGTACCATGTACGTCCGAGGTCCTTAAGGGCCGTTTTTTGTTGGACATACCTGGGGTTAAAATAAGTTTTGGCCACTTTCACATTTTGTCTGCTGTTTTTGTTCAGAGAAAAGGCAGAGTTTACCTTAATGTCTAGTAACACCTCTACTGGCAGTCAATCAGACGGCCACTAGAGGCGCTTCTGGGTTAGTGCTGCACGGACATTCAGAGTTTCCATGCTCTGCATGAAGGCGCTGAAAGTTCCTCATAGAAATGTATTGCTTCAATAAATCTCTATGAGGAGATGCTGATTGGCGCATTGCAGTATTTAGCCATGCATGCACAATAGTCTACTGGCTGAAATCATCAAGTTTGATGATCTCACCAAACAGGGCGGGGCCAGCCAAGACAGACCCACATGTGAGTAATATCACCTTTCACTTAGCCAACAGGGTGTCAGGCCACCTAAACATCGCTTTCATAGCTGTAGTGACAAATACATTTTTGTTTACCTGTCACTATAATGTTCTGTTTAGTAGAAAGTATGGAAAATCCTTAATAATTTAACTACTACAGGGGTGGCCAAATAGCAGATCCTCAGAATTTGCAGAACTGCAACCATGATGCTTTGCTATTCTAAAGTCTGGTAAAGCATCAGGATAGTTGTAGTTTCAAAGCTATCTTGTGCCCAGCCCTGTAATACAAGATAAGGAATCTTGATATTTTTCAGGGTTAGCAAAACAGTATCCTTGCAATAAAAAATAAATAAAAATAAATAAATAAAAAGAAAAGAAACGTAAATAAAAAAAATAAAATATTAAAAACCTGCGCAAAAACATATTGTATCCTAAGCATCACTAATGGCAATTTTACCAGATTGCTTTCATGACACATCAAAGCATATTATCCACACCAACCCACAACCTGAAAAGGTCCATGATAACAGTGTTCCCCAAATCTGAATTACTAACAAAGAAGAAACATTTCTACAAGTCATTGGCATGGGGTATTTCAGCCCTGGTTGCTTTCTGTGGCTGCTAGGGAATCTGGCAGCTACAAGCTTTCAGAATAGCTAGACCTCCTTGGATCCCGACTTCCAGTATCCACTTTCCTCCACAAACCAGACACACTGTGACTAGTGTGATATATACACATCAACATGCTAGGAACTGTCAGATGTTGAGCAAATCACTAGGGGGCATATGCGGTTGTAGCCTTCTCCATTTCCATTCACAGTGGTCACTTTACAGTGTCAAGTAACTTTTAGCACTGGCTAGTAGCTTAGAACTTAAACTTTTAAGCCCATTTTTGGTTAAAAAAAAAAAAAAAAAAGACCCAAATTTAGCTTGGCACCTGGTAAAAAGTGATGCATAGTAAGCTTTTTATGAGCATTTGACTGGGGCATAACTATATATATGAAACAAACCAATGGACACCCCTACTAGAACATTATGGAGCACAAATTTGGTCAAGGGAGTAAAAACCACCTAACAGTAGATGGGCATGTAGCAGTGTGGGTAACACTACAAAAAGTTCCATTCATCTTTTAACACCCCACAGTTACACAAGTCATACAAAAGCAGAGGAATGTCCTTACCTCTAGTTTTTCTATGGCACTCTCCCTTTCTTTTATAAGTTCAAGATCCTGTTCTGTTATTTCAATATCTTCCTCTTGGCTCTGCATTTGGTTCCAATCATCGTTGCTTTAAAAAATAAAAATAAAAAAAAAAATATATAAAAAAATAAAACCACAACAACAACTTTGTTTCAGGTGTCTATGGACTTGTATACTGAAGAAAAAAAAATAAACTAAAAAATAAAAATAAAATAAAAGGATACACATTTTTATCTACATACAGAGCCAGCATTCCCTAGAAGAATTAGGAGGTGGGTAAATCTTGTAATATTTAGTGGCAAAAACTCATACAGTACTGTATATGGAAACATACCAGATTATTTGCTGCATTTTAAATGGCCACATACTGAAAGGAGTTAAAACCAACCAATCAGTGCAGTGTGGAGCCAATTCAGTCATTGACCTTAAGATTTAATAAGGTCTAGATTTTACAAACTAGGCATCCGAAAGAGCCCGAATCTGTTCTGCAGAGCAAAAAACGGGGCGCAAGAGAATACTGAGAACAGGCAGCAGCTGAAATAGCCTGCCCTTCGGTGGGTCTCCACTCATTTCTCAAGCTTGTTTTAGCTCATCTTGTGCCATTACAGAGAGAACCTCTCTGAAACATAGACTGGTCCCACCCATACGGGCAGTCCAGATCCGAAATGCCAGCAAGTTCCCTCTGCACGAGAGACACAGCAACCCCAGACTATAGTTTCAGCCTTGTTAGGCATCAGTGAGGCATAGCTGATATCTCTTTAGGCAATGTGAGCAAGGGGTCCACATCTGGTTGCAAGAGTATTCTGAGAATACTGCTGTTTTTTGGCTCTCAAATCTGTTCTGCACTGCAACCGGACCAAAATCTGTCTGGTGCTTAAAATCAAAAGGCCCAGACTTTAAAAATCCACATTAACAAATTTTAATAAAACAAAACAAAACCAACACTTTCAACCCAAGCAGACAGCAGGCAAATAACACTTACAAATGTGTATTCCTGTAGAGTTAAAACCATTTAGCCCCTCCCCCCTTTTAATGAGTAATAACTCACCTTCTTCCAGCATCACTTAGGGCTCCTCGCATCTGGCTCTGCCCTCTTGGCTGACATCAAAACAGATGATTTCAGCCAATCACAATGTTTTTCCATAGGAAGCATTGGATTGGCTGAGATTGTCAATTCTGATGATTTGACCCAACTAGGCAGACCGGGATGGGGAAGGCAGAGCCAATCGCCACCCTGGCCAATCAGCAATTTAATCAATGCATCTCTCTGTGGGGAAAGTTTAGAGTCTCATGTAGAGCGTGGAGACACTGAACATCAGTGCTGCACACTGTGCACGTAATTTGTTGAAAATGGCAGAATTCGGACTGAACTGGCAATTGTAATTTAACTAAAGCCAATTCAATTTGGAATTTTTTCAACCTGACAGAATGCCTTTTTCATAACAATCCTAAAGAAACGAGTGGGATTTGGACATTTACAAAGCACCGGTTTTAATGAAAACCCAGACTGAAAACATCCATTCATCTGCAAATTATCATTCGCTTGTAATAAAAACTTAATGTATACACTCCCTGAAGTTCAGTGATTCCACAATAATAGAGGGTGGGGGGGAAGGGGGCTATAAATACACACATTTTATTTTTTCTAGGTAAATTAAATTCACATAGTTCTGTATCTGTACAGGGCTAGCGCTGCAAAACCCAGACATTGTGAAATGGTGTGAACAATGTCGGAATAGCCCCATATGTCTATACTACAGCTATACAAGTATTAACTCCATAATACAGTGTTTGTGGCCATGAGCAAACATGGATACCCAGAGGGCATCCAACAAAGATTTCAGTAATGACAAATTTAATCATTAGCTAGTGATTTTGAGAACATAGGATATAGACTGAATTGTATCCTTTATCCTGGTATACATGCATTTGTGGACAACAGTTTTAAAATAGGAGACTTTATCTTCCACATATCAAACTTACTTGTCAAATGAAACAAGCTGTTCTTCTTTCTGCTTTTCATCATTCTAAACATAAAAAGTTATTTAAACATCAGAAGGATAACATGTACATACATAAAGTGTCTTGTACATAACACAGACTTCAAATAAACTGGCAGAATACACATAAGTATTCACATAAGGAACATCACAACAATTTCAGAGTTTGGTGTCTCATACCGATAAACGTGAGCCAGCTCTGGCACGGGCAACAGTCTCCTTCTCTTTTTGAGAGACCTGTCTCTGGGTAGCTTGGAAGTGGTTGAGTGCAGCAGAGAAATCATTCATAAGACGCTCCTTCTGGAGCTTCTGCTGCCGCTGAGGAGGTAGAAAGCAGAGAGGATAGCTAATTCACAAAGCAAACAAATAAGTTACAGGCAGCACAGTCACACACCATTCCTAAAGAATTAATGGAAAGGGTACCTCTGAACTATGGGTAATGAATGCCTTTAACCCATGTAAACCCAACAGGCAGTTGTTGTGGAAAGTTAACAAACACACACACACACACACCACAGTTGGTCCCCCCCCCCCACTCTTTTTGTTTTTATTTAGCACACATACTTTCTTAAATGGGACACATGATGTATTTATACCATGATACTTTGGTTTGAAACATCCATAAAATAAAGCATGTTTTTTTTTTATGTGATGTTGGCTTAGATTCACTTTCACATGGCATGTATGGTACCACTATTCCAATGGTTTCTACCATTAAAGTAAAAAAGCTAAAATAATGAAAACATTCCTGTAAGTATAAATTCCTCTCTGTACCTTACATAACTATAGGTTAATTCCAGACACTGATAGATCACTCTGCATCCTCTATAACCAGAAAAAAAAAAGTGTCTTGGGAGAAAATGTGAAATGCAAAGCTTAAAATAGGCACTCAATTACTACTGGCAATTATTATAAAGGAAGTAGTGTGCTTGGGATTAAAGGAACATTATAGCCAGCGACACCACTTCATTTCAAGGAAGTGGTCTGGGTACCATGTACCATCCATTTCTATGGGAAAGCAGTGCATTGGCTGAGACTGATTTTGATGATCTCAGCCAAAGAGGCAGAGCAGCACACTGGAGACCCTTGCTGCAAGTGAGAAAAGTTAAGTTAAATCACTGTTTTAACAGAGGCAATAGAGGCCAGGTCACCTAAACAGTGACTTCAGCATTATAGTGCTAGGTATACACATTTGTATTCCTACTGCTCAAGTCTCCTTTTATAAGGCTAATTATGTGAATAACCACATAAGTATATCTTCATAATACCACATTACTTCCTTTGTGATTATGTAATCAGTTCAGCATGATTTTGCATGAATAAGCTGAATTAGCTGAAGCTGAAATTGCTATGTCTCTCACAGACCAGTTGATGGTCTCTAGCACAGTCCAATCATTCTTTTATTACCTTCCCATGGAAATCATGTGCTAGTCAGTCATTCATCTTCACGCAAGCTTTAACCAAAAGAGCATGTCAGAGATATTCTATTTAACTGCTCATGTGTGGTCAATTTAAAAGGAAATCTTATTAGCAATGAGACAAGCTCCTTGAAAAGGCCAAATGGGATGTGATGTACACAATGGGAGTAATGTTTAGGACCATATTCCAACAAGTAAAAGAAAAATACACTCATGTGTCTCTTCAGTGTGACATTCAGGTAGCTTTATTCCATAGCAGTTGGTACAAAGTGTAAATAGCACCCCAATTAATGTGTCAGTCCACGGAGAGCACTTTTTAAGTAAGAGTTTTACAATTGAAATTACATTTTTTTTTTAATGTAGTTGCTTTGAAGCATAAATTAACAAGCAGGTTTTATTTGTGTGTGTGTGTATATATATATATATATATAATTTCACAAAGAAAACAATTTTGTTTTCTTAATTCAGCAAACCCCCTCCTTTATCTTTTCTTAATTTTACATTTATTCTTTTCATAGAACTCTTCCTTTCTAACGGACTATGAAGTAATTCAGTGATATAATTGAAAGGCCAGCGTGGTAAGTTACCTGCTCAACTGGGGATAGTGGGGTAGGAACAGAAGCAAGGTCCTTCAAATATGTGTTGGTCTCCTTGGCCAAGACATTAGTGGAATGTTGAATCTGCTGCCTACATAGGATGTAACACAGACGTTCATTCAGAGGAGGAAAATGTGAGTTAAGTAGTTAAAGTGATGAGAGTGTTCAGTGAGGGTTTGTAGCATTGACGGAAATAGAATGAAAAGATATGTGTTAGGTACAAAAAACAAAATGAAGGAATATTATTGCATTAAAACATCTTACAGGTTCTGCTGGAGTTTAGTGGAATCTTTGCTGGTTCCAAGTTGATTTAATAAGCTCTGGATCTGAGCAGCTTTAAATGGAGAAGAGAAAAAAAAACAAAAAACAAAAAAAACAAAACACACAATTAGAGAGTGAACAAAAAGTAAAAATACATTTCACCCAACACACTATTATTCTTAATTCTAAGCAACATGCATTCTTTTAACGGAAACAAATTTGGAAAACTGAGAAAAAAAAAAAAATGCCATATTAAGAAATGCTTTCCTATAGGCGTTTTTAATGCGCATTTGGCTCCACTCAGGAGCTGACGTCGGAGGTGGAGGAGAGGTCACCAGCGCAGAGGGAGCCCGGTGCTGGATAAAGGTAAGTGGCTGAAGGGGTTTTAACCCCTTCAGCCCAGCGGGAGGTGGGCCCTGAGGGTGACGGGACCCTAAGGATTATATATAGTGTCAGGAAAACAGGTTTGTTTTCCCGAGACTATAGTGGTCCTTTAACCCCTTAAGGACTGGACTGTTTTTGCGATGTTGTACATTTGCGACCAGGAATATTTTTACACTTTTGTGGTGTTTGTGTTTGGCTGTAATTTTCCGCTTTCTCATTTACGGTTCCCATTCAAATTATATATTGTTTTTTTCAGGACAAAAGGGGCTTTCTTTACATACCATTATTTATATAATCTCATGTATTTTAATTTAAAAAAAATAAAAAAATATGATGAAAAATTGAAAAAAAATACATGTTTTTGACTTTTACTTGAAAAATCTTTTACTCATCTACAAAAGCGAATGAAAAAAACTGCTAAATAGATTCAAAATTTTGTCCTGAGTTTAAAAATACCTAATGTTTACGTGCTTTTTTGCTTTTTTTTGCATGTTATAGGGCTATAGGTACAAGTAGGATATTGCGGTTTCAAAACATACATTTTAAAAATTTATCAATAGTGACATTGTAACACTATTATCTGTCATAAATCTCTGAATAACACCCCACATGTACATATTTTTTTTAAAGTAGACAACCCAGGGTATTCAATATGGGGTATGTCCAGTCTTTTTTAGTAGCCACTTAGTCGAAAACACTGGCCAAAGTAAGCATTCATATTTGTTTGTGTGTGAAAAAAGTAAAAAAACTAAATTGAACGCTAATTTTGGCCAGTGTTTGTGACCAAGTGGTTACTAAAAAAGACTGGACATACCCCATTTGCAATACCTTGGGTTGTCTTCTTTGCAAATGGTATGCCATCATGGGGGTAATTCTCATTCCTGGGCTACCATACGCTCTCAAAGGCAACGTAACCAACCTGGCCATTTTCAATGTAAAAATATGTGACCCATATATTTGACCTTGTAACTTTCAAAAATGCTATAAAACCTGTACATGGGGGGTACTGTTTTACTCGGGAGACATCGCTGAACACAAATATTAGTGTTTAAAAACTGGAAAACGTATCACAACAATTATATCATCAGTAAAAGTGCTGTTTGTGTGTGAAAAATGCAAAAAAAGTCACTTTCACTGACAATATCATCGCTGTGATATGTTTTACTGTTGTGAATCACTAATATTTGTGTTCAGCGAAGTCTCCCGAGTAAAACAGTACCCCCCATGTACAGGTTTTAGGGTGTCGTAGAACGTTACAGGGTAAAATACAGTGCTAGCAAATTAAATTCTCTGGAATTTCGGCCTGGGTTGGCAGGCAGGTCCCTCAAATTGCAATCAATAAAATTACTGAATTATGTAAAAATATTACATAAATACGCACGTAGAATTTAAATATATATGCATATTTATATATTTGAAGTCTACGTGTATATTTATATAATTATTTATGTAATTTTGTATATGGACGTATGTATATTTCTTATTATTTTTATTTATTTTTATATACATAGATATATATACAAATTCATTCTAAGTGTATTTTGATATAAATATATATATATTAATTTTAAAATACAGTTAGAATAAAATTTCATATAGCTATATAATTTTTTTAAAATTTTTTATTATTATTTTAAAAAAAATTTATTTAATTTAAATTACTTATTATTTATATTTTATAATAATATATATATACACAATATATATAGTTATTATATATATTATATATATACGTGTGTAATTTAATTATAAGTGTATTTTTATATTAATATAAGTACATATTAATATAAAATACACTTAGTATGACATTATATATATGATATATAGACATATATTATATAGATATAATATATGTCTATATATCATATATACACATATATAATTATTATTTTTTTTTTTTAATTAACACTAACTTTATTTTTTTTTTCTGATTTTACACAAGCAGGGAGACTGCCTGTCAGCACAGACAGTCCCCCTGCAGGCAGACACTAGGACACCTATTGTGACCATGTGATCGCTGTGTTAAGCGATCACATGGCCACAGGGGTCCTAATCTGCCGTGGGGAAACTGTCTGGGCTGCAGGCAGTCTCCCCACAACCGGAGGAACACTGATCGCCGCCGGGGGAACGACGGCGATCAGGTAAGTACCCCCAGACCGTTAGGACGGTTCAGGACCGTCATCGGTCGGCAAGGCAAAAATGCCGATGACGGTCCTGAACCGTCCTCGGTCCTTAAGGGGTTAAAGATTTATTCCTTTCCAAATAACTCATAGAAATCTTTCTTTTGGATTTCTTGCTAATTCTAGTCTGTCTGCATATATAAATGGGTTTCTGGTATTATGAGGGAAATTATTAATTTCTATGGCTCTTGTTTATCACTAATTGTTAAAGGCTTAAACTTGCCTCACACACGTTGTGGCTTTAAAAGAAGCTTTACAGACCAGACTGCACGTGACCATGACAGTGACACAATTACATAGGCATGTAAGTTCAGCCACCCGCACATCTGTTTTTGTTGTTGATCCAAAAGAAGTGCTTTCTATTTTTTTTTAACAAACTTTTTTTTGACCCTAGAAAGGCATTGGGATCTCTCCTTGGATCAAAAAGTACCGTATATATATTTAAGTGTAAGCCAAGTTTTTTCGGCACTTTTTTTCAGCTTATACTCGAGTCAGTCTATTGTAGCAACTTACATTGCCACAATACAGACCAGGACCGCCAGGCTCATTACAAGCCCGGCAGTCCTGTTGAGGGCTGGCAGCGAGCTGTTCCTTACCTTCCTGCAGCTCCTGTCAGCTCCCTTCTCCTCCGTGCAGCTCCTCTGTCAGCTCCATTCTGCTTACAATGTAAGTCTCGCGAGGAGGAGAAGGGAGCTGACAGGAGCTGCAGGAAGGTAAGTAACAGCTGAGGTGCAGTTTTATTTCTTTTTTTAGTTTTGTAGCCTTCCCTCTGCACATTTTAGTGTCATAATATCCTCCTTTAGAATAAGTGCCCAAAAGTGCACAGCATATTTAGGGCGTGGTCTTACCATTTTCATTTCAAGAATTAATGCCCCATTTTATACATGACAATACCTTACTGGCCTTAGCAACTGCTGGTTGACATTGCACATTGTTGCCTAGTTTGTGGTCTAGAAAAATTCCCAAATCCTTCTTGAGTGTTAGCCCTAATTCACTACTGCTTGGGGTGTAAGTTGTATGAACATTCTTTACCCCTGAAGTGCATAACTTTGCATTTACCTACATTAAACTTCATCTGCCATTTGAATGGTACCCTATGTCACAATGTTTTGTTTATGCAATGTATATCCATGAATACTTAATATATTTACCTTTTGCCTATTAAAGGTATGTTATTTACATTTTTTGTTTATCCCTACTCCCCTTTTTCTTTTTATACCCAAACTAAGAAAATTTTCACAATAGAATACCATTTTGGGGGGAGAGGAGGGCAGAAGAGAAACAAAACATCTTTATTTCCTGCATGGAGTCCTTTCATCTATTTGATAGCCAAAATGTGAATATTTTTCCTACTAATTACAGGGTTAAACACTGCAGTAATGAATGCAGCTCTTATCACCTAAACACACACAGATACTTTTTGCACTCTAAGGGACATAATAACAGCCCTAAACACAATGTTATCAATTTTCAGAAAGAACCCTTATCAATGTAAAATATGTAATTTCCAAATACCTAATCAGACATTTGAAGGACAGCTGAAGTTTCCATACAAAGGACAGCATTGTTCATAAATTAAATACAAAAGCAGCACTAAGACAATATATTAAAAAAAAAAAAAAAATCCATCCAAAAAAAATATATTAGAAGAAGCATGGTCATTTTCTTAATAGACTATCACAAGGTTTTTAACACAAGAAGAGAAGAAATTAGATCCATGGTATATGTTAACCACTTAAGGACCTCAGGAAGGTCTATGCCGTTATAGAGTGCAGGGCTTTTAATCCCTGCTGGTACCAATGTGCCCCAGAAATCACTGCAGCTAAATATATAGACTCAAGAGAAAAGTCTGTTATGACTGAAATGTACGTTGACAACATTTGATTGCTGAAATAAAACCAACATTTATTTACTTCAGAAAGACTCCAGAGTGCCCTAGAATATATACACGCACACATACAAACATATATACATAATATATTATAAATATTTAATACATTGCTAAACACAAATACACACATAAGTCAAGCCATAAGACTTGCTTTTCCCACAGAAGTCTCACTTTATCAGTGCTCTCACTACTACAAGGGATTCTGGGTAGGCGTATGCAAATGAGATCAAAGAACCACTTTTTTGCCTCATAATTCCACTTGGAGTAGGTGTCTGCTGTATACAACAGCTTTGAAACAACTCAGGAAGAGGAGCAAAGCCAGTGAACCACTCATGGACAGTTGTTGCCTTATTGAGCTCATTTGCATATGCCTACCCAGAATCCCTTGCAGTAGTGAGAGCTCTGTGGGAAAAGCAAGTCTTATGGCTTGACTGGTGTGCTTGTTTGTGTTTAGCAATGTAATAACTATGCACTTACTTCAGGTGGAAGGGGTTTTCAGCTACACTTCTTTCCCCACCACAACACGTGTGTGTGTGTGTGTGTGTGTGTGTGTGTGTGTGTGTGTGTGTGTGTGTGTGTGTGTGTGTGTATATATATATATATATATATATATATATATATATATATACACACACATAATATATATATACACACATATACATACACACACACACACACACACAGATGAAAAAAAAAAAAAAAGCCAGCACTCTAGGTCTTGGAATAAACCTGTGAAGTTTTTTGTTTTTTGTTTTTTTTACACTTACAACAGTCAGTCCTGACTGACTGTTGGAATAAACCTGTGAAGTTTTTTTTACTTACAAGACCTTACATTTGCCTTGTGTTTTGATGAGAAATAGATCATTTAGAAATAAAAGAAGAACAAGTTCTGAAAAAGGAAGAGAAGAGGAAACAATAGGAGAAAGGTAAATTAGAACCAACAGACACTTTAAAGCAGGGGTTCTCAACCCAGTCCTCAAAGACCAGTCCAGGATTTAGGGATTACCTGGGTGTGTCTAAGGTGTTTAGAGAAGAAAAAACAAAAAAACAAAACCCAACTTAGACTAGGTGTTTGGGGAAAAAACAAAACAAAAAAAAACCCCACACCTTAGACACACCCAGGTAATCCCTAAATCCTGGACAGCTAGGGGGTCCTTGAGGACTGGGTTGAGAACCTGTGCTTTAAAGGAACACAAACATGTATTCCTGATCCTGTACTGTTAAAACCACAATCTAGCCCCCATGTCCTCCCTAAATATAGTAAAATCATACTTGTATTAAAGTCTGAAGCTGCTGCCTTTGCCCCTGATCTGCCTGCTTGGCTGACATCATCAGAAGTGATTTTTCTGAGTCAATCACAATGCTTTCCCATATGATTGGCTGAGACTGTCAGGAGCAGAGGAAGGGCAGAGCCAGCACAATTCAAACACAGCAATGGTCAATCAGCATATTCTTCTAGCATCTCTAGCAGCCACCCGAGGAGTGATCAATAGGCTGTAATGTAAACACTGCATCTCCTCTGAAAAGACTGTTTACAGCAAAAAATGCATGAAGAAAATTATTATACTCACCAGAATACAACAAGCTGTAGTTCTAGTGACTATATAGTGTCCCTTTTAGAGAGGCATATGTAGGATCATTTTTGTTTGGCAACAGTATGAAATCATGATTTGATTCACTGCCCAGGTACACAATTTTTGTAGCACTTCGCACAGATATACTGAACACGTTATTTGTTTTGCTGAGTTTTAAATCATGGGTTCACAGACAATCTCAGACCAGACAGGGAAGAGGACAATGCAATCCCTGTTTGCACAGAATCCTATGCCAAACAGCAATATACATCTAAATGATGCCTTACTCATGCATGTATGGAACATTTAAAATAACGGTTATGAATCTGTTATTTTGATTAAAGGGACACTATAGTTGCCACAACACCTACAGATTAATGTAGTTGTTCTGGTGTCTACTGCCTGTCACTGCAGGCTTTTCAATATAAACATTGCCTATTCTGAGGCAAGGCAGTGTTTACATTACTGCCTAGGAACACCTGAACGCTGCCCAAACAGATGCACTAATTTAATGCATCTCTAGGAGGAGATGCTGACTGGTGCAGTGCATAATTTTGCCACATATGCATGATAGTCTCCCAATTGGATAGCAGTGGATTGGCTGAGATCATCAAGGGGATGGTGCGGGCCGGAACCAGCCTTGAGGAGACCAGTTAGGCGTTGGATAAGTCAGTTAAATTACCTTAACAAGTGACATGGGACGGGGACGGGGGGAACCTATAGTGTGAGAAAAGTTTGTATTCCTGACACCATAGTGGTCCTTTAAAGGAAGTCCAAATACCCTGGTGCCCTTCCTAGTGTAAGTATTCAAGCTGGAAGCTCTCTGCATGGAGATAAACCTGCACCTCATTGACAGAGTGATCAGATGATGTTTTGCCCCCTCTTCTGATTAGCTTTAACATCTTCCCCGATGGCCCAGTGGGTGTTAATAAATCTCTGATGGACGATTAATGACTCGCATTTATTCAGCAGGGATTAATAATAAATACTTGGTGGTAAAGTGGTCTTAACTATTTCCTGATGATCTGGTGGTGTATGGGGTCTAAATAACGTTATTCAAATACTTATATCATATTTAATTTTTTTTATTTATTTTTTTTAAATGTATACATTTCACATGAGGTTAAACGTCTATCCATTAGTTAAGGAAAGCATTATCTTCAAAAATTAAGGATATGAATAACATATGCACTGCAGAACTAACCTAATGACAAAGACGTGCTTAATAGGATATTGTATGTCCATCCACACCCACAGTTTCCTTACTTGCATCCTGTCCGCTTTCACTCCAGGATCTACTCTATACTAATGCTCATCTATATATGCAAGATAGATAGATAGATGCACGCACACACACACGTAAACATTAGACATATTAGAAAATATACACCATCTGATTAGTGTAAAGAACACTTTCTTCTTTAACCCTTAGTAATACTTTTAAACATATATGGATCCAATTGTAGCTGTATTTGACAAGTTTTGTATTTTATAGTTGCCATTTAAAATAGCACAACTTAAAAAGTAAAATGATATAGTGGAATTGTATAGCATTACAGATACTACTGGAACATTGCATTTCTGTAGATTTACAGATGTTTCTCTCCCCCCCCCCCAATTTGCTTTTCCATCCTTTGTAGAAAAAAAATAAAAATAAATAAAAAATAATGGAGGAGGACAAAGTATAACAGACTAGACTCTAGATCAAGGGTAGGCAACCTTGTAGCAGCACTGTGATGATATAGGATTGTGATGTCCCGTAGCGTGTCGGTCCTATCTTTTAAAATTGAGGTGTGTATGCTGCCCTATCTGCTTGTGTTATTTATACTGTAATTGCTTTGTATTTGTGCGTATATGAGCTATTATATTGTATATGTTCATGAGTAGTTTGTGGTATCGTGTACCTACGAATGTGGGCTGTGTATGGGGGCTGCTTGTGGAATTGTGTGTGTGGATGGATATGTCACATTGTGTGTTTGGTAGTGTGTGTATGTGTGGGGGCTGTTTGGGGTATTGCATGTGAGAGGCTGCATGTGGGGTTGTGTGCGGGTTACATTTGTGCGGATTGTGTGTATGTTTGTTTGTGGGCTGTTCGTATTATTTGTATGATGGGATGGTTATTGTACATTTCTGTGTATATCCAGCAGTGTGGCTTCCCTAGGTTCCAGTGGGGACCAGGCTGGCCAGGTACAGGTGAAGGGCAGGAGCTGCAATATCCGCTGTGAGCTGCTCTACCACAGTGTGGATTCCCATTCACAAGTGCTTGGAAGAAGTGATCTGAGGTCACTTCCTCTACTTGCTGCAATATATAAATTGAGGATTGTCCTTCACCACCTTTTCATATTAGCAGATATCTGAAGTTTCACTTGGACTCCTTATAGGCCAGAGCCTGTTTGGCTCTAGAAGCCTTGAGTGCCGTAGGTTGCCTACCCCTGCTCTAGATCATCTTACACGTTTACTGCATTTAGACAACATCAGTAACATGGAACAATCTGGGTAACTGAGGTTTAGAGAGGACTGCATGCAAACCACACGCACCCAACATTCCCTTTGGCTTCTCTCAGGAAGCAGAAGTATACCTGACAATCAACACATCTTTTACCAAAGACTTCTACTCCCACAATCATCGGCCAGCCAGGTCTGCCCAGCAATGACTAGAGCAGTAAAGACGGCATTCCAGCTGCTGTGGACTGTGTTTCACATTACTCCCAGACAGCAATGCATCAAGCCAGATGTCAGTGATTCCTGTCACAGGACCATACCCAGGTGTAATGCAAGTATGAGCAATATGGGAGTAATCTTAACATGTTACACATACACAGCCCTGTGTGCAGGGCCTACTCTCATCCACCCATTCCTGAGACAGCAGTGCTGTTACTAGTGTAGCCCAACCCTGCACTCATATAAACAGAAAGGGACCATTTCCCTTCCTCCCCCACGGATGCTGTCAGTGTGCACAGCTCTGTGTATGTGAACCCTGTCAGTGTGCACAGGGCTGTGTGTGAGATGCTGTCAGTGTGCACAGGGCTGTGTGTGAGATGCTGTCAGTGTGCACAGGGCTGTGTGTGTGTGTGTGTGTGAGAGATGCTGTCAGTGTGCACAGGGCTGTGTGTGAGATGCTGTCAGTGTGCACAGGGCTGTGTATGTAAGATGCTGTGTGTGTGTGTGATGCTGTCAGTGTGCACAGCTCAGTGTGTGTGAGATGCTGTGTGTGATGAAGGGCACCGTGTCCGGAGCTGGCACTCACTGTTATGTGTGATCCTCTGGACGTTGCCGCTGCAGGTCTGGATGATGCTGTTGAAGTCCCGGCCCCGGGCCGCGGTCTGTTGCCTGTAGGCGGACATGATGCTGCTCGGTCGGCCTGTGTGATCCTGTCCGCCGGTCACTGCCTCACTACGCAGCAGCAGAACGACGCCCGAGAGGCTAGATCAGCTTGATGATGTCACTGCCCTCGCCAGCCAATAGCAAGCTAGTTTCCATTGGCGAGGGATGCATGGATTAGGCGCAATGGGCGTAGCGCGGTGATTGGCTGTGCCGCGTTCGTTATACCACGTGATGTTGGGTGTGGCGGGAGACCTGATGTTGGAAGAAATGGGTTCTATAAATATCTGGAATATGGAATAATCTATTAGACTCAGCTCACTGTTACTGTGTCACTCTTTACAAGGTGGTTGATCTGAGCAATGTGTCACGGTATGAGAGCTGCTCAATTAAACAGGGAATAGACAATATGGAGTCAATTACAATTTTTAGATCAATATAACCAAAGTGGAGAATTTGTTGGCTGCAATTTACTATTCCAACAATACACCATCTTAATTTAGGAAATAAACTCATAAAGTGCGGATGGCTTAACTGTAGGGTTACGAAATCCACCATGTTTACATACTGATGGGCGGCACATCAAAAGGTTGCCCCATAGAATTATGTGTCCCTGAAAACATGGTGGATATGGAAACCTTACTTAAAGGAACGCTATAGGCACCCAGACCAGTTCAGCTTAATGAAGTGGTCTGGGTGAGAGGTCCATCTAGTGTTAACCCTGCAGCTGTAAACATGGAAGTTTCAGAGAAACTGCTATGTTTACATATAGGTTAATCCAGCCTCTAGTGGCTGTCTAATTTTATGGCAAGGCAGGAGGCTTCATATTTGCTTATGTTTCTTTACTGTAACTCCCAGCAGCAAAGAAGTAGTTAACAAGGTTGTAAAAAATTCAACCAATCATAACACATTACAGGAACAATATAGTGCTATCAGACTCCTCCCACTTCCTCTTTCTTTGCTGCTTGCCTCCCAGGTGAGTCTATTCTAATTATGTTGCCTAGTTTTACTACTTGATTTTTTTATTTGTCATAGATTATTTGATAATTTCTATATGTTAACCCCTAAAGACCGGAGGGCGTATTATTGCGCCCTATTTTAGGTGGCTCTAAATGCCGCCGGGCATAATAGTACGCCCTCCGTTCTTTCTATACTTACCCGGTTGGGGGGACTCCCAGGGAGCCCCCGCGGCACGTCCGAACCCCTGGCAGCCCCCCCGGCCATGTGAGAGTGAGGTCCTTGCGAGGACCTCACAATCACATGGCCAGGATAGCTGCCTGCTGTATTGCCAGCAGGGGGGCTGCCTGTAATGACAGGTGGTCCCCCTGCTGGCTGAAAATAAAATTAAAATAAATTAATAAGTGTAAAAAAATTATAATATATACTTAGATCATATATATATATATACTATATATATATGATCTAAGTATATATATATATATATATATATATATATACATACACACATATACATACACACACGTACACTGTCTAGGTGTATTTTACTATTAATATATAATTATATATATATATATATATATATATATTAATATCAAATTACACGTAGACTGATACTGATTAAATATATATATATATAATTATTGTTATATATATTTATATACAATATAAAAAAATTTAATATGTAAATACATAAAAAATAAAATAAAAAATAAAATAAAATAAAAATAATTACAAAATATATAGATGTGTGTTATTTCGTTCTAACGGTATTGTGATATTAATACATAAATATATACGTATATATCACTATATATAAATAAAAATATTTTTAAAAAAATGATATATATATATATACATACATACACATATATATATATATATATATATATATATATACACATATATATTCACATACGTATATATATATACATATATTAATTCTACATATATATTTCTGTAATATTTTTACATAATTGGGTATCTTAATTAATTACAATTAGCGGGACCTGCCTGACAACCCATGCCAAAAGTAAAGGGAATTTAATTTGCCAGCACTATATTTAACCCTATAACTTTCCAAGACACCATAAAACCTGTACATGGGGGGTACTGTTCTACTCGGGAGACTTCGCTGAACACAAATATTAGTGTTTTAAAACAGTAAAATGTAT
This sequence comes from Pelobates cultripes, assembly GCA_933207985.1. Lineage (NCBI taxonomy): Eukaryota > Metazoa > Chordata > Amphibia > Anura > Pelobatidae > Pelobates > Pelobates cultripes. The sequence goes on along the minus strand of OW240912.1, from coordinate 172,949,927 downwards.
TACAACGATGATATCGCCAGTAAAAGTGAAATTTTTTGCATTTTTCACGCACAAACAGCACTTACACGGACGATATTATTGCTGCGATACTTTTTACTGTTTTGAAACACAAATATTTGTGTTCAGCGAAGTCTCCCGAGTACAACAGTACCCCTCATGTACAGGATTTATGGTGTTTTCAAAAGTTACAGCGTCAAATATAAGGCTTGTGTTTCATTTTTTTCACATTAAAATTTGCCAGATTGGGTACGTTGCCTTTGAGACCCTATGGTAGCCCAAGAATGAAAATTACCCCTATGATGGCATACCATTTGCAATAGTAGACAACCCAAAGTATTGCAAACAGGGTATGTTCAATCTTTTTTAGTAGTCACTTAGTCACAAACACTGGCCAAAATTGGCGTTTTTTGCATTTTCACACACAAACAAATACTAACGCTAACTTTGGCCAGTGTTTGTGACCAAATGGCTACTAAAAAAGACTGGACATACCCCATTTGCAATACCTTGGGTTGTCTACTATTGCAAATGGTATGCCATTATGGGTGTAAATTTCATTCCTGGGCTACTATGGCAATGTAACCAATCTGGCGAATTTCAATTTCAAATGTAAAGTGCTATATTTGACCCTGTAACTTCCCAAAATGCTATAAAACCTGTACATAGGGGGTACTGTTTTACACGTGAGACATCGCTGAATACAAATATGTGTATTTTATTGCAGTAAAAGCAAACAGTATTATGACATTGACAGTTAAAATGTCATGTAGAACTAAAAAAATCTTATTTTCTCCCATTTTTTTCATATTATATTATGTTTCATAGCTAAATATTTAATATTAAATGAAAGCCCTGTTTCTCCTGAATAAAATGATATATAATAAGGGTGGGTGCATTTAATATGAAAGAGGTGAATTACGGTTGGACAGACATGTAGCGCAAATGCCAGGTTTTGTTTACATTTTGTTTCGTTCACAACGTGTACATTTGGCTCCGTCCTTAAGGGGTTAATTGCTTTCATCACTTTATTTTTGTATACTCACTTTGCTCTTACAAGAATTTAATACACTTTATTTTTAACTCTAGTACTATTTAATTTGTCCCCCATATTTTAGCATAGGACCCACCAATATTGGGGTACTTTCAAAGCAGTGGTGGGCTTAACATTATATGGCCATATGGTGGAACTAAATCCCCATATTTATTCTTAGATAGGCAATTTAGAAGCCTTCTTTGTGTTGTATTTTTTGTAGTCTGAGTGCGCCGCAACTATTTATTTTTTCATGTATGAAGTTAGGTCACTGCGGCAGCACCTTTCTTGCAAAATGCAGGTCTCGGGTGTGCCCCCAATCCTTTCTCTGTACACTATTTATTGATTAATAGTCAATATAGACTGTAAGCTCGTTTGAGCAGTGCCCTCTTCAACCTATCATTCCAGTAAGATTTCTTGTAATTGTCCTATTTATAGTTAAATCCCCCCTCTAATAATATTGTAAAGCGCTACGGAATCTGCTGGCGCAATATAAATGGTGATAATAATAATATCTATGCTTTTAATTACCCTAACACCTAAGGCCAAGTTCTTTGTTGACATTATGAGACAAAAGTTCTTCCGACTGGTCAAAAACACAGTCAGGCCCTTGGTGCATTTGATGTTTTTGTGCAATTTTATTTTAAAAAA
>OW240912.1:172924955-172939063 GCA_933207985.1 Pelobates cultripes | reverse complement strand
CGAAAAAGAAAAAACCCGAGCGCAAAAAAATAATCCATCTTCACCCATCTTCACCCCATTATCTTTATGGCCCCCACCCGCCGGCCAGGGGTGGGGACCGGGGGGGGAGGACAGTAGGTCCCCCCCCCTCATTATCTTTATGGCCCCCACCCGCCGCCCAGGGGTGGGGGCCGGAGGGGGGGGGTGGACAGTAGGTCCCCCCCCTCATTATCATTTGTCCCCCACCATCCGCCCAGGGGTGGGGGCGGGGGGGAGGACAGTAGGTCCCCCGCTCATTATCTTTATGGCCCCCACCCGCCGCCCAGGGGTGGGGGCCGGGGGGGTATGACAGTAGGTCCCTCCCCCCCTCATTATCAATATGGCCCCCACCCAGGGGTGGGGGCCGGAGGGGGCAGTAGGTCCCCCTCCCCATTATCATTTTGGCCCCCACCTGCCGCCCAGGGGTGGGGGCCGGCGGGGGCAGTAGGTCCCTCCCCCTCATTATCATTATGGCCTCCACCCACCGCTCAGGGGTGGGGGCCGGATAGTAGTTTTCTTTTTTTAAACAGTGAGCAACCACAGGCTGCTCACTGTTTAGTGGACATGCCCCTACTCGCGGTATAGCGAGTAGGGGCATTGGGGAGATTTTAATCTCCCTTGTGCTATTATGGGGGTCATATTGACCCCCATAGAGTGAGGGGGGATCTGAGGGGCTTATGAAGTGGTGGGGAGCACGGCTCCCTGACACTTCTATAGTTACATATTACAAGGAGGGAGCTGCATGCCGGTAGCTCCCTCCTTGTAATAAACTAAGAAACTTCCGGCACACAGGCACACTGCATCCTAGCACGCATAGACACACATTATATATCCCCACACACTGCATCCCCAGCACACAGATATTTCAACTCACTGTTTAATGAATGGACAGAAAAAAAAAAGAAGGGAAAACGACAAAAGACAATGAGAGGGCTATTCACTAAACTGATCATTTTTGGAACTTCAAAATGAATTAAAAGTTAATTTCAAATGTAAGGTCAAAGTAGCTAAATTTGGAGAATGTTTCAAGTTTGTTTATTAATTTTTTTGTCCTTAAATCAAAAATGTACTTTGAATTTACAACAATTCTCACTTTAGTGAATAACCCTATGGGTATAACGAGAAACCGTGTAGAGAGAATCTGTAGCAAACAGTGAGCACAGTGGCGTAAACATTACCCATGGGGCCCCGGTGTGAAAATTTATCCGTGGGCCCCCCCGCGCTTACTCGGGGCCGCAACACATGGCGGCGGGCACCTGGTCGCAGGGGTTGCAGGGCTGCGACCCCGCGACCACGGTATGCACACACATTTAAAGGGCCACTACAGATACCCAGATCACATCAGCTCAATGAAGTGGTCTGGGTGCCAGGTCCGTCTAGTTTTAACCCTGCAGCTGAAAACATAGCAGTTTCAGAGGGTTAATCCAGCCTCTGGTGGCTGTCTCATTGACAGCTGCTAGAGGAGCTTCCGCGATTCTCACTGTGAAAATCACAGTGAGAAGACACTGAACGTCCATAGGAAAGCATTGAGTAATGCTTTCCTATGGGCGGTTTAAATGCGCGCGCGCGCGCCTCTTGCCGCACATGTGCATTCGGAGCTGAGAGGCAGAGGGATCCCCAGCGCCAAGGGAGTCCGACGCTGGAGAAAGGTAAATGCTGAAGACACACACACACACACATTCTCACGAACAGATGCATACACACTAGCTAACAGACACACACATTTACTGACATACATACACACTCACTTACAAAACATACACTTTCACTGACAAACACACACTCAGTAACAGACACACATAGTAACACACTCACTAGCAGACACACACCCAATAACAGACACACTCACTGACACACACTAACACACAAACACACACACACTAACACACACACACACACTAACACACAAACACACACACATTTTTTTTTTACATTTAATCCCCCCAGCCTCCTTACCTTTTGGAGTGCTGGGGGAATTCCCTGGGGTCCAGTGGTGCAGCTGGGCGGGCTGGCTGTCTGGGTGGCCGCCGCGCGAGTGAGCACTCTCCCCTGAGTGCTTCCTCTTCAGCTCCCTCGCGCGCCGCGTAGGGATGCCGGCGTCAGAAGATGACGTAATCTTCCGGCTCTGGCATCAGTGCTGTGCACGAGGGAGAGGAAGAGGAAGCGCTCAGGGGAGAGTGTTCCCTCGCGCGCCGGCCACCCAGACAGCCAGCCCGCCTGCCCGCCCACCGGGGTCAGCAGGGCCAGCCTCGGGGGGTCCCTGAGGTGGCCGGCTCCTGGGCCCCCCAGGAGAAGAGGCTGGTCCTGTGGGTACATACCGGGTCGCAGGGGCGGCCGGGCCGGGCAGGGCAGCCGCGACCCCTGCGACCCTGGTATGAACGCCACTGAGTGAGCAGAGAAATCATGAACAAAGAGTTTGCAAGTGTTGGGAAAACAGAAACGGGATAAAACACTAATGAGAGAGATTGTTAAGAGTAGGAATAAGCACTGTGGAGGAAAAGGACAGCTGATCAGACCTAATTGTAAACCAAATGACAAATTGAAGCCAAAATAGCTGATTTAGAAGAATTTTCCAACTCCGCTACAGTCACCGTTCAGCTGTTCTTCCTTAAACTTTGCTTTGCAATTCGGTTTTCAATGCACTGAAATTCAGAGTTTAGTGAATAAACTTCTGAAAAGATGTAGTTAAATTCATGAGGGGGCCGGCCCAAGACATTGTGCTGCCTGGATCCAAGCAAATAACATATATGCTTCTGCAATGGTAATGTCTCTATGTGGATGTGCTAGGGATAAAGTGTGTGTCTGTGTGCGTGCTGGGGATGAAGTGTGTGTCTGTGTGCGTGCTGGGGATGAAGTTTGTTTCTGTGTGTGCGCTGGGGATGAAGTGTGTTTCTGTGTGCATGCTGGAGATGTAGTAAATGTCTGTGTGTGCTGGGGATGTAGCTTGTGTCGGCACTGCAGCCAATACACTTACCTAGACACTGTCTGTGTATATGCATGTGTGTTAGTATCTGTATCTGTATGTGTGTCAGTGATTGTATCTGTTTGTCTATATATCTGCATGTGTGGCAGTGTTTGTGTGCAACTGTATGTGTGTCAGTATATGTATCAAAAACTGACACACACGCAGAAACTGACACACATACAGATGTACAGACACACTTATACACCTGCAGATACACAGACATACACACAGACACTGACACATACAGATACACATTACACATATACAGTATACACAAATTACACACACAGAGACATACATACAAACACACAGATACCCACACTACATACAGATATACACACACACACATACACACTAATACAAACATACAAACACACAGTACACACATACACATACAGATACACACATTACACACATACAAACAGATACACACACACATTAAAAAAATTAAGCCACCCAGCGGGTTCTTACCTTCTGCTGGCTTTGGCTGGTTGGAGTTGGGGGCCTGTTCTCCCTATTCAGCCCCATCCTCGCGGCTTCTTCCTCCTTCTGCACGGCTGTGTAAGTGAGCTGAGAGGAAGTGATTTGCTGCCATGATAGAAGGGGCTCGGTGGCATTGTTAAAGCGCCACAGCGCACGGCTAGGCCCCTCATTGCATATGTCCATCGGGTGGCCCTAAGGGCATGAGCCTTCGATGGACCCTCACACAGGTTCCCAACCCGTGTGGTGCTGCTGCACCACCGCCAACGGTTGGGAAATCCTGTTTTGTATTATAACAGGTGTGGCAAAATGCCGCCCCTGTCAAAGTGCCACCTGGGCAGCAGGAATTCTTGCACCAGCCCAACTTCTGCACCATGTGCAGCACCCACGTTCAGTGTCTCCAAGTTCTGCATGGAGGCGCTGAATGTTCCTTATTCCTAATTAATTTAATGCATCTCTTTGAGTTGATGTAGATTGGCACATTTGCTGCGCATGCACAAAATCCTCCCAATACTTTCCTAAGGGAAAGCATTGGTTTAGCTGAGATCAAAAAGATTGATAATAACAGCCATGGAGAAGGAACCAGCCGTGTCGAAGCTGGCATGGCAAAAAAGTGAATAAAAACACATTCCTCATCCCTCTAAACGCGTGCACACACACGCTCTGGCAGGCTCACATACACACACTGATGGGCTTGCACACACTGACAGGTATTCACACACACACACAGATACTCTCTCTGACAGGCACACTTTAAAAATTTTTTAATTGAACCGCACTCATCCTCCGTACCTTTGGGAAAGCTGAGTGGGACTTTCCCTTGGGTCCAGTGGGGCCTCGGGTTCCCGGAGCAATACTCTGCCTGTAGCTCCTCTCTGCTCCCTCGTGCTCTCTCTAATGATGCCGGGGACGGAGTGACGTCATATTCCGGCTCCCAGCATCATCACACAGCATGAGGGAGCAGAAAGGAGCTACAGGCAGAGTACTGCTCCCTTGCACGTTGCCTACAATGCTCTCGCAGGTGGCCAACTCCATGCTGCCTCAGCTGCCCGCCTCCATCCTCTTCATTGCAGCTGCTTCCTTTCTGCCTCGGCCGCCGCCTCCAATATTGCCGCAATGGCCACCTTCATAGCTCCGGCGGCCACATTAACTAAATAGCTGGCAAATCCCAGGCACCAGGATAAAATTACTAGTGGCCATGGTTACCTGGGATTTTTGTCGAGCCCTACCCTAGATTCAGTTAAGTCAATATCTCTGGATAATAGCCTGATGTGCTAAACTTGGCAAATTTCCAGTATATATATTATTCATTTATTCCACCTGCAGGTATGGAATGCGGAACATATATTTCCTCAGCTAATTATGATTTCAAAAGTTTGAAACCTGATCAGAATTATCCAGGTATATTTCTGCTTTTATTAAAAATCTATTAATGTAAATTATACAAATTAAACCAGCATATTTACTAGCTTTCTTGGTAGAAATTCTTTAGGCATGGAGATATAGTCCATGAATGGTGAATGCATGAGTGTGTTTAGATGGAGATGTGTAAAAGTTTATCAAGAGTTCTGACTATTAAAGAATTTTAACTCCCAGAGTGGAGTAAGTCTTCAAAGTCCTAGAATTTTGCTAGACAAGTTAGATGTGTCCAGAGAGTTCCCTTAGCACATCTTCTTTGCTTTATGTTGCTTATTGCTCTTCTCCCTGGCTATCTTCCATTTCTTAAAGAAAACCTTATCTAAAGTTTCTTTACGTCCATAGGCGTGCGCACGGGGTGTGCCGGGTGTGCCTGGGCACACCCTAATCCCGCGCACGCCTATGTGTATTGAGACCGGCAGGGGAGATCTCAGGATCTCCCCTGTCGGCTCATGCAGAGCCGGTGTTCTATCAGTTTGGTATACCCCGTCAGATTGCTATACCCACGTCACTTCCGGGGAGGGGAATCAGCTGTCTCCTGTGCTGCACATGCGTGCTAGCACTCCTGCTACTCCTCCACAGCAAGGTCCTGGAAGGTAAGTAAAATTAGTTTTACACTTTCATTATAGTTAGTGCATTCACTAAGCTTAGGACATGGGACATTTAGGGTTAATGTTAGGGTTCAAATTAGGGTTAGGATTAGGGAATTGTTCCTATTTAGTGATATTTCACATTAGGGGAATATCACTAAATAGTGATTTCTCACACTTTATTTTAACCCTTACCCCAAGGGTTAGGGTAAGAATAGAGTGTGAGAGAGGTTAGAAGCACTTACCTAACCCTAATTTGTACCCTCACTTAACCCTAAATGTCCCATGTGCCTAAGCTTAGTGAATGCACTAACTATAATGAAAGTGTAAAACTAGTTTTACTTACCTTCCCGGACCTTGCTGTGGAGGAGTAGCAGGAGTGCTAGCACGCATGTGCAGCACAGGAGACAGCTGATTCCCCTCCCCGGAAGTGACGTGGGTATAGCAATCTGACGGAGTATACCAGACTGATAGAACACCGGCGCTATCCGAGCGCCGGCTCTGCTCTCAGCCTCCCTCCCCACTGACCCGCATGCAGGGAGGGAAGCAGGAGAGCACCCGGCGGAGCTATTGCCGGCAGCTCCGCCGGGTTCCTCTCGCGAGATATGAGCGTTGCCACGGCAACGCTCAAATCTCGCGAGAGTGAACTCTAGCCCCACAGGGGTTAGAGTTCACTCTCCACTGGACCACCAGGGATCACAGCAGCAACAAGGATCCCCTCCTCCACTGGACCACCAGGACCACGATCCCCCCTCCCTACAAAAGGTAAGAAGGGAGGGGGGATAGCAATTAATGTACCCCCACCTCCACCCCCCACAATAACCCACCCACACACATACAACACACACAGCACACACACATTCAGCACCCACAGACATACAGCACCCACAGACATACAGCACCCACAGACACACAGCACCCACAGACACACAGCACCTACACACATACAGCACCCACACACATACAGCACCCACAGACATACACAGTACCCACAGACATACAGCACCCACAGACATACAGCACCCACAGACATACAGCACCCACACACATACAGCACCCACAGACATACACAGCACCCACACACATACAGCACCCACTGACATACACAGCACCCAGAGACATACACGGTACCCACAGACATACAGCACACACACATACAGCACCCACACACATTCAGCACCCACAGACACACATTCAGCACCCACACACATTCAGCACCTACACACATTCAGCACCCACAGACATACAGCACCCACAGACATACACAGCGCCCACAGACATACACGGCACCCACAGACATACAGCACACACACATACAGCACCCACACACATTCAGCACCCACACACATTCAGCACCCTCACACACACACAACACACTAACAGTACCCTCACAAACACAAACAGGACCCTAACAAACACACACACAGCACACTACCAGTACCCTCACACACAAACAGCACCCTCACACACAGTACATTAACAGCATCCTCACAAGCACGCACACACAAACACCCTCACCCACATAGCACACTATCAGCATCGTCACACACACATCACACTAACAGCACCCTCACACAGCACACACACACACACACAGCAGTGTGTGTATGTGTGTATATATGTGTATGTGTGTATATATATATATATATATATATATATATACACACACACACACATACATATATATATGCGGCTTGTGCTTTAGGGTGCACACCCTAATGCAATAGGCTGCGCACGCCTATGTTTACGTCACTAGTTCAAAGTGACCAGTGGAATTAGGTGGGTGTGCCTTTCTCCACTGATTGTCTTATAGACTTTGATCAAGAGATGACATTGTAACACCACCAGAATTTCTCATTATGAATTCCAATTACCACTTTGAATTTCGTGATGCATTTGACATCACAAATCTTATCTTTATGGGTACCTTTCATCAAATATATGCCAGTCTTCAAAGGGATTTTGAGTCTACTTTATGGGCTCTAAAACGTATGATTTCGACGCATCTGGACTTTGGTTCAACTTTCTTGTAGCATTCATTAAAAAATTTTTTTTTAAAGTAAAATTAAATCTGTTTCTGATAATCCTGTGTCTGGTTTTTTAGTTACACTGAAAGAAGAAACGTTAGTCGCATTCCAGAGTTTTCATGTAATGAATAGAGAGAGAAAGAAACAAATTGTCTTTGTCTTTGCATTTTCAATCTTATATGACAGTGCATATCACTTTAAGAGCTCCATCGCGGTCCCCCGGCCTTTCTTAATGAATCTGAATGCCCAGAAGTTACCTACAAACAAATCCAGCGACAACATAAAAATACATCATAGTCCAGTAGCCTGGTTAGCCCCATATACTTCAATCTTTGTTGCCAGTCCAAGCTTGAAGTGTATTAGGATTGAGGTCAACAATCCATGCACAAAAACAAAGTGCTGGTCTAGAAAAGGCCCTTCACAAATCCAGCTTGTTACTTCACTCCTGCAGTACTTGGCCAGCATCCCACCGCACCTTTCAGCTTTAATCAACTGAAGTAAAGTGTGAGGCTGCAAGTCACAACCCTGCCACACTCTACCACCTACATATAAACTTGGAGTTACTGACACCATCAAGCAGATCTTGCCAATTGGAAACCCTTCATCTTCTGTGTATGGGTAAAGGGGTTGAAGGAAACATTGAGCAGATTCAATATGTATTAAGGGTCCACAAGACCTCTGCGTTTATCATGTATTCAATGGTTTGCTATGAGTTTCTCTGTCACTATTCTACAAAACTGCAATGCGAGACATTTCACTTCGAGAATGGTGAGCCAGTGCCATGAACCTCTTGGCACCATAACAACTTAATTTTGTTGAACTTGTTATGGTGTCCATAGTGTTCCTTTAAGTAAGTAACCACTGGCTTTGACTTGGTTGACAAATAACTGCATGTAAATAGTATATACTATACCGTATCCATTTGGCGCTAATTTTATTATAAAGTGCAGCTCTAGTCTTTTCATTTCCTAAATATTCATGTTTTTTTTGGTCGGGCAGATTGCTGCATTTTAGTTAAAGGACTATGTGCTAAGTGTGACCCCTTAATATTTTATGTGCATTTATTTTTGTCATTTTGATCAATACTTGCAGTTGTAAAAATCATAAAATGTTAAATGCAAATACTGTTTGTTTCAGGTATTTCTGCAAACCACTAACTCCTTAGCTAATCATTTCCTCTTCATATCTTAACCAGTTCCCAATTTGGAAGCTGACTTAGTGACAGTGAAGCAATGATTCTCTATGGGAGATATTTATTAAATGTTGACAGTTTATACCCACCATTATTTTGATTGCATAAATAAAAGTGAACTAAAAAAAAATAGATTAGGGTATTTCAATCCTGAATTACATTCCAGAGCCCTTTATATATTTTGCATCGATGAAAGGATATACAGTCATGGGAAAAATAAAGTACACCCTCTTTGAATTCTCTGGTTTTACACAGGGCCGGCCTTAGGGGTGTGCGAGCTGTGCAATCGCACAGGGCTCCATGGCAGTATGAGGAGCCGTGTGGCAGACACAGCTCGCACGTGCCTTGTGTGACAGATGTGTGGGGGTGCTCAGAGCACTCCTTTAACGCAGGGTGCGCTGTGTAGTGTGGCCGCACGGCACCCAGGTGGAGTATTTCATTATCCTCCACTCTATCAAAGAGGGCATAGGATGCAGAGCTAAGTGGCAGGCCGGGGTAGACCTAAATGGCAGGCGGAGGAGGGGCTAGACATGATCAAACCCTCTGCCTGGTAAGTGAGGGGAAGCAGGAAGAGGTCTCTGCTCCCCAACCTAGCACTACATTACCTCTGCTCCCCAACCTAGCACTACATTACCCCTGCTCCCCCACCTACTACTAAATAGCCCCTGCTCCCCCACCTGCCACTACACTGCCCCTGCTCCTCCACCTACCACTACACGGCCCCTGCTCTGTCACCCTCCTTTACTCTACCTCCTGCTCCTCCACCTACCACTACTGTGCCCCCCACTCTCTGACCCATCTCCACACTACCCTCCTCCACTGTGCCCCTTCACCCTGCAGCTCATAATGGAAACAGTCTGTCTGTTACCGTGTGTCTCTCCCTGTAACTGTGCATGTGACTGCTTGCAAATGTGTGACTATCTGCAACTGTGTGTGTCTGCCTGTAACAGTGTGTGTACAACTGTCTGTAACTGTGTATGACTGTCTACCTGTAGCAGTGTGTACAGGGCCGGACTGGGAGAAAAATTCGGCCCGGGCATTTTTTTTATCATAGCGGCCCACTAAGAAGGGAGCGGGGCAGAGAGGGTGGTTCAATGCTCTTCCAGGGCAGACCATGCACAGAACTCTGCTAAAGAGCTCTAGCATGATAAAAAAAAGCCCTGTAATTGTTCTGCACAGTGCAAGCAAATTTAATAACATGCTTGCACTCTGTTTCCTTGCAACTTGTCTCTGGGGTCTCTATAAATGGATACCCGGAGACAAAAGGGCCAGGAAAGAGTATTATGCATGTGTTTGGAGCCTGCTTGTGGGATTGCGTGTGGGTAGAGTGAGCCGATTGTGGTGTGTGGTGTCGGTTTTAGTCGTGTTGTGTTTGTGGTGTAATGTGATGCATATATGGCTAGGAGCTGTAGAGAATGTGTGTATAGGGGATGTAGTAAGTGTGTGCATACAGGCTATAGTGTGTGTGTGTATATATAGGTGACGTAGTGTTTGTAGGGGTTGTAGATAGTGTGTGTTTCGGTGTGTAGTATGTGTTTGTTTACAATGAATCTAGTGTGTTTATAAGTGATCCAGAGTGTGTATTTTAGGAATGTAGTGTGTGTGTATGTAGATGGTGCAATGTGTGTGTGTATACAGGAGTCTAGTGTGTTTGAAGGACCCAGAATGTGTAGGAGATCTAGTGTGTGTGTGTATATAACGGATTCAGAGTGTATAAAGGGATCTAGTGTGCGTATATGATCCAGAGTTGGGTAAGGGATCTAGTGTGTGTCTGGAACGTAATGTGTTTAGGAGTGCAGTATCTGTGTGAGGGGTGCTGTAGTATGTGTGTATATATATATTATAAATATGTTCGGAAGTATTGTGGGTGTGTGTGTTTGGTGCAGTGGGTATCTGTGAGGGATGTAGTGTGTATGTGAAGGGTGCAGTATGTGAGTGCTGTGTGTGACAGGTGTGGGGGTGCTGTGTGTGATGGGTGTGAGAGTGATGGATGTGATAGGTGTGAGAGTGATGGGTGTGATAGGTGTGAGAGTGCTGTGTGTGAGAGTGCTGTGTATGATGGGTGTGAGAGTGATGGGTGTGAGAGTGATGGGTGTGATGGGTGTGATAATGCTGTGTGTGAGAGTGATGGGTGTGAGAGTGCTGGGTGTGATAGGTGTGAGAGTGCTGTGTGTGTGAGAGTGATGTGTGTGATAGTGCTGAGTGTGATGGGTGTGAGTGCTATGTGTGAATATTAGAAGGGATTGTGTGTGTTTGGGTGGTAGAAAATAAAATTAAGCATTATGTCCCCCCCTCCCTTCTTACCTTTAGCCTGGGAAGGGGGGACCGGTACGCTGGTGAGTGGGAGGGGGGACCGGCACGGTGACATCATCCCTGGTGGTCCAGTGTTGAGTGAACTCTAGCCTGCGGGCTAGAGTTCACTCTCGCAAGATCCGGTCGTTGCCATGGCAACGCGCCGCATCTCGCGAGAGGAACCTGGCGGAGCTGCAAGATAGTGCTCCGCCGGGTCCTCTCCCTCCCTCCCCAGCCGCAGGTCAATTTAAATGGGCCGGTGAGGGAGATCTTTGATCTCCCCACCGGCCCTCCATGGAATACAGCGGGGCTGGTGCTCGGATAGCGCCGGCCCTGCATAGACCGGCAGGGGATGTCCTGGGACCTCCCCTGCCGGCCTCGGCCCATGGCCTACCGGCCTCGGCCCATGGCCACCGCGGCCCACCGGGCCTGAGTGTGTATAAAACGGTCTGTAACTGTGTGTGACTGCCAGTAAGTGTGTGTGTACGTGTGTGTGTGACTGACTGTCTGTAACTGTGTATGTTTGACTTTATACCTGTAACTGTGTGTGTAACTATGTGACTGTGTGCATGCGACTCTGCAAAAATACACACCTGCATTCCCACATAGGCCTACATACATATTTTTATCTGAACGAAATACCCATCACACACAGCCAATAAAGCCAGCACAAATATCACACACATCCAATACACACATATCACACAAGTCAATGCAACCATAACAAATATTACATAGCATACATATCACACACAGTCATCATGCCTATCACACACAGACACCACACACACAACATCATATTATGAGATTTATTACAGTGGAACTCTGTCATACATAGTGCAATATGTAGCTGTCTTCCGAGCTCCGGCCAATCAGAACGTTGCCATGGATTACCACAGGAAAGCTCCGACACTGTAAGTTCCTGAGTTCATGAGACATTACTTATGGCCTGCACCCGGTGGAGGTGCCGACCAGATTCCCAGCACACTGGATCAACAGAGATCAGCATGTCCCCCTCCATGCAAGGTAACAACAAGGAAGGGTTAATGAATTTCTTTTTAAACAATTATTAATGTAATAATTCCCATATACAAACACTACACCTATTGACACACACCATACATGAATGAAGGGGTATGACCGGAGGTGGGGGGTTGCTTGAAGATTTTTCACACAGGGTGGCTAAAGGCCTAAAGCTAGCCCTGGTTTTACATATCAGGACATAAAAACAATCTGTTCATTAGCAGGTATTCCAGTAAATACAACCTCAGATGAACAACACCACATGACATATTACACCATGTCATGATTTAACAAAAATAACTGCTTCCATAGGATTTCCTGGCACTGCAGTTCCCCTCTCCCATCCCAAGTTGCTGAACGGGTTAAAATCCCTTCAGTGACTTACCTGTATCCAGCACCGATGTCCCTACGGCTGACGTCGGCGGGGGAGACCTATTGCGCATGCGCGGTCAGGGAGACCTAATGTACAAGCGCGCCAATGCCGTGCACGCGCATTAGACCTCCCCATATGAAAGCATGGAATAATGCTTTCAATCCTTTCCTATGGGGATTTTGGCGATGCTGGAGGTCCTCACATAGCGTGAGGACATCCAGCATCGTATAATACTTTTCGTGTTCTATGAACACAGAAGTGTCCTCTAGCGGCTGTCTATTAGATAACTGCAATAATTACACTTGCAGGGTTAAGGGTAGTGGGAATTGGCACCCAGACCATTTCAATGGGCAGGAGTGGTCTGGGTGCCTGCAGTGTCCCTTTAAGTGGCTATGTGACAGGTGTTACTAATCAAATGCCCTTGATTAATTGATCATCAGCAAGTGTGCTCTATAAAAGCCCAAAGTTTCAGCAGTTTGCTGGTCTGGAACATTCAGTTTTGTTTTAACACAATGCCAAGGAGGACATACATCAGCAATGGTCTTAGAGAAGCAACTGTTTCTGCCCATCAAACTGGGAAGGGTTATAAGGTAATTTCCAAACTATTTAAAGTCCATCAATCTACAGTGAGAAAGATTATTCAAAAGTGGAAAACATTCATGTAGCCCCATGTAGCCAAAGCACAGCTAAGCGAAAAATGGCCTTGACAGGAGTTAGGAGGCGGGCATAGGAGGAGGGAAGGAAATATGGAGTTATGGGTAAGTAGGCTGTGCTATTTAAATAGGCAGCCATTTTAACTGAGCTCACTTCTAATTTCCTACCTGACCAAGTTTGTGTGCACTTCTGTGTGTGCAGATTGGGTTAGGTAGGGCCTTTTTTCCTTCTTGACGTTTCTGCAGGGCCATGGAAGAAGTGGAGAGGCTGCTGGAGGGGATCCGGTCAGCGGCGCGAGGTCATGGAGCGGATTTGTTGCGGGCCCAACTCGGACCGGCCCTGGCGGGAATGGCAGCCCAGGAGGGCGCACAGGATCGTCCGGTGCAGGCCAGGAGGCCGCCGCGGAGGCTGAGCCCGGGCGTGGGGCCCGGTGAAGCTGGAGCCAGCAGGCGCATGGCGGCGGGAGGAGGCCGCAGCAGGCCCGGTAGCAGCGCGGTCGAGGCCCCGCCTCCCAGCACGCTACCGGGGCCTTGGGGACATGCTGCGCGGTGGGCAGCTGCCCGTGACGGCGGCAGTCCGGCTCCCAGGTCGGAGGGGGCCGCGCCAGGAGCGGGGGCCGCGGCACCGACCGGGCCCCCTGGAGTGATGGACCACGTGGGGCCGCGGCCCAGGAGGACGACCAGGAGGTCAGCGGATACAGCAGACGGGGCCGGAACCGTGAAGCCGTCCGGCAGGCCCCAGGACAGACAGGCAAGTGCAGGGGGCCCCGCCAGGGGCTCTCTTGGCGTGCTGGGTGCTGGGAAGGAGTTGCCTGGGGGTAGTGGAGACGGAGGGACGGGGGGTACTAGGCCGGCCACTCCAGGGTTACAAGGGGAAAGGAGGGGGGTCGTTGGAGGTGCCCAGGGTAGTTCAGTGGTGCTGGGGAAGGGGCGGGTAGTGAGGGGGAAGAGGTCAGGGGCGCCTAAGGGGTCCCTCAGTGCAGCAAGATTAGACAAGGGGTCTCCCTCTGGGATTAGCGGTGGGCCGGGGCCTGTGGGGCAGTTGGGGCCCCTGGGAGCAAGGGGGTTAGTTGATCAGG
>OW240912.1:172872184-172924855 GCA_933207985.1 Pelobates cultripes | reverse complement strand
TTTACAGAGCGCTCGGGTGGCTGCAGCATGGGGGGGCCGGCGCTCCTGGCGGCGCCCCTTCCCAAGGGGCGCCCTAGGCGGCTGCCTAGTCCGCCTTACAGGTAGCGCCGGCCCTGCCGACTGCCCATATGGCGACTATACACCGGTCAAGTCAGTTGCCAATTTTTCAAGGAGTGGATTTGTCAGCAAATTCACCTCAATCCTGGGAGAAAAACCCTAGAATTACATCTCAGGCTCTACAGGCCTCAGCATGTTAAATGTTAAAATTCATGACAGTACAATTATAAAAAGACTGAACAAGCATAGTTTGTTTGTAAGGGTTTCCAGGAGAAAGCCTCTTCTCTCTAAAAAAAAAACATGGCAGCACCGCTTAGGTTGCATAGTTGCATCTGAACAAACAACAAGATTTCGGGCCTATTGGACAGACGAGACTAAAGTGGAGATATTTTACCATAATGCATGGTGCCACGTTTGTGCTAAACTGCAGTGTTTGGTTTTCTCCAAACACCTCATACCAGCTGTCAAGAACCGTGCTGTAGGGGTGATGATTTGGGATTGTTTTGCAGCCACAGGACCTGGGAACCTTGCAGTCATTGAGTCGACCATGCTCTCCTCTGTATAACACAGTATTCTAGAGTCAAATGTGAGGTCATTTTACGGACAGCGAAAGCGTGGCTGAAAATGAGTCATGCAACAGGACAATACATCAGCAAATCTACAACAGAATAACTGAAAAAGAAGAGAATCACAGTGTTGCAATTGCCCAGTCAAAGTTCAAACTTCAACCCAACTGAAATGCTGTGGCAGGACCTAAAGAGAGCTGTGCATAAAAAAATGCCAGCAAATCTCAATGAACTGAAGCAACACGGTCAAGAAGAATGGTCTAAAATTCGTCCACAACAATGTGAGAGACTGGTAAAGTCATAGAGAAAATGACTACTTCAAGTTATTGCTGCTAAAGGTGGTTCTACAAGCTATTGAATTATAAGGTGTACTGAGTTTTTCACACATGGCTCAAAAGTTCCCCAGAAAATACAAAAGCCAGATCCCCGCAAAAATAATTTATTAGAAATAAAAAGGGAGGAAAGTG
Source organism: Pelobates cultripes (assembly GCA_933207985.1). Taxonomy (NCBI): domain Eukaryota; kingdom Metazoa; phylum Chordata; class Amphibia; order Anura; family Pelobatidae; genus Pelobates; species Pelobates cultripes. The sequence continues at coordinate 172,923,765 of OW240912.1, read as the reverse complement.
TCTTTTTATCTTTTCCCTTCAGATTAGAAGCAGTGCATTACAACAGGGATAAAACAAGCAATCCCTAAGGGTGGGACTCATAACCACTGCTTGCAACACCTTGCGCCGAAAAGAAGCTTCTTCCAAGGCCAGTATGTCTAATTTGTTTTGAAAACGTGTGAAGAGACTTCCAAGTAGCTGCAGGACATATTTGTGTTGGATTAGCGGCCCTTAAGGCCCCTGATCTAGACATAGCTCTCGTAGAATGCACTTTAAGAGATATAGGTGGAGTAACTTTAGATGCAGAATATGCCAAGCAAGTGGAGTCTTTCAACCATCTAGCCAGAGAACTTTTGGATGCCATCATACCTTTTCTTTTACCATGAAAGAGGACAAACAGTCTGTTAGATTTTCTAAATGACCTGGTACATTCCAAATATTGAAGCAAAGATCTTTTAAAGTCTAGGCAATGATATTTTTCTTCTAAGTCATTAGAAGGGTTTCGGCAAAAATAGGTAGGATAATTTCTTGATTGAAATTAGACGTAGAACAAACTTTTGGAATAAAAGATGGATCCAGTTTTAAAACCACCTTGTCCTGATGGAATATTAAAAAAGGATCAACTGAATTAGGGGCTTGGAGCTCACCCAAAAACTTAGCAGAGGTTATAGCTACCAAAAACAAAGTCTCGAAAGATAGAATCTTGAGTGATATCTTATCCAGTGGTTCAAATGGAGGTTCACACAAGGCCGTTAACACAAGATTGAGATTTCATGGTGGAAATGTTTCCCTGATGGATGGAGCCAAGCTAGATAAAGCTTTGAAAAATCTGGTAATTAACATATTTGATGCCAAACACCTAAACAAGAAAAAACTAATGGCAGAGATCTGGACCTTGAGAGTGGTCGGAGGAAAACCTTTGGCAAAGCCCAACTGCAGAAATCTCAGAATATTCGGGATGGAAGCTGATTTATCTTTTATCTTAAAGCGCCAAATACAAAATTTCTTCCAAATTCTAGAATACACTTTATACGTTGAATCCTTCTTAGTGCACATCAAAATATCGATAATTTCAGAGGATAAACTTTGTTCTTCAAAATCTGGTATTCAGAAACCAGGCTGTACTGAATTTCTTTATTGTATGAAGAGGAACCATGGAGTGTTCCAGAATATCCACTGATAGCGGAAGTTTCCAAAATGTGGAGTTAAGGACATTCAATAGTATGGAGAACCAACTCCTTCTTGGCCACCATGGCAGGATCATAATTATCTTTACTTCTACTGACCTGATTTTCTGTGGAATCCTTGGGATTAGAGGAATTGGAGGAAAAATATACGCTACATTGAAATTCCAAGGAATCGACAGAGCGTCTATGACCTCTGGTCTGTCTGATGGATTCAGAGAAGCAAACCTTTTCATTTTTACTGTTTTCTCTTTAAGCCATCTATCTCTGGAACTCCAAATTTCTCTGTTATTTGCCTGAAAATCTGAACTGTAAGGGACCAATCCGCTTGCTTTAGATGTTGACAACTGGCGGCATCTGCTAGTATGTTGAATTGCCCTTTTATATGCACCGCCAATATTGACTGAAGGTGACATTCGGAACAGACCATGATCTGAGAGCAAAGATGTTCTAAACTAGCAGATCTTGTTCCTCCTTGCTTGATATATGCTATTGCAGTTGAATTGTCCAACCTTATCTGGACCTGATGATCCTGAATCTGTTTCTGGAACACAATAAGAGCCATCCAAATAGCCTTTAGTGCTTTGTAATTTGATGATTTATTTACATCATTGGACACCCAAAGACCCTGTTTCTTTCATTCTTCTTTCACCCGTAACTTGAGGCATCTGTTATAATTTTGTACCCCCTTATACGGAAAGACAGGCCTTTCAGAATATTTATCTGAAGAGGTCGCATTCTGGCCTTTGCTCAATTTACTGCTGAAATTGAAGCTGCGAAAAGGCCCAGCAAACTCATTGCTTCCCTGATGAAACAGACCCTTCTTTCTTCGAGTTTCTGTATGTTCTGATAGATTTTCCTTCTGGCAGAAAAATCTTCATGCTGACTGAATCTATGATCAGACCTGGAAATGTAATCCTCTGTGTAGGAACCAATTCTGATTTTTTTGTAGTTTACAAGCAAACAGTGGCCAGGGCCGACCTTAAGGTGCCCTGTGCGAAAAATCTTTACAGCGCCCCCCCATCATACCCCTTCATCCATGTACAGTGTGTGTCAATAGGTGTGTAGTGTTTGTATATAGGATTTATTAAATTAATTATTTAAAAACAAAAATGATTCTCCCTTCCTTGTTACCTTGCAAGGGAGGTGGGCATGATGAACTCTGGTGATCCAGTATGTTGGGAATCTGGACGGCGCCTCCACCGGGTGCAAGACCATAAGTAACTGTCTTGTGAGATCAGGCACTTACAGTGTAAGAGCTTTCCTGTGGTATTCTGTGGCAAAGTTCTGATTGGCCAGAGCTCGGAGGACAGCTACATAATAATATGATGTAGTGTGTGGTGTCTGTGTGTGATATTTATTCTATGTGTTGGCTGTGTGTAAGTGTGGGAGCAGGAGCACAGTGGGTTGCTGGGACACAGTGGGTTGCTGGGGCATGTGGGTAGTTGGGGGAACAGGGGCACAGTTAGGCTAGGTGGGGGAGCAGGGGGCACAGTTAGGCTAGGTGGGGCGGGGGCGCACAGTTAGGATGGGTGGGGGCAGGGGCACAGTTGGGATAGGTGGGGAGCAGGGGCACAGTTGGGATGCACGTTGGGGGCACAGTTGGGATGGGCCTTGGCAGGGGAAGCAGGGGGCACAGTGCGTAGCTGGGGGAGCAGGGGCATAGTTAGGCTAGGTGGGGGAGCCTTGAGGGGGGCACAGTGGGTAGCTGGGGGCAGAGGCATAGTTAGGCTAGGTGGGGGAGCAGGGGCACAGTGGGTAGCTGGGGGAGCAAGGGCACAGTTAGGCTAAGTGAGGGAGCAGGGGGCACAGTGGGTAGCTGAGGGAGCAGGGGGCACAGGTAGGCTAGGTGGGGAAGCAGGGGCATAGTGGGTAGCTGAGGGAGCAGTGGGCACAGTTAGGATAGATGGGGGAGCAGGGGCACAGTTAGGATAGGTAGGGGAGCAGGGGCACAGTTAGGATACGTTGGGGAGCAGGGGCACAGTTAGGCTAGGTGGGGGAGCAGGGGGCACAGTGGGTAGCTGAGGGAGCAGGGGGCACAGTTAGGCTAGGTGGGGGAGCAGGGGCATAGTGGGTAGCTGAGGGAGCACGGGGCACAGTTAGGCTAGGTGGGGGAGCAGGGGCACAGTTAGGATAGGTAGGGGAGAGCAAAAAACAAGTCGCAAGAGTGCACTGAGGACGGACAGCAGCTGAAATAGCATGCCCCTCGGTGGGCCCCCGCTCAGCACTCAAGCTGGTTTTAGCTCATCTTGTGCCATTACAGAGAGAACATCTCTGAAGCATATCAGACTGATCCCACCCATACGAGCAGTCCAGATCCGAAATGCCAGCAAGTTCCCTCTGCACGAGAGATACAGCAACCCCAGACGATCGTTTCAACCTTGTTAGGCATCATCAGTGAGGCATAGCTGATATCTCTCTAGGCACCATGAGCAATGGGTCCACGTGTGGATTACCCTTTTTAAATTGTGGAGAGCAAAAAACAAGTCACAAGAAGAGTGCACTGAGGACGGACAGCAGCTGAAATCACCTGCCCTTCGGTGGGTCCCCGCTCAGAACTCAAGCTGGTTTTAGCTCATCTTGTGCCATTACAGAGAGAACATCTCTGAAGCATATCAGACTGGTCCCACCCATACGGGCAGTCCAGATCCGAAATGTCAGCAAGTTCCCTCTGATCACCTAGCCTAACTGTGCCTCTGCTCCCCCTGCTCCCCAGACGATCATTTCAACCTTGTTAGGCATCATCAGTGAGGCATAGCTGATATCTCTCTAGGCACCGTTAGCAAGGGGTCCACGTCGGGATTACCCTAGAGTTCACTGAGGACGGACAGCAGCTGAAATAGCCTGCCCTTCGGTGGGTCCCCGCTCAGAACTCAAGCAGGGGCACAGTTAGGATACAATGGGGAGCAGGGGCACAGTTAAAATAGGTGGGGGAGCAGGGGCATAGTTAGGGTAGGTGGGGGAGCAGGGGGCACAGTGGGTAGCTGGGGAGCAGGGGCACAGTTAGGCTAGGTGGAGGAGCAGGGGGCACAGTTAGACTAAGTGAGGGAGCAGAGGCACAGTTAGGCTAGGTGAGGGAACAGAGGGCACAGTGGGTAGCTGAGGGAGCAGGGGCCACAGTGGGTAGCTGAGGGAGCAGGGGGCACAGTTAGGCTAGGTGGGGGAGCAGGGGGCACAGTGGGTAGCTGGGGAGCAGGGGCACAGTTAGGCTAGGTGGAGGAGCAGGGGGCACAGTTAGGCTAAGTGAGGGAGCAGAGGCACAGTTAGGCTAGGTCCTCACAGAGGGCACAGTGGGTAGCTGAGGGAGCAGGGGCCACAGTGGGTAGCTGAGGGAGCAGGGGGCACAGTTAGGCTAGGTGGGGGAGCAGGGGGCACAGTGGGTAGCTGAGGGAGCAGAGGCACAATTAGCCTAGGTGAGGGAGCAGGGGGCACAGTGGGTTGCTGAGGGAGCAGGGGGCACAGTGGGTAGCTGGGGGAGCAGGGGCACAGTTAGGCTAGGTGGGGGAGCAGGGGGCACAGTTATGCTAAGTGGGGGAGCAGGGGGCACAGTTAGGCTAGGTGGGGGAGCAGGGGGAACAGTTAGGCTAGGTGGGGGAGCAGGAACTCCTTCCTGCTTCCCCTAACTTACCAGGCAGAGAGTTTTCCTGCCTGTAGCTCTGCCCCGCTTAACTTCACTTAATTTGCCCTCACTGATAGACCCGAGTGGGGACTATCAGTGAGGGCAAAGGCAGCAGAGTTAAGAGGCAGGGCACAGCTCGCACACCCCTAAGGCCGGCCCTGCTGGCTTATTTACAATTCCAAAGTTACACTCAAGTCCTGATACAGCTGAACTTATGAATGGGCTATTGAAAGCCAGTCGTCTAGATATGGGATCACAAAAATCCCTTTCCTTCTTAGGTCCGCAGTGATGACTACCAGCGTTTTTGTAAAAACTCACGGGGCAGACGAGGGGCCAAAAGGTAGCACTCTGAATTGATAATGAAGCACTGTTCTTGGCATTTGATGGTGAACTGTAAGAATCTCTTGCTTGTTTCTGCAATGGGAATATGCAAGTAAGCGTCCTTTAAGTCTAGCGACATGAGCCAATTTCCCGGCTGCATTATGTGTATTGTTTCAATAAGAAACTTTATAATTAAACTGTTGACAGCCTTGAGATCCAGAAATCTGTCTGAATGTACTGTCTGGTTTTGCGACCAGAAAGATTCTTGAATAAGTGCCCTGAAATCTTTCTTCCAATGGAGTGCTTTCTATGACCTCTTTTATAAGTGCATTCTCTGCTATTGCAGAGTTTACCATTGAACATAAAAAATTTCTTCTTTGGGTATCCGAAAGTTCTAAATGGTGACCCTTTGTTTTAACTGAAAGGACCCATCTGTCTGAGGTAGTTTGACGCTATCTTTCCCAAAAGTGCGTCAGTCTTCCTCCTACAGGAATGGCGTCAGAAATTTCTATTCTGTCAGCGAATCTCTTCTTTTGTAATCAAAAATTTTCCTTTGTTGACCTCTGTAGGAGTTTCTCCTAAAGGAATTTCTGTAAGTGGAACGGTCTCTAAAAAATGTTTTATTCCAACGCTTTTTCTTGGATTCTTCTGGCAAAGCTTTTTTGCCCTCAGTCATTTGTTTCAACAGCTCATCAAGTTTGGAGCCAGTCTGCCAGGTTCAAAAGGAATTTTTGATGCTGAATCTGCTAACCAATTTGTTAAACAGAACGCCCTTCTTGCCACTGTGGATAACCACATCGCTTAAGCTGATTTTTTCAGACTTTCTGTAAAAGAATCAACCAGAAAATCCGATGCCATTTTAATGTTCTGAAGTAATTGCACAAGATCTTCTTTGGATTCACCTGCATATATTTTTTCTAAAGCTTCTAACCAGCTCCTTTGGACCTTAGCCACTGATGTACTTGCAATTAGAGCTTTACACTGGGATGATTTAAAAAAAATAAAACAAAAAAAATACACTTTTTTTTTTTTTAAAGACGCGTCAATCCTTTTTTCCATGGAATCTTTTAAACCACTAGAATCACCAATGGGTAAGGTGATTTTGTTTACACAATCGAGCTATAGGTACATATAGTACAGGTATAGGCTCAAGTAAACATTCTGGTTGGAAAATAGCAATTTAAAATGCCTGGACAGGAAAGGTTTCTTCCCAGGAAATTTCCATTCCCTTAATATTAATCTTTTAAATGTGGCTTAAACGGAAAAGCTTTCAATTTTTTTTCTTTAGATCCAAGTTGCTCCTGATCTCCTATCAGAGAATATTCCCAAGACCTCTATCTTTTCTTAGCCTGAGCTTTTACAGCTGAATCCAGGGATACTGAGGCCTGTGCAGACTAGAATGCTGCGGACTGCATGTCAACAAAAGTTTGTTGTACGTTTTGTTGGAACCAGCTTAGGAACGCTGACATTTCAGAATGTTTGGATTCATCCAAAGCTTCTTTAGTACAATGAGTACAAATCTTTCTTTTGTAGCTATCTGGCATGGGTTGGCAACAAGAGGCACAGATTAAATGCTTTGATTTAGACGTGCATTTCCCTTTCTCTGAAGGTCTCTCCGTAGCCTCAGGATTAGACATACTGGAGTAAAGAGAAAAAAAAAATCTAAATAATAAAAAATTCAAAAAATAGGGTGGAATGCAGCGCAACCTGTACGTGCGTTCCACCGCCAAGACCTTCCAGCTTGTGCACACATGCGCACCTTCGCCTTACCCAGCACGGTATGGGTGGAATATATAAGTATTGGTGGAACACAGGCACCCGGCATGCATTCTACCTGTCTAAGCCTTCTGCAAGCTCACCCACTGCCCATTCTAATGGGTAGCAACCGAAGAAGAGCCTCCCGAGCCACAGCTCCCTCACCTTGCTTCTGCCTAGAACAGGGATAAGACTGCCTTTTTTCCCCTCCAAATTAGAAATCCCTGCTATTATGCACTGCCTCTAATCTGCTGGGAAAAACAGGTTTATGTTCCTGACCCTAGAGTGTTCCTTTAAATCATGATCATAATGTATCATGTGTTCATATGAGATTGTATTTACCTAATTTTAAGACCTGCTAAGGTACTGATTGTTGTGTCCTGATATGTAAAACCAGAGAATTCAAACAGTGTGTACTTTCTTTTTCCTAAGACTATATCTGTATTCTATGGTATGAGCTATTCCCTATGCAACTCTATACTGAGCAGCCACAAATTAAAACCACCTGCCTACCGTGTAGGTCCCCCTTGAACTGCCAAAACACTGGACTCACAAAGACCTCTAAACGTGTCCTGTGGTATCTGGCGCCAAGACATTAGCAGCAGATCCTTCTGTGCATTATCCTGCTGAGTGCATTATCCTTTGCCATGAGGTGATGTATGTGGTTTTCAACAACTTCTAGGTGGGTGGCACACGTAAAAGTAACATCTATGCAGCCCCATACTCGGCAAACTATGATGCACCGTGTGTTCTGACACCTTGCCATAAGGACCAGCACTACGTTTTTCAGCAATCTGAGCTACAGTAGCTCTTCTGTGTGATGGGATCCAACAGGCTAGGTGACCCTGACACAGGTTTACCAGCTATCCTTCCTTGCACTACTTTTGGTAGGTACTAACCACAGCACATCATGAACACCCTACAAGACTTGCCATTTTGGAGATGTTCTGACCCAGTCATCTAACCTTCACTATTTGGCCCTAGTGAAAGTCACTGAGATCTTCTTGCACATTTTCCAGTTTCCAACATGTGGTATTCAAGAATGAACTGTTCACATGCATCCCAATATATCCCACCCCTTGACAGATGCCATTGTAACAACATAATCAGTGTTATTCACTTAACCAGTCAGTGGCTTTAATGTCTGTTCAGTGTATTTGCACATTCCTTCTGTTTCCAGTTTTGTCCTGCCACAACTGTTGTGTATTAATCTATTTGCAACATGGTGAAACACTCTGCAGCTATGACAGTTATTGGAGACATCTCTGGTAAGAAAAATATGGTGGTATTCTGTTTAAAATTTGCTATAAAGAAAAGCAGCCATTTTTACAGTCCTCTACTTTAGAAATGCATACTACTAGAGATAAAAATTTAAACCTCAAATAGTTCTGGATGTGTTTTATATACACACTTGAAAAGATTTACCAGTTTCAAAGAGAATCTTTTTTGGTCACCATAAATAGTAGCAATGTTGACAGAAACTATCCTCATCCAGCCAATTCCAAAAAAGTATATATTTTTTATATGTCCTATTAATTTAACATATGATCAATTTAGCATTTTGTTCAAACCCAATCGATATTGTCAAGGTGACAGTAATGACAGCAATAAAGAATTACAATCAAATAATGAAGTATAAAATGATCCAAAGTGATTGTCACATAATACCTTGTGGATAAAAATAAATATTAAGAAATAGAATATCTAGAGTATCATATATTATTTAAAAGGAGAAATAGGGGAATAAACAAAAGTTTAAAGCAGCCTCAATTGCCAAGGGCGCCTGCAGAAATGCAGTCCGAAACAATGCCAGTCTGCTCATTTTCATGTCAATCTGGGAATTATGGGAGTTTTGGAAACACTGTTTTATTTATTTTAGGCCTAAGGAGAACTTCTCAAAGTCCAACTTGAGATATGCAGGTAATGCATAACAGTAATTTTTCTATTTGCACTGTGGAGAGTTTTGTTTAGTTTCGGTCTAAACATTGCTACTTTTTGGGTGCCCCCCAAAAAAATAGTACACATGCAGTAGTACTAGAAAAGTGTCAGATCCAGTTTAACACAGAATCTGAAAAGGTTTGGTAGTTTAAAGTTTAGCCTCTAGAAACATGCAGTTCTAGAATGGGGAAGGGGGGGCTGCGAAAATCTGTATTAAAAGGAACACTATAGTCACCTAAATAAAGCAATTTTAGTGTATAGATCATTTCCTCTGCAATTTCACTGCTCAATTCACTGTCATTTAGGAGTTCAATCACTTTGTTTCTGCAGCCCTGGCCACACCTCCCCTGGCTATGATGGACAGCCTGCATGAAAAAAAAACTGGTTTCACTTTCAAACAGATTTAATTTACCTTAAATAATTGTATCTCAATCTCTAAATTGAACTTTAATCACATACAGGAGGCTCTTGCAGGGTCTAGCAAGCTATTAACATAGCAGGGGAGAAGAAAATCTTAAACAGAACTTGCAATAAAGAAAGCCTAAATAAGGCTCTCTTTACAGGAAGTGTTTATGGAGGGCTGTGCAAGTCACATGCAGGGAGGTGTGACTAGGGTTCATAAACAAAGCGATTTAACGCCTAAATGGTATAGGATTGAGCAGTGATGCTGCAGGGGCATGTTCTATACACCAAAACTGCTTCATTAAGCTAAAGTTGTTCAGGTGACTATAGTGTCCCTTTAAGATATCACTGCATTACTCTCCAAAGCCCTAAACTAGACATCTGCTGTGCTGGATGTATTCTCTACTTCTAGAACCCTCCCACAGGGCACCTATCTAGTAGTACTGTATTACAGACCGTGTGCAATATAGAAAGCAGATACTTTCAGTGATTGGATTCCACAAGAAAACCAAGTAAAGGCAGAAAACTCCACCATAATGCAGCGTAGTGGTTATTGTCAGGAGCACCTATTGTAAGTAGTGAAAAGGTTTTAGAACAGTTTTGACTTCTTAACTTGAGCCCGCCAGGCAGGGAGACTTTGCTGTAGTGGGCATGCTTGGAGTGTACATTTAAATGCACCAGGGAAAAGATGCAATCTCATGATAGATCTAGGAATTGGCAGGCACTTACAAACCTTTGCTAAATTGAAACAAATTGCTAACCCACAGGAGAGCAGCACAATAAAATAAAAAGAGGCATACATGTAGGTTTAATATTCACAAGGTGTCTCCCAGCAGCTCAGCTCGCACTATGTACTAAGAGGCAGAGGCCAGTCCAGGAACACATGTGGAAAGGGAAGTGTAGCTAAGGAGGCCCAGTTTAATTTGCAAGATATTTTATTCCCATATATTAAATTTTTCTAAAAGGGAGAACTATATATCAGGACTATGATAAAATCAGACAAGCTAAGTTTTATTGTTTGTGCAAGTGTGCAAAAGGAAACTGAATATATTAGCAACTGAAACATGGGGTATAAGTTACATGATGTCATACATATGTCCTGATATAGATTTAAATATTAAACTGAATATTGTATTTTTTAGATTTTAGATTTTAAAAAAGTTATCTATAGATTAAATTGCTTCTATATGAATCAAACTAAATTCTGACATTTAAAAAAAAAAAAAAAATTATATATATATTCAATACAATGTTCAACAAAGCTCTGCACACCAGTCAAGCAATAAGACTTGCTTTTCCCACAGAAATTTTTTCTTAACAGAATGTTCACATATATATGCGCAATTTAAATATTAGTTTAGCAGGAGAGCTAAGAAAACAAACCAAGTGTATACTTTAAACCCACCAAAAGTAGAGACGACAGCCCCAACCTTTTGGCTTGATGCCTTTCTCTAGGGGGATCTTTGTCAGTGTACATTCGGTAATAATGGTGGATTTAACCCATTAGGAACTGAAGAAATTGTACAATTTCGGATCAAAATGACCCCTGGAATTTGAGGTATAGATTTGTTCAACCGAAAGTGTACCTCTTTCATATTAAGTGCACCCAAATGGATTATATATATATCCTTTTGTTCAGGAGAAACCGGGCTTTCGTTTTACAAATATTTCTATATGAAACATAACTGAACACTAAAAAGTGAGACTAAGACAATTGTTATTTTCTTAGTTCTGCATAGAATTTTAACTGTGATGGTCATAATACTGTAGTGATGTCTCAGAAGTACAACAGTACCCCCCACATCCCCCATGTACAGGTTTTTTGTTTTGTTTTTTAAAAACTTAGAGGGGGAGATGGATTATTTGTATTCCTTACAGTTTAGAATCCCTTTAAGAGGCTATGGTTTATACTTAGTTGCAAATACTTCTATATTGTATATTTGAATAGGTCATCTGTTAAAATGGTGTTATTGCACTTATGATATGCACTTTAATATTACATTGCTTTTTTGTATAATATCATTGGTGTGCTATTTGACTTTTACTGTGTACTTGCTATCTTAAATAGGTAACAGCAATTTCCATTTAGCACCTAAGAAATTATCTGCAGTTATCATGAAACTCCTGCAGCTGAACGCTGCCTACACTAATTACTTTAATTGCATTTATAGTCAAACAGCTCTACAACAGTTTGTCAAAAATACAAAAGCCATGAGACAGGAACACCTAACACACTTATAGCACAATCACCACTAGAATGAGCTGTAATTGTAACTTTGTAAGTTTCTGCCAAACAATATTTAAACTATGTGAGTTTTGCCATCAGAACAAATAGAAATCTCTTTAAAACAAAGTAATTAGCAATGGTCTTTTTTTTTTGTAAATTTTATTTACATATCTTCAAAATATTTAGATGTTAAAAATACTTAAATTTTTTGTAGGGAACAAAATTGCAAAGAAAGAAAAAAGGTTGTGTGGAAGACACTTTAAAATCTCAAAGGTTTAAGTGTCACTTGAGAAGTGTATGCTGAATCCTCTCAACATTACCAGAAAATATATATATAAGGATTCGTGTGAAATACTTGTTAAGATGTAAAACCATCTTCAATTTTCCAATACTATAGCCTGCCTAATTGTTTTATACTGAAAGTAAAGTTTTCAGAGGATGAGAAAAAAAAAACAAAAAAAACAAAAAAAAAAAACACATGGAAATAGTTCTCAGTGTATGGTGTAGGCCTCTCCTAAATGAGGATTATGAGGCTATGACTAACCCATATATATCATCTTGATACAGGAAATCCATTTTATTGCCAGAAAATAAAAAAAGGTAGGCATAGGGGAAAGAGGCAGGGAGTGAGGTGCAAGAATCCTGAAAATGATAACACATAAGCCGCATATCCACGCTATAGAAGTCAGGACACAGTTTCTTCTGTTGCACCACTCAACCACAGATGCAATGCATAATTTGCTTTTCTTAGTCTCCATCTGTTGACTTGAAATGGTCATCATCCACTGTGGAATAAATATGTCCCTCGTTGCTAAGGAACTCTAATGCTTGTCTGAGGGCAAATAGCAAGAATAAGTAGAATGTTACTTCATGTAATAGGATCTTAATTATTGGCCATATTTTAAAATTAAATCTTTACAATTTAGTTCAACTACCATTCACAAATCTAGCAGGTACATATAAAATAGGCCTTGTGTAGATTAAATCCTAAAAAATGTATACATTCAAAGATAAGAACTATATGGCCAGAAGTATAGACAGACACCTGACAGTCTTTATGAGATATTAGACAAGCAATTCCAAACCATGGTCATTAATATAAAGTTGGTACCCTGCTTGCACATATACAGTTACCACTCTTTAACCCCACAAGGACGTAGGCAGTTGTAGCGCAAATTCCAGGTTTTGTTTTGATCTAAACTTGTACATGTTGTTCAACCATAATTCACCCACTTATATATCATTTTGTTCAGGAGAAACAGGACTTTAATTTCACATCAAATATTTATATATTAAACATAATTTAATATGAAAAAAATATGAAACAAAATGTGAGAAATTAATTTTTTTTAATTTTAGCATGGCATTTTAAACGTGAATGTCATAATACGGTTAGACGTTACTGCAATAAAGTACACATTTGTATTCAGCGATGTCTCCAGAGTACAAAAGTACAGGTTTTAATGGTAAGTTACAGGGTCAAATATAGCACATCACATTTTTCAGTTAATACACATTGAAATTTGCCTGACTGGTCATGTTGCCTTTGAAACCGTCCGGTAGCCCAGGAATGAAAATTACCCCCATGATAGCATACCATTTGCAAAAGTAGACAACCCAATGTATTACAAATGGGGTATGCCCAGTTTTTTTTGTAGCCACTTGGTCAAAAAAAAAAAAAAAAAGCCAAAATTAGCATTAAAATTTGTTTTCTGCATTTTTCACACAAAAAAATATGAACGCTAATTTTGGCCAGTGTTTGTGGCCAAGTGGTCGCAAAAAAAAAAAAAAAATGACTGGACATACCCCATTTGCAATACCGTGGGCTGTCTACTTTTGCAAATGGTATGCATGGTAATTCTCATTCTGTGCTACCAATCAGTCTCAAAGGCAACATAACTAATCTGGCAAATTTCAATGTAGGGAAAAAAGGAAATGCAAGCCTTATATTTGACTAACTTTTGAAAACAGCAAAAAACCTGTACATCAAGCTAGTCAAACTTGCGGCCCACAATGAATATTTGCGGCCTACCTGCCTTGGGGCCGATATTTCCTGTCTGATTCTTGTCTTCCCTCCCACGTCTGCAAGAGGGCAGAGTGGCTGTGTCTGCAGAACAGGCCAACCACTCAGCCTTTCCTCCTACTCACAGTGCCAGAGGAAGAGCAGAGCTGGAACTGGAGCACGGCTCATCTTAAGTTAGGGGAAGAGGGTTTGGGCAACGGGGCCAGTGTATTAAACTGAGGGAGGCACTATATTAATGTGGCAGAGGGAGCAGGCACTATATTAATTTGGGAGAGGGAGGGGTTGCTGTATTAATTTGGGGGAGGGAGTGGGACTGTGTATTAGAATGGTAATTGGGGGAGTTGGGGAAGTGTATTAGATTAAGGGGCAGTATATTTGATTGGGTTTGGGGGCAGTGAATTAGAATGGGGGAGGGGGCAGTGTATTAGTTTGGGTCTGCATGGAGGCGCTGAACGCTCCCCTTGGAGATGCTGATTGGCCGCGCAACGGTTTGCCACATATTCACAATAGTTTACCAATGCTTTCCTATGGGAAAGCATTGGATTTGGCCAAGATCATCAAGTTTAATGATCTCCGCCAAAGTGAAGAACACACTTGTGTTATTTGTTTCATTAGAGCTGTGAAACCGCATATATTCACCATTTTAGTCCCATTACCAAACTGCTCTTAATATGTCATGGTAGTTGGGCTGAAACATTGGTTACATGCAAATACACGTGTCCTTAGAATAAATTTGCTCTTTTGTTTACTGTAAAGCCCTACGAGTGTAAGGACATCAAGTGTCAGGCAACATTTTTATCCTGTACTTTTCAAAATTTTCTATGAAAACTGACGTTTTTGTATTTGTGGCCCACAAACTTAAACCTGGTTTATTTGGCCCGTGTTAGCCTTTGAGTTTGACATGCTTGCTGTACATGGTGGGTACTGTTATACTCCGGAGGCTTCGCTGAACACAAATAGTGTTTCAAAACCGTAAAACGTATCACAACAATTGTCAGTGAAAGTGCCCCGTTTGTGTGTGAAAAATGCAACACTTTAGTTTCATTATCGTTTGATAAGTTTTACAGTTTTGAAACACTAATATTTGTGTTCAGCGATCGATCTACATATCTTCAATCTAAACGCATTTTGACTTTTATATGCATTAATATCAAAATACAGTTTAAACGAATTTAAACAGGTATACAATCTCTTTCGTTTCTCAATTTGATTAATATATATTTATTACACTTTTAATAATGATGTATGTACATATAAAAGTACTTGGATAATACATACATATGATCCAAGTACTTTTTTTAAATTTATAAACGGTTTTAAAACTTTTACATAACCCCTTAAGGACCGGCCTGTTTTTGCGATGTTGTACGTTAAGGACCAGAGCAGTTTTGACACTTTTGTGGTGTTTGTGTTTAGCTGTAATTTTCCTCTCTCACATTTATGGTTCCCATCCAAGTTATATATTGTTTTTTTCAGGACAAGAAGGGCTTTCTTTACATACCATTATTTGTATCATGTCATATATTTTATTTTAAAAATAATAATAAAATATGGTGAAAAAACAAAAAAATGTTGTTGGACTTTTTTTTTATTCTTTATTTTTGGCAAGTCTGTGAGTTACAAGGTACTTTTTTAGAAGCAAATACGTATTGCGTATAACAGAAAGGTAAGTACAAACATTGTTAGTTTCACATATGTTTTTGGACTTTTACTTATCTACAAAAGCTAATGAAAAAAAACTGCTAAATAGATTCAAAAATTTTGTCCTGAGTTTAAATGCTTTATTGCTTTTTTTGTGTGCAAGTTATAGGCCTATACATACAAGTCGGAAATTGCGTGGTGGGTGGTGTGTGGTGTGGTGTGGTGTGGTGTGGTGTGGTGTGGTGGGTGTGTGTGTGTGTGTATTTTTTACATTTATCAACAGTGACATTGTAACACCGTTATCTGTCATAAATCCCTGAATAACACCTCACATGTACATTTTTATTTTTTTTTTTAAAGTAGACAACCCAGGGTATTTAATATGGGGTATGTCAAGTCATTTTTAGTAGCCACCTAGTGACAAACACTGGCCAAAATTAGCATTTCTATTTGTTTGTGTGTTAAAAATGAAAAAACCGCTAACTTTGGCCAGTGTTTGTGACTAAGTGGCTACTAAAAAAGGCTGAACATACCCCATTTGCAATACCTTGGGTTGTCTTCTTTTGCAAATGGTATGCCATCATGGGGCTAATTCTCATTCCTGGGCTACCATACGCTCTCAAAGGCAACCTAACCAATCTGACAAAATGTAACTTTCCAGCCAGCCTCCCTGCCCTATCCTTTACTTCCTTTGAAGTTCACACTGTCCACATATTTAAGTCCACTCCTTTAAGAAATGCCATCATCTACCGCCCTCCCGTCATCCTAGGCTATTCATTGAACACTTTTCTTCCTGGCTACTCCATTTTCTTTCCTCTAGCACTCATTCCCTCATACTTGGGAACTTTAACATCCCAATAAACAACCTAAACTGCCCTGATGCCTCCCGTCTGCAACCTCCTCCTTCGGCCTCTCACAGTAGTCTACTTCAGCAACTCATACAGCAGGAAACACTTGACCTGATCTTCACCAATCTCTGTACTACCTCTAATCTCTCCACTTTTCCATTTCCTTTATCTGACCACCATCTGCTGACCTTTTACATCAGCATACCCCCATTTCACCATCCTCAACTCTCCAATCTCGCAGAAACCTCCACTGTCTTGATCTCCAAAATTTCTCCAAACTCCAAATTTTTACCCATCTCAAATCTCACTTGCCTCTTATCTAGACATCATTGCACCCCTACATTTAAACGCAGCAAGCAGTATAAATTTATGCTGCGCTCCTACACTCTGGCTCTTTCGTCTGCAAAAGTAAATTACTTCAACACCTTCATAAGCACACTGCCTGCCAACCAAAATGCCTCTTTCACACTCCTAATGCTTACTTCACCATGTTGCTCCCCCTCCTACCACCCTGTCCGCATCAAACTTTGCAACTCACTTCAACGAGGAGATTTCTACAACCAGGGAAGATATCTCTAACCTCTCTCCCTCCCCTTCCAATACATCACCCAACAACACTCACTCCACTGTTCTTTGCTCATTCGCATCTACAATGGAAGAGGTTTCTGCTCTACTCCGGTCCTCCCGCCCCACCACCTGTTCCCTCTTCTCTCACCCGCACTTTGTCTCCCTCTCACTAAAATTTCCAATCCCTCCCTTTCCTCCGACACTTTTCCTTCACCCTTTAGGCATGCATTTATAATGCCTATTCTGGAAAAGCCTAACCCCCCCGCCCAACCCACCATCCAACTATTGCCCTATATCGCTACTGCCATTTGCCTCCAAGATCCATGAGAGAGTTGTGTATGCAAGATTAACAGACTTCGAATTAAACACTCTGCTTGACACGCTTCAGTCTGGATTCCGCGCTCGTCACTCTGTTGAAACAGCGGTGACCAATTTAAAGATCTCTGCTAAATCTCGCAGCCATTACTCTATCCTAATTCTCCTTGATCTTTCTGCTGCCTTTGACACTGTTTATCATCAACAGCTTCTTCTCATTCTCCATAATCTAGGTCTACGAGATACTGCTCTCTCCTGGTGCTCCTCCTACCTCTCCCAGCGCTTTTTCAGTATTTCTTTCTCTGGCTCTGCCTCTTCTCCCCAACCCCTCTCTGTTGGCTTTCCCCAAGGTTCTGTCCTTGGTCCCCTACTGTTCTCCATCTATACTGCCTTCCTTGGTAAACTCATCAGCTCCTTTGGCTTTCATTATCATTTATATGCAGATGACACGCAAATCTACCGGTCCTCTCCTGATCTCTCTGCCCATCTTGACTTATCTCTGACTGCCTCTCCACAATTTCCAACACGATGGCTGCTCACTTCCGTAAAACCAGTCCAAAACAACTTCTGGTCGTTCCTCCCTCAAGTGCTGTTACTCCCATGGCTGTCTCCCTCCAAGTCAACGGCGCCACCATCACCTCTACCTCGCAGCCTAGGTGTTCTCTTTGACTGCGACCTCTCCTTCACCCCTAATGTCCAGTCGATCGCCAAATTCTGCCACTTTCACCTCAAAAACATAGCTCGCACCCACCCCTATTAACACCAGACGCAGCTAATGTCCTGGGTCCATGCCGTTATTTCTCACCTCGACTACTGCAATCCCCTTCTCAGTGGTCTTAAGTGTTCCCAGATTGCACCACTGCAATCTATAATGAATGCGGCGGTAAGGCTCATTAGTCCACCCATTGTACATTGCTATAGAATTGGCTGGTGATATATACATATAAAATTTAATTTTAAGTGTATTTTGATATAAATATATATCATCAATCGTTAGAATAAAAATTATATAATTTTTTAATTTACTTATTTATATTTTAGAATATATACACAATACAGTTATATACACATGTGTAATTTAATTCCAATTGTATTTTTATATTAATATATGTATAGATTATATAAAAATACAAAATGGAGAAATAAAGGAAACCGAGTGCAGGTCAGGAGTCCGGATACAAGTCAAGGGCTCATGAGCTGCACCACTGTAACCACCTAATAGGGAGCTCCAATGAGGGGGTAACCCTCCAAAATATGAGGGGGTAACCACCTAATAGGGAGCTCCAATGAGGGGAGTAATAGGAGTAGGTGATGTGTAGAGTCCCACAAGGGGGAACCAACATCAGGAGAGCTCCACTATATAAGAAATGAGGTAGGGAAGCCCTACCTTTAATCAATCTAAGCATAAAAAGGGATATGCAAGCAAAAAGTATAACTTGAAAAAAGGGAGATCTACTAAACGGTGCCCAGGAGATCAATTGTCTGGAGTACTAGCTAGCAGTTCCAGTTCCCCAAGTGTCCGACTGACAGGAAGGTAGTGTAAACGAGGTTAGGGAGAGAGAAGAGGCACAGGGTCCCCAGAGAATAGGGGACCGGGTAATCAGGTCTAAACGCAGATGAAAAGCCTCACACAAATAAATCTCTCAATTCACCCTAAAAAAGTTACCTCGATACCATGGTCTAACCACTAGTGTCTACCTGAACCAACTCTGCCTACTAAAGTTATAAATAAACAACTAAAAATCAATAACCATAGTGGTAACAAATTAAAAAGTGCTACCAAGTGCAGAGATTAAAGAAAAATACACTTCGTAAATACACACACACACACACACACACACACACGTGGCAATATTGGTATTGCCATCCTGATGAAAGCCCATGTATTGGGGCTGAAACGTTGATTTTTTATATGATATAGAATAAGTTATATTTTATTTTTACTATCAACAAGTCCTTGGAGTGTGGTCATTTCCAATCATTTTTATATACATACACATACACACACACACACACACACACATTTTGATTTAATAACATTTATTTTACAGATACAGGGAGACTGCCTGTCAGTTGCAGAGGGGGAACGGTCAGGGCTGTCCCCCCCAGACCGGTAGCAAACAGATTGCGAGCAGAGGAACGGCAGCGTTCGGCTAAGTAATATATTTGCAGCATACTTACTAGGAACGTCCACGGTCTCTAAGGACCGTTTGTCTGATGTACCTAGTACTACATTTTACTAGCAAGTAACTAGTTGCTTGACACCAGAACAGATACATACTTGATTGTGTTCACATTCATTCCTTGAAGCCTTGCCTTCAGATCATCTAATGCCATTCCTTCACTCCCTCTGCAGCTTTTAATCAGATTCAAAATCTGGAATGGAGGGGAAAAAACATTTATCATTTAAGACAAAAAAAAAAAAAAATAGACTGCTCATGAATGATAAAGGAAATTGCATGTTTAGATCATTAGCACTTTTCCAAGCCAAGAAAAAAAAAAAAAATAAAAAAAAAAGCATATAGCATAACAAAAACCTATAGGGTCAATAAGTCTGCACATTAATCCTATCCTCATCATGACAAACATCCTCCATATAAACAAAACTAAACCTAACAAACGGACAGTTTTGTTTTTTTTAAATAAATAAAAGTTTACAAACATTTTGAAAATGTGACGAGATCTTTACAAGACAAAAGATGAAGCTCAGTCACATTTCACACAAGTATTTTCGCTCTCCTGTGATAAGCAGTGATTTACAATTACAACATAGCTTGTTGCAATTAAAAGCCTATTGTTAAATCAGAGGCTTATAAGCTCACCGTGACTAACTGGGTTGGAGAAACCTTTCGGCTACTCCTGCCTGAAGTTTGCATTTCGATTTTAATTTGCAGCAGAGCAGAGTTTATGGAATAACCCTAAGGTTTAGGGCAAGTAGGGTAATGGCAGGTTAAGCATTTTAAGTACTTCATGAACTTAAAGTCTAATTTTCCATCTTATATAGTATGTGTGCATTATATAAAACCACTTCATATATGTACCTGGCTCTGATGTGGCGTCAGCCCATTAATTTGCATGTCATTTGCTCCTGCAGTCTCCCCCATTCCCACGCGTCCAGGTGTGCTGAGAACCATGGCAGATCCACCTCCTGAAGCCTAACACAAGAGACTGACATCTTAGGAAAAACAAAACTGAAAAAACTATTACAGCATTAAATGGAATCGAAGGAATTAAAAGCCTCAGAGAAGTTTGACACTGGAGCCTCGTACATGATCAAAAGTCGCAGTAGGAGGACCTGGAGCTGCTTTGCAAGGAAAGCTTTGCAGAAGCAGACGATTTTCTTCCATATGTGCGGTCTCCATTATAAACAAGAATACAAACCAGCACCCCCTCCACCCAACCCAAAATAAATATAGACCACTACCACACAATCCATGGATTTACACTATTTCTACACGGCTATTTGCAGCTTCCACTGCGTAGCCTTTAACATTGCATGACAAAGTAGAACCAATATAGCAAACATATTACTAAGGAAAGACTCCTCCAGGAAGAATAGAGTCTGAATTTGCAAGGAATGAACATGCAAAATACCTATTAAAGCAATCTTTAAACAATTTTTTTTTGTAAAATTGCAGTTTTACAGTGTCACTACAAGACATAGTTCACAAAACATTGTTCGTTTATAGACAAATTGCTTCAACCAGCAACGTTCAACAGGGAGGGGGGCTGGGGAGGTTAGAGCCATGCAACTCCCCCCTCTACAGGGCCAGCATCGCTACCTTTCAATGTGCCTGCGAGCCATGCAAAAAGGGGCCATTATGGGCCAGTTGGAGGCTCAAAAATATACCTTCCTGACCTGTTGCTCAGTGAGCACACATCTTATGCTGGATGTAGAGCAAGTGTATGGCTTCCATGAACAGCAGGCAGTTCAGAATGTTGCTGCGGGTTACCATGGCAACACTCCAAAACCGAAAACCAGAGGGAGAGACAGGAGGCTCTATATACACACTGGACAACTAGGGATCTTTCTAATGTCACCTCCCCTTGCCCGGGATGTATACATACATAACAGAATAAACCTTTGTATTTGGAGCGCTTGCTTTTCCTGGCATTTTTTCAGGGCAAAGCTTTGGGGAGGGGTTGATAAATTATTTTGGGGCTCAAGTCCCAGGTGTTTCTTAACCCTAGCGATGGCCCCCTGGCTTTAACTAAATAAAATCTTAAACAACCAGCTCACATGAACAGCAGATAAAACAAACTGTAGCCTCAGGATATCCATGTGAGGGATGGAGAGAACCACACTTTACTATAAACATACCTGACCCTGGGAATTTAGGATCATGTGAGCTTGTACAACCTCCAGCATGTGTGATATAAATTCATTCATGTCTTCAATAGGTGCAATCTTAAATGCTACAACACTCTTCTTATTCTGAAAAAGAGTGGGGGGAAGCAATTGTTAAATTAATTCAATTTGTTATGACCATTTTAAAAATAGTATAAGCACCTGTGAACTTAAGTTATTTACAAGAAAGATGGTGCTTCCACACTTTATATATAGATTACCATGACGAACATATAGCACACTACATGTGAATAATGGGTAATGCAGAGTATACTGCTACATTGGACTTTGCTGATAAAAAAAATTTGAACAGAATGTTGGATATTTGTAAAATTAGTGGGAAATAAATGTTTCTCTCTTACTTGCACCTCTAACTGGTATAATTCAGTTTATCAGAGGACAATGTCAACATACAAATGTACTACAGTACACACACACCTGGATTTTTCCAGAGAGATCAATGCCATTTCCTCACTCATAAGCAATACACCCACAATTGACCATTCACATGTGTAGTGGTTTGCAAAATAATTTAAAATGGATTAGCTGGGCAACCAAACCCGGTTTTACCTGCATTTCACAAATATCCAAATCTGAAAAGCCTGAAGGAGGCATTTGCATGTGACTTCAAAAATCAGAATTTGCTTTTGTTGATAACTGGGCCATGAACAACACCAGCATTGGCATAACCACAGCTGTTTTTTTCTGACAATCTGGAGCGAATATATGAATTGTCATTTTCAATGTTTCTTACTGGAAAACCAAGCCAAAAAAATTCAAAATAAACAAGATCTTCTGTGTGTTACCTGGAAGGAGCGAAGATGACCTGCTACTTTAACGTAGCTATTAGGCGGTACCACAATGCTCTCACAACTTGCTTCCTGCAAGTAAGGATACAGTTGCACATTAAACATTAATACAGTTACAGTTTGTAAGAGATAAGCAGTTATTAACTTAGAATTCACTCAAGTCTATTACGTAACCAAATGAGATTTTGGCAAATTACTGACAGCATGCGGTCTTCCTCATCACGTGCGCTGTAAGCATTCAAAATACCAACCCACTTCCTCTGTAAGACCTCTATAGCCTCTCCTTCGGATTACATCACGGTTTTTAAACTTTGTGAAATCCAACTTGATACAAATTTGAGGAACTGTAATATTAATGTTATTACAGATCCTCAACATAGAATTATGCATTTTGCTTACTTGCAAACACTACATGTTTATACAATCACCTGCCCTTAGTCTCTGTATACCAGCTACCAAAGATGTGACATTAAAGGAGAGTAAGCAGGGCTCCTAATTTCCACTTGCCATTAGACAGAAAAAATTTTGGAAGTAGAAATTAACCCCTGGTAAGTATGCTTTGAGTATTCCAGGCTTGCAGTGGTGAGTAATTTAGAAGGCCTGGCTACTAGCACAGCATTTTAACTCCTGGGAGTAATCACACAAATCCTGCCAGAGTGCCTGCCACCAATGAAAGGTAAAAGATCCAGTTTAGAGTACAGAGATAGCTTACATCTGTGTCCACCCACTGTCTGACATCCATTGGTGCTGCCGTCATGTCATCCACTTTATAAAGAATATTTGTTGGAGCCTTTTCAGCATGTCTGACTATTCCAACAATTGTAACCTGAAAAATATATGTTTGGGTTATAGACAATATTTAATTGAACAATTACACATATCCAAGATGAGATTTAACGGACACTTGAGCTGGCAGAGTTTCCCATCATTACAATGCTGGTTTTTAGCACTCTTCCTTTCACAAGACATTAACAAGCTCATGTGGTCATTTACTTTGCGTTACAACATTACTTTACTTATACTCTTATTTGCTATTGTTTAAATTAAATGTACGAAATTTGCTGTATTGTTCGAATGAAACTGCTGAACAATTCAGAATTCTCCTTTACCATGGCTACTACTTAAGCAATTTTTTATGTTCTTATCGGACCCAAGCACCATAACTGCCTATACTCTTGTCCATAAACACAGATGCTTAACCCCTTCATGTTGCTAATCATAAATGCACAATTGTTAGGGTATACAGCCGTACAATTTTAACCAATATATACGGATTATGTATGAGAAGATTATAGATTATGTGGGGTCATACTGAGAAATGTTTATTTACAACGCTTTTCTTAAATGCAACGTTATTTGGTACGCATTTTTGTTTTGTTATTTTTGATCCGACCAAAACATTTGTTTTTATTTCCATTAAATAATCACCACAACCATCTATGCGTACTGAAATGGGGGGGGGGGTCATTTGTTAGTGAATAAGTTAAACTAGGGCTTGACAAGTTTGCTTGTTCAATCAGGCATGTGGTATGTTGGTATCCTTTTATACACATGGTGCCTTTCTAATGACTGGTCAACAATAACTTAACAGTAAGTGTCTGCTGGTTCCTCTTTGTTTAGCAGTTATGCCTGAAGCATGGCAAGTGGAGGCATCTTACTCTGTGCATTTGGCCCCAATGTTCTTGAAAAAGTGTTGCTTTGTGAAAGACAAAATACTATATTTTCTATAAGATTCAAAAGTATTAAGCACTAACTTTAAAGAAGACAACGAATTAAACCAGACAAAGGGTGGAGATTTGGTCAGCATACCCAAAATCTGAACTGAATTGGCTTTAGAAGATGATTGCCAATTCAGTCAGAATTTGAACATTTTCAATCAGTTTTGTCCATTGGGCCAAAATCTGGTGTTTAGTAAAAAGAGACCCATTTGTTTAGAAGATAAAATACACACCTGAGAAAGCTCAACTTCCCCTATTCTGAAAACCTCATCATTCTGCGTGGCCGAGAGAAGCTGTGATACTGTGCATGGTACGATCTGTTGTGCCCTGGATCTCTGGAAAATAAGCAAACATTTTAAAATACATAGTATTTTATTTATATAGCGCCAGCAAATTCCCCCCCACAAGTTGCTGAAGGGGTTAAAACCCCTTCAGTGACTTACAGGATTCCAGCGCCAATGTCCTTGGGTGCTGGGTCAGGCTCCGCCTACTCTCCTCCCGCGCCGACGTCAGCAATGGCCACGCACGCCCATTAGACCTCCCCATAGGAAAGCATTATACAATGCTTTCCCATGTGGATTTCAGCAACGCTGTAGGTCCTCGCATAGTGTGAGGACATTCAGCGTCGCTTAAAACACTTTTCGTGTTCTATGAACACGGAAGTTCCTAGTAGACAGCCACTAGAGGAGGACTTAACCTGCAATGTAAATATTGCAGTTTCTAAAAACTGCAATAGTTACACTTGCAGGGTTAATGGTAGTGGGAGTTGGCACCCAGACCACTCCAATGGGCAGAAGTGGTCTGGGTGCCTGGAGTATCCCTTTAAACTTCAAAGTAAGCAAAATTTCAAACAGTGAAGACCAAGTTTCTATGCTTATGGAAGCATTTTGTTCACAATTAAAGGAGCAGGCTACAGCACACATTGCCATTAGCACAAATGTTCAATAACGTAAAACCTAATCGCACCATCTTCAGTTCAGTTAAAGAAAAGAGAAAAAAAGTGTACATTTACATTTCTGGGTACATCCTAAAAAAAAAATTCAAAAAAATAAAAATTACCCAATATGAAAATTGTATAGCTTCCTTGTACAAGTTTTTAGTTGTGCTCTCGAAAGACTTGGAATAAATTATTCTGACATTCTGCAGCATGATAACATGTCTAATGCAGCAGTCGCTTCTGAGTTTTACATAAAACGCAAAGGCAGCGCATTCTTATGCAAAAATCTCACATTAAAAATACATAAGACAAAGTAGTAACTACTTTGACTAATGTACTAATTAGATAATGGCAAAAAGCAGAGATATAATTATCCTCCGCTTGCCATATACTGTAATTTCCTCTTCATTTATCTCATGCAATAGCTGATAGGAAAAGGATGCCTGCGCTGAAGCCAGCACAGAGGAAAGAGAGCTTCAAAGTAAATCTTACCCAAAATGTCTTATGTATATACATGTCACCTATGGAAGTCCCAGTAAACATTCTGAGACCATATAGGTGTCAAGGACAGTAATCATTACAGGACTAATCGATTATTATACGGTCAGTTGTGTCTGGAAGACTCTATATGCAGAAACAGTGCCTAACAAAAGTTAGTGGAAAGTAGGTTACAACATACAAAACAATTAAAGCCTATGGTTCTTAAAGTATTACGCCATTCATTAGAACCACTACAGCCCACTGTAGTGTAGTGGTTATGATGAAAGGAGTACCCTTGCCTGGTTCCCTGGTAAAAGAGGAAACTGTTCAACAGTTTGCCCTCTTACCTGGGTCCTGGCTGGGCTCTCCCCATGTGTGATTCACTTCTGGCTTCTGAAGAGCTGCAGAAGCTGATCCAGTCACCATTTATTGTCTGAGTGCAATAGCTGACCACTCAGCTAATGAATGGCAGACTGTGCAAAAAATATTTGCAGAGACTTGATATTAGCGAGCCCAGAAATCTTGCTCCAGGATGGCCAATAATGCTCCTATGAGGTTGCTCGGGGTGAAGTTAGACATCTGGCACCCAAGGGGTTAAAGTCTGTATATGCAGGGTTTCACAGCGAAATGCTGAACATTCAGACATCAGGAACCATGACTACGTCAAATCACTGCACACACACCAATGAACAAATGGTGCGCTCACAGGTCTTTACAATCTTCAATGCAGTTTTATTCCAAATCAACTGTGCATACAACTCAACGTTTTGGCTTCCTTTAAGCCTTTTTCAAAATCTTGAAAAAGGCTCAAAGGCGCCGAAACGTTGATTTGAAATATCACACTGGAATAAAACAGCATTGAAGATTGTAAAGACCTGTGAGTGCATCCTTTGTTCATTAGTGACTGTATATTTAACGTGGGTTGCAGCACCCAGGCAAGTTGTATTTGTTAGATTATTGTGGAGGAGTGCAAAGCCTTTGGAATTGAGAGACAGACACACAGATATACACACCCCTCCCCCTACCCCCTGTCAATTGCACAATGTAGAGAGAGAGAAAAAAATATAAATACATTTTAAAAAATAAATAAATCACACAATCATACTGGCAATGACCAAAAACAAGGTCAGTTTGAGTTCAATAATCAACTAGTTAAGAGAAATCTTTTAAACAGGAGGGCGGAATGCTGTAATTCACACAAACATGTATGAAGGAAATAAATCAGCAGAAAAATATAGAAGTGCTCCAACATGGAAAAGCTGGTGCTACAATCTTAGAACCACATTCCTAGCTTCCATATGCTCTCAAGTCTGTTGCACAACCGTAAAGTTGTGCTTGCAACCTGTGTCTTTACGAATATCAAAGAGGGCTACTGCAAGCACAATGCAAGGTATATGGTGCAAAATGCTAGCGATTACAGGAAATTTGCAAGACACCATGCGTTCTGCTGCATAAGGCATTAGATTGGCAAGGGGAGACAACCAAGCAAAAAAAACCTAAATTTTACTTTACCATAAATTTTTCTATAGTCCAAGCGGCAGTCATAACAAGTGGGATATTGTTGCAAATTTCTAACAGGGCAGGTAGCATTGAAAAGGTTAAAACAAAATGCTGTCCCGCTTAGCCTTCCCATCCACCCTGACCTCCCCAGTATATAACAAGCTAATAGGAGGATATGTGTTTACATTTTTCTAATCTAAAAGTATAAAAGGGAGGGAAATCATGACTGACTGACTATGGAAAAAATTAATTTATGGCAAGTAAAAATTTTGCTTTTACAGGCGTCCAAGCGGCAGTCATAACAAGAGGGATGATATAAAGAACATAATATAGCAAGATTAAAAAAAAAAAAAAACAGGGTGGAAACAATTTCACCTAGAGAACCCACAATACAGGAGCCTGTGGATTATGGCTCCTGAATCACAAAGAATACCATCCCCAGCTGATGGGACTGCCTACTGGAGTAATTCTGGAACACCACCAGTATTAAACTTAGTTAGAACCTTAGTCGTTATCTGCAGGGTAAGAAAATACACACAGTAATCAGCGCAAATCCAGAAGTGACATACAACACTCATTTAAATATGCATATAAATGAAAAAAAAACAAACAAAAAAAAACTTATACAGACATAACCCAAAATTTGGAGGAATCTTATACAGTTTTCAGAATACAGAAGGGCAATTGCTTGTTATTCATATTTTCACTGGTGGTATTGTAGGTGTTATAAGTGTATTTTGTCACTTATACAGACAAACCGATACATAAAAATAAATATATATTTGCCATAGTGATTAATATAGCCCAATACATACCAACACCAAACAGAAAATGGGAGGGGAAAAAAAAAAATTAAAAAAAAAAAAAAAATCACACACACATACACATATATATACACATACACACACATATATACACACATATACATACACATAATTTTAGATTTTTTTTCCAAATCAAAGCTTTTATTAACCCCTTCAGGACCGGACTGTTTTTGCGATGTTTGTGCATTAAAGGACCAGAGCTATTTGAACACTTTTGTGGTGTTTGAGTTTAGCTGTAATTTTCCGCTCTCATTTGCTGTTCAGATACAAATTATAGGGCTATAAGTACAATTAGGAAATTGCTGTTTCAAAATGTACATTTTTCAAATGTATCAATAGTGACATTGTAACACTGTTATGTCATAAATCTCCAAAAAACAACCCACATGTATGTATTTTTCTTAAACTAGATAACCCAGGGTATTCATCTAAGAATATTTTGATACTTTCTATGCAGCCATTTTACCACAAACCTTTGCATAGGTAGTTTTTTTTTTTTTCCCACATACATTGCAATTCAGGTATAAATTCACAGATTCTGTTATGTGTCACTACCAAACAACACCCCCATATGTGTTCAGCAACATCTTCCGAGTACAGGGATACCCCCCATGTATAGGTGTGTTGGGTTGGGAGCTAAAAGGACACATTTTGTAGGTG
This sequence comes from Pelobates cultripes, assembly GCA_933207985.1. Classification (NCBI taxonomy): domain Eukaryota; kingdom Metazoa; phylum Chordata; class Amphibia; order Anura; family Pelobatidae; genus Pelobates; species Pelobates cultripes. The sequence goes on along the minus strand of OW240912.1, from coordinate 172,895,670 downwards.
CGCATATCAGTTTCCCAACTTGGAATTTTGACATGTAGTCAACCTGCATGCATGTCCTATTTGGGACATTTTTGAAGCCAGCCAATGTATTTTACCCCCATCAAGCCATATATTTTTGAAAATTAGACACCCTAGGGTATTTCACATGGTAGTATTTTAACACTTTCCATGCACTAATTCTACCACAAGGCTTTGTCTAACATTGAGTCAGTAATTTTTTTTCCAGTTTTTTTTCCCACACACATTGTACGTTAGGCATGAATTAACAGATCCTGTTATGTATCACTGCCAAACAACACCCCAATATGTGTTCAGCAAGATCTCCTGAATACAGTGATACCACCCATGCATAGACTTGGCTTGGGTTTTTTGGGGGCTAAAAGGCCATGTTTGGCAGGTGCGCTTATCAGTTTCCCAACTTGGAATTTTGACATGTAATTAACCTGCGCCCATGTCCCATTTGAGCCAATGTATTTTACCCCCATCAAACCATATATTTTTGAAAATTAGACAACCCAGGGTATTTTAAACGGTGGTATTTTAACACTTCATGCACTGAATTCTACCACCAGCCTTTGTCAAATCTTTTTTGTTTCTTTGTCACACACATTGTACTTTAGGCATGAATTAACAGATCCGGTTATGTGTCACTGCCAAACACTGCCCAATATGTTCAGCAACAACATCTCCTGAGTACAGTGATACCACCCATGTATAGGGTTGCTGGGTTGTTTGGGGGCCAAAAGGCAATCAGAACTTGTACATGTCAGTTCAACTTGATATATAGGTATGCTTGGTCTATCTTCAGTTTGACATTTTTGCACCCCCCAGTTAATGTAACCATCATGACAGTATATATATTTTTATAAAGTAGACATCAAAGGTTATAGAAGATAGGGTGTTTTGACTTCTTTCCCCCAACCATTTTGCCCCCCAAAGAAAGTGTATTGGTAATTTTTTAATTCCGGTTTTTATGCACACGTCATCTGGTTTTGGTCAGCTGGTTATGTGTTGGACCAAATGTGCAGGTAGCAAATGTACATTTAGCAGCAATCTTTAAACTGACTCCTGCAAATAGAATCTAACTGGAGATTTGGGGGAAGGAAACTAACAAAAAATGGCTGCTTTCCAAAGAAGCAAAAAATAGAAATTCGGGAACACTTCTTACAACTGTTCTGTGTGGTACAGCTTGAAACATATTCCTACACACAGTCCTGGTTTCAAAGGGCAATAGGAGAGTGAAAAGGGGTGTCTGTCCTTTTCTTGTTTTTAAAACAGAACCCGGCAACATTTCTGGGTTTTTGTTTTTTTTTCCCCTAGCAGTTGGCGGTAGCTTAAAAAGAAAAGGTCTGGACTCCGCTTGCACCGTTGTTGGAACTTGTCCATCTCCATAAATTGTTAAAGAAATTATTTTCAACTGAAATTGGAGAAAGGTGGGTTTTCCCTGGATTATTAAATAAAATAAATAAATAAAAAATAAAAAAATGAGTTGTGGGTTGCTATTTGCATCATATAAATATAGCCACCTTTTTATACCATGCTTTGGTTTTTCGTAAAAGATATGGCTGCATCAGCTGATCAGCCAAATCAACACCCCCCATGTACTTATACGCCCTGATGCAAACCGGTTTGGACTCTACTCTGCCTCGGACAGAGACGTCTGACATGCATTCGTCATGGATGGTGGTTAACATGTTGACATCCTTCCTGTCCCTAAATTTTAGTGCAAGCACTTGAGCTTTGCAAAGTGCTTTACATTCGCTTTTTAAAATTTTGCCTCTATGAGAGAGCATGGAAAGTCTTTGGAATTTTTTCTGGCAGTGCCGCAGGCCAGTGTCTGTAAACCATAAAGTGTTTTAAACAGACGAACACTACTATAAAAATTATCCACATAAAGGTGGTAACCTTTATCAAACAAGGGGTTTAGTAGGTCCCATACAAGTTTCCCCACTTGTCCCCAGGGAGTCAGGACAGCCAGGAGGGTCCAGTTGACCATCTTTCACCTCATATACACGAAAGGCAAACGTGTATCCACTTTCGCTCTCGCAGTTTGTACAGTTTTATGCCATACCTAGAGCGCTTTGAGGGGGATGTATTGTCTGAACCCTAATCTCCCTTTGTATTTTATTAGAGATTCATCTATGGATAAATTTTGTTGGGGGTATAAACATCCGAACATTTGTCCTGAAAATGGTCTAGCAGTAGGCGTATTTTATAAAGCCTATCGTATCGGGTGTGATCTCTAGGGTGACAGGGTATGGTCACTGAAATATAAAAATCTCAGCAGTAACTCGTTTCTGGCTCTAGGCTTGGTTTGGGAGAATACTGGACTAGACATTCGGTTGGTGCTCCAGTATGAGCGAATTTTTTACGCTCTGGGACATCTGTGGGATGCCACTCATGCTCCCTGACTATAGCTTCCTGGATTGTTAATAAATTGGGTAGCATACAAGTTAGTCTGGAAAGCAATCTCCTCCCAGATGGTATCCCCTAAAAATAGTTCTACATACTGCATTGGGGAGAAGCCATCCACATTAACATCAATGCATGTGTTGGTACTAAAAGGGGGGACGTTGGGCTCGGCTAACTGTGGAGGTACCCAGTCCTCCTCCACATTCGGCGTAGCAGAGGAAGCACAGCTTCTTTCTTCAGCTGGCTCACACACACAGATGACATGTCGTCTAGACTAGACGTGTCAAAACTGACCTGGGTCAAAATCTGACGCAGTGTCAGTGTCTGACGCCAAGAAGGCATATGCCTCCTGCAAGTTATACATACGCTGCATTTTTATTTATTTTTTTTTTATTATTTTTTTAACACTTTTTTAATACTAAAACAGACTAAACAGCAATCCCTAAACTAACTCCTGTCACAAAAATCTAATGGAGATTTGGGGGAAGGAAACTGACTGACCAAGACAGATTTTTAAAACAAATTTAACCCTTTAAGGGCAAATAAATAAATAAATACAGACAGTACAAATGCACACGCCGCAACTGGCTGTTACTATCTGCCTGGCAGATAGTAGCAGTGTTATACTGGCGGGAGCGATCTTTGATCGCTTCCCGCAGCCCGTTTTTCGCTATGACGCTTCAGGACCGTCAGCGGTCCAAACGCACGGTTTACCGCTGACAGTCCTGAATCGTCAGTGGTCCTGAAGGGGTTAAAGAAAACCATGAGCATATGTAAGTAAATAAGGTAAAGCAATACAGGTCCCAAAGTCACTCATTTTTCCCACGTCCCCTAATCCATTACCCTATTACCCCTGCAATTCTATTGCAGCATCAACATGGTTCAGCTGAGTCAGGGTATACAGTAAAAGTATAGGGTTATGAGAGCATTGAAATAGCCTCATATGCAAGCTTAGATAGATACATAGGAGATGGCTATAATACCAGCTAGTATATTTCACCACAAATTATAATTTCGAGACATACAACCATTTCAACTGTGGTTATGGGATACCTGCCATCCATATAGTGTTAGAAATGCTATAAATTATTTTGAGTATCCGGCGGGATCCCGGTCCTTCAGTTGATAGAAAATAGCGATAGGAAAAGGAGTAGAAAGATGAGAAGAGAGAATGATACAGAAGGAAAAAAAAGACAGGAGCCACTGGATAGTGTCAAAGAGCTGGGGCAAGTTTTCAGAGGCAGGCAGCCCCCCGCTTGTCATATCTACAGCTACAGTCATATCCATCAAGCTGTGCCATGTCGCCAACGTCTGCATCACCGGAGAGGTCAAATCCATAGTACTCCGTGGGCACCCCTTTGAGTGCCAGAGCGCTGTTAGGAGCTATGGCTGCATGTGGCCCTTATGCTCTACCGACTGCTTAGGAGCTGGATCCATATTCCATTCCCAAACTCTGCAGAATGGTGGCTTGGTGGTACTTATGGAGGTCAAGAAGTGCCAGTACTCAACCAGCTTCTCGGGGGCATAAGAGGTCATATTTAAGTCTCTTGTTCTCCATTCCATACAGGTTGAATCATGGAGGATCTCAGGGAAGCGAAGAAGGCTGTGGGAAAGGCGAAAGGAAGAGCTTGAAACCCGGTATAGGAGTCTAGGTAGTACGCTCATCTTTATAACTGTGATCCGGCTAAATCACAATATATGCGGATAAGCCCATTTTCGTAGATTTTGTATGCGTTGTAAGAAGTAGAAAATGAATGCGGTATTGATAGTCCCTTGTGACAACTATTCTATCAGAGTGGTTCTATCAGAGTCCATACAGATGTTCAAACAGCTACTAGATGCATGAAACAGAATATTCAAAGATATAATCTTTCAATGTAGGGTAATAACAGCTTGATCCAAGGATAAATCCAAGGAATTTTTTTCCTAGCTTGTTGCAAAACGGTGCTTCAAACTTTTTTTTTGCCTTCTTTTGGATCAACAGCAAAAAACAAATGTGAGGAAGGCTGAACTTGATGGACGCAAGTCTCTTTTCAGCTACGTAACTATTCCCAGATATTTAATGTGTGTAGTGCACCATTAGAAAGGAAACGGATGATGTAGGAGTTCGTTTTTGGCCAAGAGTTGAGTTATTAAGTAACTCACATTTAGACATGTTCAGTTTAAATTTGGGTATGTCCCATAGTACTCCAACAGTTCCACTAAGTGTGGCAGCGTCGTAGTGGGATCATATATATATAAAAAAAATTTTAAAAAAAAATCATCGGCATATGCAGCAACCTTATGAGAGGTGACTTTCCACGTAAAGCCCTTAATATAGGCAGATTTCCACACGGCCTCCAGGGTCAGTGCAAAGAGCATTGGAAACAGGGCACCCCTGCCTAGTTCCATTTCGTATCTGAAAATGATCTAAGAGTGCTCCATTTACTCTAATCTGTTCGCTAGGACAGCTGTATAATGCTCTTATCCAGCTCATAGTGTTGCTTCCAAATCCCATCTCCCGTAGCGTGGCCATAAGGAACGACCAATCCACCTCGTTGAATGCTTTCTCCGAGTCAGTCGACAAGAAGACTTTGTACTTTGCTCTCAGAGTGCAATCCTGGACCTCTCTTACAGGTATGAAACTCATTTGATCTGGGTGTACAAGTCTTGGCAGCATGTTCCAAATCCTGGTGGACAGAATTTCAGTAAACAATTTGATATCCACGTTAAGTAGGGAGATTGGCCTATAACAACCGCACATATCTAGATCTTTTCCCATTTTAGGATTGACAGTGATGGTGGAAGCAAGCGATTCTTGATGGAGACTGTTCTGGACCGTCAAAGCGTTCCGCGCCTTAGGAAGTAAGATAGTGCTTGTAATAGTCCAGGGTGAAGCCGTTTGGGCCTATCCAGTGTTTCTGCCTCATCTGATCCAATTCTTTCCCTGATGAAGTCATTGAGGAACCTCATCCTTCTAACATTTCTAATCTCAAGGACCCCTGGTTGAGTCGGTTGTGGGATGTTTTATATCGAAGAACAAAAAGGAAAAGAACTCCGGCGCGATCTTGTCCGGGAACTGGAGAGTTCCCTTAGGAGGTTCGTAGTTTGTGTACCTGAGTGAGTGTTAGGAGGCCCTTCAGCATTCTCGCCAGTAATTTTCCCCCCTTTGTTAGCACGTGGATAGAAAAAGGCATCTGATCTTTAGACCGATCGGTAGTATCTATGAGTGATGAGCGTTTGAAGCTGGCGTCTGTTATGGGCAAATGCAAATATTACAAGTTTTAGAATGAAAATGTATTTCTTAAACTGTACTTTGTCTTTAAGAGATATTGCAAACTGACAAGGTGTTAGAAATGGAACATATTGTTTTTCAGAACTGTTTCTTTAAGCAATAACCTCAGTGCATAATATGTTTGCGCCATTTTGTCCCAGACGAATTACAAAAATACATAAACAAGCTTCAATGCTATGACTCTTTCAGTACACAATATACTGTGGTAACCTTAGTAGATAAGGATGTTCAGACTTTAAGATGCCATCTTGAACTAAGTCAGGAAAATTTCCATGACGTATACACCCTTTAGTTATGGCCTTGTATGTTTGCCAGATTAAGGGAGGTCCTAAAATGAAGTAAAAGAAGTTTTACTTTTTCATATATGAACTACGGTAACCCTAAAATGGAGACACCTAAGGTATAAATAGGTGTACTGTTAAGACACAGAGGAGAGACTTTGAGACAGACGCTGCTCCATCTTAAAATGACAGAGAGGCTGACATGACGACATGTTCAGAAGGGTATGTTAACCTATTAATATTTGTAAGCATTTAGTTTAATCTTATAAATTCTGCTATAATGGATTTTATATAATATCAAAAAAAGAAAAAAAACTTTATTGCTTCCAAGACAATCCTTATTTTATATTGTATTCTCAATTATGTTAAATAGAGGATCTCTTACACTAACTATAGGAAATTATGGCTAAGATATCTGTATGATTAGCCCTACTAAAGTTCTATGCGTTAAGACGTTATAGTGGTAAATAAGGGAACCAGCCGCGGTTACACGTCTAGCCTCCAATAGCTCCCCGTAGGTTTCCACGAGTTGGATCTTTTATGTTGTGCTTCAAGAGACTATCTTCACAGCAAGCTTGCTAGATGGCGCTGGGCTTCCTTCTTACTGGATGCAAGGTGGATAATAGTCCATGTGATGGCACTTATGTGTTTTCCAGATCATGGCTGCTGTGAGTTCGCCTGGCGTGTTCATCTTTAAGTATGCGGAGAGCTCCACAATAATTTTCTCCTTAATACCCAAGTCTAGTAGGAGGGAGTCATTTAGCCTCCAGGACCATGTTGCTGGTCTAAATCTCGGCAAGTTCATTTCCATGGTCACAGGGTTATGATCTGACCACATGGCTGCTTTTATCTCCACCATTTGCATGTTCGTTAATTGTGCTTCTTGAAGAAATACTTAAATCAATCCTAGCATATCTTATGAATTGCCCAATAGGGGGTGTACTCCTTATCTGCTGGGTGTAGAGCTCTCCAGCAAGCCATGAGCCTGAGCCTTCTCAGCAAATTCTGTAGGCTACTTAACCCCTTCAGGACCAAACTTCTGGAATAAAAGGGAATCATGACATGTCACGTCATGTGTCCTTAAGGGGTCAAAGCTCCTCGTGGGATACTGCTGTGTCCAGATGATGAGTCAACTACCGGGTTTAGAAGGACATTAAACTCCTCCCCCCAGGACTAGGGCTCCTTCTGCGAACGACTCAAGTTTATTAATGATTTTGTGCATGTATTGGGATTGGTTCGCATTAGGCACATACACATCTACAAATGTGAATTTGCGATCCTGCAGCTCTCCTTTCAGGAAGATTTATCTGCCACCACAGTCTGTCATCCTCTTGGTCTCCTGAAATTGCAGCGCCGCCTCAAGCAATATAGCTACGCCTGAACTGCTCCACCACTGACACTTAGGGGGTGGGGTCCAAGACATCTTCAGTCTGTGTCCAATTTTAAAAAATTATTATTTTTTTTTTTTTTTAATTGTTTTCGTCCCTCCTCTCCCCTTCTACATTTCAATGGAATCTGGGCCCTGTGCGCTCTAAAAAAACCCACAACACCTGCGGACTCGCTCCACCAAGGACTATGCTGAACAGCCCAGCCAAAAGGTACTCAGCATTTTCCTCTCCCTTCACTTTGGTACACCACGTACCCTAATGTTGAAGCGGCGACTCCTATTGTTCAGATTTTCCACCTGGCGGCGTAGGGAAAGTATCATGGCCCCCTGCCTTGCAATAGCGACATCCGAAGTCGTGTCCTGTGGTTGTGCGGCTTGGGTCTCAAGTGCCTGTATCCGGGCTCGCCGCAACCGCTGAGGTAAGGGAGGCAATCAGCGTGGTGGAGAGGGACTGGAGGTAGTCCCTGGTTATCATAGCTGCCACCAATCGCCATATGTCGGCACAGATATCGGACAGCATGGAGGATCCCGGGCAGAGGAAGGGGATACAGGTGCCATCTTGGAGCCGTGCACCCTGCAGCTAGGCCCCGGCAGAGTCTGAAGGGAGTCGTTCATTGGTCCCGTCACACTATGCGTGAGTAACCCTACGAGTCTGCAGGGGCTCCGAAAGCTTGGTCGGGCCCATAGGGGTAAATAGTGCTGCGGCAAGTCGTTATTAGAAGCTCAGTGGTGCAGAGCTCAAGTTTCAAACGCCCATCTTGCTCAGACCTCAGACCTTGCCCCCCCCATATCCATGATTAACATACAGGCTAATAAGACAAATAATTAACCACTAATTAAACCATTAGCGTACCCAGCCTCACAACTAGCCATAGTAGAGATACTTTCAACATATGGAGAAAACCCATGAATAAATGCATGAAAAGAAAAAGTCAACCTACAAAGGGCCCCCTAATGTCAAATGCAAGAACACAGATAGGGAAAGAATAGACCCAGAAGTGGATAGTGAGTTTGTGTTTACTCCCCCTCATTCTATTTTGTAAACACATTTGGAGGCGTTAAACTCTGGAAGAATTGTGCAGATACCAATTTTAGAGTTTATTGTTCTAAAAACTTTACGTAGCAAGCTTATTATAGTCCTGATCTCAAAATCTTTGGAAAAGCACTTGTGAAAAAGATGAAAGGAAAGCTGCAAGATATATCTGCACATAGGTAATGTGATAGAACCACAAAAAAAAAATAAAATAAAAAAATCATATAGATGCATAAATAGCAGCACATACATTTCAGAAGTTAAAAATGCATATATCCCAAACTCTACACCTCTAAACACGAAGTGAAAAAAAAAATATCAAACCAACTGCTGGTTTACACAAGGTCTGAACTCCTCCAGGTGTAATTGAGATGCCACTAACGCGCTGTAAAGACACACACTATGAAGCCCAGCCTCTGTGCACAGCACATGCCGACTAGTGGAAAACTGATAAAGTCAGTTTGATCTGATTGTGGTGCCCCTCATTTCAGAATTGAAACAAAGCTATAAATAAAAACTGTCCACATACAGGTGATACTCGAAAAATTAGAATATCATGCAAAAGTTCATTTATTTCAGTAATGCAACGTAAAAGTGAAAATATATAAGATAGACGCATTACATGCAAAGCAAGATAGTTCAAGCAGTGATTTGTCATAAGTGCGATGATTATGGCTTACAGCTCATGAAAACCCCAAATCCACAATCTCAGTAAATTAGAATATTACATGCAATCAATAAAACAAGGAGTGTACATAGAATATCAGACTTCTGAAAAGTATAAGCATGCATATGGACTCAGTACTTGTTTGGGCTCCTTTAGCAGCAATTACTGCCTCAATGCAGCATGGCATGGAAGCTATCAGCCTGTGGCACTGCTGAGGTGTTATGGAAGAACAGGATACTTCAATAGCGGCCTTCAGCTCTTCTTTGTTCGGTCTCATGTCTCATCTTTCTCTTGACAATGTCCCATAGATTCTCTATGGGGTTCAGGTCAGGCGAGTTTGCTGGCCAATCAAGCACAGTAATCCCACAGTCATTGAACCAGGCTTTGGTGCTTTTGGCAGTGTGGGCAGGTTCCAAGTCCTGCTGGAAAATGAAGTCAGCATCCCCATTAAGCTCATCTGCGGAAGGAAGCATGAAGTGCTCCAAAATCTCCTGGTAGATGGCTGCATTGAACCTGGACTTAATGAAGCACAGTGGACCAACACCAGCAGATGACATTGCTCCCCAAATCAACAAAGACTGTGGAAACTTCACACTGGACTTAGAGCATCTTGCAGTGTGTCCCTCTATTTCTACAGACTCTGGATCCTTGGTTTCCAAATGAGATGCAAAAGTTGCTCTCATCAGAAAAGAGGACTTTGAACCACTGAGCAACAGACCAGGTCTGTTTCTTTAGCCCAGGTAAAATGCTTCTGACGTTTGTTGTTCAGGAGCTGCTGGACAAGAGGGATACAACATCTGAAGCCCATGTCCAGGATCCGTCTGTGTGTGGTGGCTCTTGATGCACTGACTCCAGCCTCAGTCCACTCCTTGTGAAAGTCCCCAACACTTTGGAATGGCCTTTTCCCGACAATCCTCTCCAGGCTGCGGTCATCCCTGCTGCTTGTGCACCTTTTTCTTTCCACATAACTTTCTATTAATGTGCTTTGATACAGCACTTTGGGAACATCCAACTTCCTTCGCAATTACATTTTGAGGCTTTCCCTCCTTATGGAGGGTGTCAATGATGGTTTTCTGCACAACTGTCAGGTCAGTAGTCTTCCCATGATTGTGATTCCTACTAAACCAGACAGACCATTTAAAGGCTCAGAAACCCTTTGCATGTGTTATGGCTTACTTAGCTAATTAGAATGGGACACTGAACCTTTTTACTATATTCTAAAGAGATTGTGGATTTGGAGTTTTCATGAGCTGTAAGCCATAATCATCGCACTTACGACAAATCACTGCTTGAACCATCTTACTTTGCATGTAATGCGTCTATATCATATTAGTTTCTCCTTTTACATTGCATTACTGAAATAAATGAACTTTTGCATGATATTCTAATTTTTCGAGTATCACCTGTATATGGTAACCTTATTTTAAAAGCATAGGCCCTGACTAGCTACTCCTGCGACATCTATAATAGTCTGTCCCTGCTGGGCTACACAGCAGACCCTAGTGGTGTAAGACAAGGTATTTCAATAAACTGGTGAGGTAAAAAAATAAATAAAAATAAATAAAACCATGAAAATATTGAAACCTGGTTTAATAAAATACCAATTAACCTCTTAAAATCAGTACAAATTGGGGGGGGGGGCGGAGCTTGACCGCCATGCGGAGCAGTCGCAAGCATCCAGAGCTCCCACCAAACAGCCGACTTTAAGCCTCCCTTACCCCAACCCACGCTCACTCACTCCACAGAGCTACTGGTGGGAACGGGACAGAGGCATCACAGGCTCCCAGGAGACACTAGCCAAGGCAGGTCCGACTTGCGGCCTAGTGGTTGATGCGGGGCTGGGGACGCAGCCAGTCCTCCAGTCCCGAAGTCCTGCAGACGCAGAATCTCTCCCCCCCCTTGGACCGCTGGGGGTCATCACGGTCCACCATGGCACCCCTACAAGCCCAAACACCTGCAAACAAGCTCTGCCGGACGGGAGGAAGCAGCAGCACTCCGCTCACTTAAAATGGCGGCGGGCAGAACCAGGAAGACTCCTAGCAGCAACGCAGCCTTACACTACGCAGGAGCAAGCTGCTAGGAGGCAGAGACAGACCCTGTACTACATCGGAGAACCGGTAGCTGGAAAGGTCAGTGGCAACATCCCACAGCCACAACCCTGATGGAGATAGGGCAGGGGAGACAACCACACGACAAACGCCGACGCACAGCATGCCAATGCAGCCAAGATACCTGGCGACACCCTGTTCGGGCCCCATCCTAGCCCACACCCGGGACTCAAAGACCCTGCCTCACATGACCTACCTGGCATGAACCGACCCTGGGACTAAACACAGCCCGGAGAGCACCCACCACTCTTTACCCAGCTGCAACCCCCACACCATTTATCACCTCTACCTGCGCTGACGGGGCCCACCTGGCGTGTAGCCAACCCAGACCAACGGTGCTATGGTTACCATACACAAGCAGGACTCTAACTATACACAACTCTTATCACTCATAATTATCAAGCATGTTTATAGAGAAGCCTAATTATCTGCGTAGCAAGCCTGTTTCTGTATAAAATGTGTGTCAAGCGATAATAATCCAAAAATGTGCAAAGTTTTTCAAGCATACTTTGAGATCCACTAATCTTTAGTAACCTAAGGCAACGCAGTTAGAAATCATCTATGTTCAACCTGTTCATGTACAATATGTGTGTCAAGCGATAATCTAAAACAAAAAAGTGCAAAGTTATTTTCCCCTGTCTACCTAATGCAAATCTTTGTTTGACTCTGCATGCCCCGGCTGTTGTGGCTTGGTGTGCTATATGTGATTTTTCCTGCACAAATAAAATAAAGAATAAAAAAAAAAAAAAAATCAGTACAAATTGGAAGTTAATAATCCAATTTTAGCCCAACTCTCAGAAGTTGGCTGGCAGTTCCCAATTCAATTACCAATGTAAGAAACATGGCCATGCTGGAAGATTATACAAATTTGACGTGACCCCCAGAAAGTGAGTAGAGGTTATTAAGAGAAACTAGGAAAACGAAATGCTCACTATGGACACAACGTAAAAATAAAAAGCTGTGAATTTCTAATACCAGCATAACTGGGTTTCATATAGACTGGAATACACATCCCAAAATTGTTATACGTATAGTCTAAAACATGGTTTCCCAAACTGTGGGTCGCCGGCTGTTTTTTGGTGGGTCGCGCTGATCCACGCTGATGCAAATACTGGGGAGCTCAGGGTGGAGTTGCCCTTTATAAGGCTAGGAGGGGAGGGACTGCATTTTGTTGTTTTAACCTTTTCAATGTCCTTTTTTGACCTGTTTGAAATGGGCAACTATATTACACTTGTTATGACTGCCGCTTGGACTATGGAAAATAAATTTTTATTTGATACTCACAGCTTTCTTTTCTCCTTGTGTGGGTGCTGGGGATCCAAAGCCCCCTGGTGACTGCATGTAACCACCACCTCCTCCCATTCCAGAACCACCATAACCACCATCAAAGCCTCCTATTGCACACAAGTAAAAGAGGTATGTTAATTCCAAACCATGATCTATTTAATATATTCAATTACATCACTCAGGGTCAAGCATAACTATAAAACAATCACAAGGACAATTTTCTTATTTCAGACAGTGACATCAGCAAAGATATTCCTTGTAATGAAAAAAAAAAAAAAAGTTACTTACCTTAAATTCTTTTTTCTGACATACGGTGGAAGTACAAAATTAACATAAAAAGTTCCTCCCCCAACAAGTAGACACCAATCTGTCATGGACCCGGAGTACGCCACAAAAAAAAAAAAAAAATACAAAAATATCAAACTCATTAATAAAAGGGGTGGGTGGGGGTGTTTTACTGCCACCATATTAAGGAAAAAGGAATTTATGGCAAGTAAAATTACAGTTTTTCCTGACATACAGTAGCAGTACAATAGGGATATATCGTGATCCCAGAACTATAGGCAGGAATTAGGCAGCCACTTGCAACACCTTATGCCTGAAAGCAGTGTCAGAGGTAAAGTATAAGTCTTGTCTAATGTTTTACAACGGAGTTAAATAAAGACCATGTAGCAGCTCTGCAGATGTCTTCTGGTGAAGCTTGAGCTTTTTCAGCCCAAGAAGTAGCCATGGTTCTTGTAGAATGAGCTTTCAAGGAGGTAGGTAAGAGCAGATTTGATGAAACATAACTTTATAGTGTCCACAAGCCATAGTAGACTTTGAGGCTGTATGAACTTTACATTTACATAATTTCACAAAAAGATAGTGAGAGTCTTCCTAAATGCAGAGGAGCAGTCCAAGGGATCTTCCGACATACAACTTGTGCCAATTTTTTTTCCAGATTAGAGTCAGATGAATTACCAAGAGCAGGCAGGGAAATTGGTTGATTAATAGCATTAGAAGAAATGACTTTAGGCAAAAAAAGAAGGGTTTGAGATATAGAACAACCTTATCCTGAATAATCTTTGTAAATTCTGTAGATGACAGAGCCTATGGGTAGATAAACTAAGACAATGCTAAACTATATTAGTAGAAGGAGAAGTTCTTACGCAATGATCTGTGTGTGTATATATACATACATACACACACACACTCTAGGTGTATTTTACTATTAATATATAATTATTGTTATATATTTATATATAAAAAAAATTAAATTTAAAAAATAATTTAAATTAAAAAATATATAGATGTATGATTTCGTTCTAACTGTATTGGGATTATATATTTATATCAAAATACACGTAGAACGAAATATATCTACATACGTATATATACCTATATATAAATAAAAATTTATATATATATATATATATATATACACACATATACACACACATACATACACACACACACACACACACACACACACACACACACACACGTAATATTTTTACATAAGTAGGTATCTTAATTACAATTAGTGGGACCTGCCTGACAACCCATGCCGAAAGTAAAGGGAATTTAATTTGCTAGCACTATATTTAACCCTATAACTTTCCAAGACACCATAAAACCTGTACATAGGGGGTACTGTTCTACTCGGGAGACTTCGCTGAACACAAATATTAGTGTTTCAAAACAGTAAAATGTATTACAACGATGATATCGCCAGTAAAAGTGACTTTTTGCATTTTTCATGCACAAACAGCACTTACACGGACGATATTATTGCTGTGATACTTTTTACTGTTTTGAAACACAAATATTTGTGTTCAGCGAAGTCTCCCGAGTACAACAGTACCCCTCATGTACAGGTTTTATGGAGTTTTCAAAAGTTACAGCGTCAAATATAAGGCTTGCGTTTCATTTTTTTCACATTAAAATTCGCCAGATTGGTTACGGTGCCTTTGAGACCCTATGGTAGCCCGAGAATGAAAATTACCCCTATGATGGCATACCATTTGCAATAGTAGACAACCCAAGGTATTGCAAATGGGGTATGTCCAGTCTTTTTTAGTAGCCACTTAGTCACAAACACTGGCCAAAATTGGTGTTTTTTGCATTTTTCACACACACAAACAAATACTAACACTAACTTTGGCCAGTGTTTGTGACCAAATGGCTACTAAAAAAGACTGGACATACCCCATTTGCAATACCTTGGGTTGTCTACTATTGCAAATGGTATGCCATTATGGGTGTAAATTTCATTCCTGGCTACTATAAAGTCCCAAAGGCAACGTAATCAATCTGGCGAATTTCAATTTCAAATGTAATGTGCTATATTTGACCCTGTAACTTCCCAAAACGCCATAAAACCTGTACATAGGGGGTACTGTTTTACACGCGAGACTTTGCTGAATACAAATATGTGTATTTTATTGCAGTAAAAGCAAACAGTATTATGACATTGACAGTTAAAATGTCATGTAGAACTAAAAAAATAAATCTTATTTTCTCCCATTTTTTTCATATTAAATGGTTTCATAGCTAAATATTTGATATTAAATGAAAGCCCTGTTTCCCCTCAATAAAATTATATATAATAAGGGTGGGTGCACTTATTATGAAATAGGTGAATTACGGTTGGACAGACATGTAGCGCAAATGCCAGGTTTTGTTTACATTTTGTTTCGTTCACGTGTACATTTGGCTCAGTCCTTAAGGGGTTAAAACCATAGTCTTCAAAACAGAACCAGCTCCATTATAGCCAGTATGAGTGCTTGCTCTGTTCACACTGTTTGCAAAATTTGTGGAATTAGGCTCAACAGAGGAAATATGTATGCAAGGCTGAAGTTTCACTTGATTGAAAGACCATCCAGAACAAGAGGCAAATGTTTGTACCTTAGCATTTGACCTTCACGCCATGAGATCTATGACAGACTGAATATTTTCACCAGCTGATAAAAAAAAAAACAGATTCAGAGACAATTCGTTCTGGGACCATATTGATCTGCTTAGATCATCTGCATTGATGTTGTGTATTCCTCGTATAAGAGTAGCGGATAGGTCTTCTAGATGACTGAGCCCATGACATAACGTGAGTGCATCCTTATACCTCCTTGTTTGTTCAGGCATGTAACTGTAGTCTGGTTGTCTGACTATTTTTACTGCTTTCCCCACAATGAGAGTTTTGAACTGATGAAGAGCATACAAAACGGTTATTAACTCCTTGAAGTTTGAGGATTCCCCTCTTTCTTCTGCGGACCATGTCCCTTGCCTCATAAGACACTGCAGGTGCGCTCCCCAACTTATATTTGAAACGTCTATGGTGATTATGACCCATTCTTTTGGTCAAAAAAGATAGCCCTTTTAAAAGGAAACTGGTTGTCTTCCACCAACTCAGCTGTCTTTTTACAGGATCTGAAATGTTTATCAAAGTATCCAAGTCTTCTTTCTTGGACCACTTTGTAAGAATCTCCCACTGCAAAGGTCTAGATTCTAGACTCTGGCCCATTTTACTGCTGGTATAGTGGAAGTGAGGTGTCCCAACACCTACATAGCTTCTTTATTGAGTATTTCAGTTCCTTCTGAAGCACTCTTAACTTTTCACCACAGTCAGGTGGATTGCAAGATTGTCTGACTATTTAAAAAACCTAGAAAATGAATGGACTTTGTAAGATGCAGATGTAATTTTGAGGTTTACCACCATGTTCTTCTAGGATTCTGTAAGCCACATCTTTTAACAGAGCGTCTAAGTAGGGAATAACTGATTCCTTGTTTCCATAGGAGCGATGTGATAGGCGTTAGTACTTTGTAAATATCCTTGGTGCTGAGGAAAGACCAAGTGGAAGGGCTCTGAATCTAAAGCGATGAACCCTGAAGCCCTTCTTATGGCAAACCACAGGTATTGTCTTGAGCCTACTTGCATAGGTATGTGTTGGTAGGCACCTTTCAAATCCAATGTTGCCATAAAATCTCCTTTTTGATGGGTATGCGTGACTGAAGTGATTGTTTCCATTTTGAAATGTTGATATGGAATCTTGTTGTTTAATATCTTTAGATCTAGCATAGAATGAAAGGACATATCTGGTGTTGGGACCAGGAACAACCGAGAGTAAACACCCTGATCTTACTGTGCTCTTGGAACTCTTTTGATAACACCTTTCTTTAATAGTGTAATCAAAGCAGAAAAGAGAGCTTTATTTTATTTAGCTTTGATCAGTAAGATAAGGAAATCTGGTCTTGAGAAATTAAGAATGTTATTTTAATCTCTTGCAACCAGATTCAGAATCCACAGACTTACAGTGGACTCTCTCCATCTGTGAAAAAAATTGGTGTATCCTTCCGTCAGAATCTTTTTGTTCTGTCAGTTTTGATGTCTTTATGTGCATCAAGCCTTGGAGACGAAAAGAACCTGGGTTTTTCTTGATACCCTCTGCGGTTCTTGTATCTGGGCTTCCAGGAATACTTCCTATCCTGAGGAAATGCCTTCTTGGTTTCTGACATTTGTCAGATTAATTCTTCCAGAGGAGATCTACATAATTTCTTCCTCTCCAAAGGAAGTTCACAAAGAGCAGACTTCAAGACTGTGTCCATCCAGGTTTTAAGAGACAGTGTCCTGCAGGCCACAGAGGCCAAGCCCATAACACGAGCATCCATGCGGTCAGTAGAATCTACACAGCTTAAATAGACACCATTTGTAAAATTCGGTGGAACACATCACCTCCCGGGCGTGCGTTCCAACGCTGTGCGCATGCGTCTTGCTCGGGCAGCGATTTGCTGCTACTAAAGACCTCCTACTTGCTTTGCCAGTGACCGCACTCGAGATAAAGCAAGATGCTTATACCTGCTCCATAATGCTGCAGGTTGAAGACCGGACACTCTGCTCTCCACTGAGGAGGCCATCAGACTGGATCTCCCTGGCAGCAACCCATGTGCCTCACTGAAATATTCCAGAGGGTCCATGGCAGGTTGGTGTCTTATACCTGTTCGGGGAGGGAACTTATGTTAATTTTAATTTCAGATGCTTGTCCTAGAGAAGAGTACATCCCTATTGTACTGCCACGATATGTCAGGAAAATCATTTTATATTACAGCCATCCAAGTACTGTGATTTACAAATATCAGCACACTCACTCATCTATAAACTAACTTCAAAGTCCACAAAATATAGTTTTTTTTAAAAAAAAGCCTGATTCAGGAAAGAAATTAATTAAGTTACAGTATATGACTGTACACTGCATAAGCCTGACAACACCAATGTAACCCATTTTGGCAGGACCTACTCAAGCAACCTAATGCCTGCTCTTATGAGAAACCTTGGAAACTGCATCACTCTGAGGCTCTCTGCAGTGTAAGCTTAAATACCGTCCTGGAATGAGGAACCTGTGACTGAAAACTTAGCAACACCAAGGGATTTAGTCAGGGGTGCCAAATATATTTACTCATATGAAACATGAGGTTCAGTCACCTAAACATGCAGGCTGTATTATTATTTATAAAGCGCCAACAAGTTCTGTAATGCTGTACAATGGGTGGATTGAGAGCTCTTCTCAATAAGCTTACATGCTAGAGGGAGTTGGGTATAGTGACACAAAAGATAATGGAAGAAAAGTAGGTTGCTAGGATAGTATTAATTGAGGGCTCAGTGTTTTGATGACAGTTTCAGGAGAGGAATTGGGGTGCAGGAAGGGAAAGCTGTTCACAGTTTAATTGATATGCTTTCCTAAGGTGAGCATCAGAGGTAGGAGTACGTACAGAGTTTAGATGTAGGTCTCCGATAGAGCGTAGGGGCCTAGACGGGACAGATTTGTGTATTAGTGAGCATAAGTAGGTGGGAGCAGCATTCTGCAGAGATTTGTAAGCAAGTGCCAGGCTTGAAAAAGCCCATTGTGGGTGAAACATGTTGTGGACTAATTTTATCATTAATATAAGTTTTTGGTAACTTTTACTACCACTATTAGTACCATATACCTTTTTTTCCTGGCATCCAGTTTTTATCTTTCCAGTGAGTACCTCACAAAGTATCCCTGGTGGGGATTATACCACCCATGCTAATTATACTGAGCAGGTTATCTGCTCAGATAAATGTGAGTATGTATTCTTACATTTTATACAGAGAGCACTAGTTTTGCACCCCTTGCTTTTATTTTTCACATACTACCTGCCGACAAGAAACATACCGGCCAATACCTTCCACCATATCCCTGAAGTAGATTGGGGAGAAATAAATCTACTGCAAGAGCTTCACACTAGAGCTGGTTTTTGCTCTCTCTCATGTGAGTAGGCCATTTTAGATTTCCTTTTATTGGAGTTATTATATTTTATAGATATTGCACTATTGGTACTCTTTTTCCCTTTTATGTCCCTGGACATCGATTACCTGGACGGCATATTTACCTGAAGATACAGGCAAACTTTTATAGACTTACTCACACGTATCTCACCCTGGACTTTTGGCTTGTTCTGTTTTATGTATATACGATTTTATATCACATTATTGACAGTGTATTATCTGTTTTTCCATTTGTCTTATTGAGTAACACCTTGATCCCTAACCCCCTGGAGCACCCTATTGCTCTGTATTATCATTTGTTCTTTTGCGTTTTTAGGAGAGACTTACCTGCCATCCATACCCTCAACTTAGCACTTAGTAACTCAAAGCCCTTCCCCCCCAATGCTAATGTACCACAATGCCAGCAGACCCAGGACAGACATGTTAAACCCACAATAACTCAGAGCTGACACAACATGGACTATAACAGCGCTGCATGGCTCACTGACGGCCACTCACTCACTGTAAGACACAGCCGGGTACCTACCGACCGATCCACTTACCGTGATTGTTCCACATTTCGAGCCGCTCTAGTCACACAAGTCAAGCTGCTGCGCAACGCACACTATCTCTTGGCGCGAGAAACACCGCGAGCCAATCAATACCCGGCCCCCAATCACCAATGAACAGCAAGGACCTGCGGCGCGCCAACTTCCTCTGGCCAATCAGAAGACGCAGAGGCCTTCCAATGCTGGTGGCGCGCATTCGTGACTCACAGGTGGAAATCGTGACGGCCATGTTTGATAAGGGCATGGATTTTATATAGTATGATTTTTTTAATTTTTTTTTTTTTAATATTCTTTCTTTTTTCATTTTTTATTGGCTTTTACTGTAATGAAGACAATGATTTGATGTGTGTAGTTCCCCATGCATTGCTAATCAATTGTGTGAAGCATAACCATATAAAGAAGCAGTGCAACAACTATTATGGAGGTAGGCTACCTCCAAGATGTCACTGATTCAGTGTTTTGATACATCTGATATTCCTGTCAAACAGCTGCTGAGCTGTTCAAGACCTTAAAGCACATTCTGAGTACTCCCTGCTGTATAAGGCTATTCCAGGGCACCCCCACCCTTAATATAGCTCCTCAGCAGCACTGGTTGGCAGTCTTTAACCCCTTAAGGACCAAACTTCTGGAAGAAAAAGGGAATCATGACATGTCACACATGTCATGTGTCCTTAAGGGGTTAATGGGACACTCAAGGCAACTAAAGCATTTTAGCTTGATGAAATACTTTATGTGTGAAGAATGTATCCTATTTTTTAATTTTGCAAAAAGAGCAGATTTCAATAGAAATTAAAACTTTTATAAATTAACCTGGTTACACCCCCCTGGCTTTCAATCAATCGGTTCTGTTACTTCCTGGTTTGGTTGCAACTGCCTTGCAAAGATTTCTCATTGAGCTGCATTGGGAAGTCTGTGATTGGACAGTCACAGAAAGTCTGGGCGGGGTTAGAAGGGGAGGGATGGTAAAGTCTGCATACAAAAGATCTGCAGTTTTTTAAAGCTGTTTTAGATATACTCCAGTGTAAAAATGCATAATTAAATGCATGCATGTTTTCATTTGGGGTATATCTACTAAAACCCTGCAGGACTTGCCATAAGCAGAGGTAGCATTTACTGGATGATCGCTTCCCACCCACCCTACCCCACACCCCACCGTCCCCATGGTAATCATTACATTTATAGATAGCTTAAATTACCTACCTTACCTGTTAAACCAATTATGTTAGCCTCTGTCCACCAAGCCCTCCACACCTAAAATAGCTATACTCACACAATACCCCTTTAACCATTAACCCTCCTAACCACAGCTCTTAAAAATACAGCACCTACTCTCCTACTAATGTTCTCACTTCTATTTTTCACTTTCTCTCTCACTTCCCTCATCATTAAAATCTCTCTGTCATTTTACTTACCTGTTCCTGCTAACACCATCTTCATTGCTCCCTCTCTGCTCCCCTCATCTCTGTATTCATCACACGCACTTTATTCATATTTATCCAACCTTTCTCCACAAACCCCTCCTAAATACCCTAAATACAAGCTCTCATCCTCAACATTTAAATCTTACTCCCACCTTCTCTTCCTTTCCATCCTACTACTCCTAGCAGCAGGTGATGTCTCTCCAAACCCTGGTCCCTCCACTACTCAGCCACCTGGTACAAACACCAGAAACCACAACAACCTAATACCCATTCCATGTAATTCTCACTATAATTCCTCTTTTAAAGCTGCCCTCTGGAATGCACGCTCTGTGTGCAGCACCTTTAAATCTACTTCCATCCATGACCTATTTATCTCACACTCCCTAAACCTACTTGCACTAACAGAAACATGGCTCTCTCCCTCTGATACTGCTACACCTGCCTCACTGTCTTTTGGTGGTCTTCACTTTACCCACAATCCAAGACAAACAGAGATTAAAGGTGGCGGTGTAGGTTTTCTTCTCTCACCCCACTGCTCCTTTAAAACCCTGTCCACCCCCCCTTCCCTCTCTTTCCCATCATTTGAAATTCATTCAATTCGCCTTTTCAAACCCTTCTCTGCTAACATTGCCGTAATCTATCGTCCCCCTGGTTCCCCTCTCCTCTTCCTTGACCACTTTGCTGCCTGGCTACCCTACTTCCTCTCTTCCAACATCCCATCCCTAATTCTTGGAGACTTCAATATTCCCGTTAACCCACCTTTAACCCCAGCAGCCTCTAAACTTCTTTCAATCACTTCCTCCCTTGGACTTTTGCAGTGGGCTAATTCTCCCACTCATGTAGCTGGCAATACCCTCGACCTTATTTTCTCTTATTCATGTACAATATCTAATATCTGCAACGCTCCATTTCCTCAGCCTAACCCCTCTCCACTCAGGAGGAACCTTAACTCTATTGACCTCCAGCAGCTGTCAGCTGACATTGATTCACAACTGCTATCCATCCCTTCCCTCTCCTGTCCCTCACTGGCCATCTCCACATACAACACTACCCTCACATCTGCCTTGAACGCTGCAGCCCCTCTCAAAACATGCACCTCGAGGAGGACACGTCCCCAACCTTGGCATAATAAATCAACACGCTATCTGCAGAGTTGCTCCCGTTGTGCTGAACGCTCCTGGAGGAAGTCCCGCACCCAGGCAGACTTTCTCCATTATAGATTCATGTTGCTTTCATACAGCGCAGCCCTCGCCCTCGCCAAACAGTCATACTTTTCCTCTCTCATTAGTTCATGCTCCCGCAATCCCAGACGTCTCTTTGACACCTTTAATTCCTTTCTCCGCCCTGCTGTGGCCACCCCCCAAACTAACCTTACAGCTGATAGCTTTGCATGCTACTTTACCGACAAGATTGAACAGCTAAGGAAACAATTCTCCCCTCCTTGCCGTTCTCTTTCTCAACCACATGTAAATCTTGCTTTCCCTACCCTCCAGACTTTCTACCGGCTACTGAACAAGAGGTGGCTGCGCTTCTCCATTCCTCTCGCCCCACCACTTGCCCGCTCGATCCTGTCCCATCTCACCTCATCAGATCTCTCTCCCCTTGTCTTGTGCCTACCCTAACACACATCTTTAACTGCTCTCTCTCTTCTGGCACTGTTCCTGCTGACCTTAAACATGCCACTGTAATACCTATCCTGAAAAAACCATCTCTTGACCCATCCTCCCCTTCTAACTATCGTCCCATATCCCTGCTCCCTTTCTCATCAAAGCTTTTGGAAAGACTTGTCTTTACCCATGTGTCCCACTTCCTTAATTCCAACTCTCTCCTTGACCCTCTTCAGTCTGGCTTCCGCCCTCTCCACTCTACTGAGACTGCTCTTATCAAAGTGACTAATGACCTAATCTCCGCTAAATCCAAAGGTCACTACTCCATATTAATTCTTCTTGACCTCTCTGCTGCCTTTGACACCGTTGATCATGCTCTCCTCCTTCAAACTCTTCAATCGCTCGGTCTCTGTGACTCTGTCCTCTCTTGGTTTTCCTCCTATCTCTCCCAACGCTCATTCAGTGTCTCCTTTTCCAAGGATACCTCCTCCCCTCGTCCTGTCTCAGTTGGAGTTCCCCAAGGGTCTGTCCTTGGTCCCCTTCTATTTTCTCTTTATACTGCCTCTCTTGGTAAACTTATTGCCTCTTTTGAATTCCACTACCACCTGTACGCTGATGACACTCAGATATACCTCTCCTCCCCGGACCTCTCCCCTGCCGTCCTGCAACGTGTCACTGCTTGCCTTTCTTCCATCTCTGTCTGGATGTCCTCACGCTTTCTAAAACTTAACCTCTCTAAAACTGAACTCCTTGTCTTTCCTCCTCCTAATACTGATCCTCCTCTCTCGCTCTCCCTTCAACTCAGTGATATCCACATAAGTCCATCCCTGCAAGCGCGCTGTCTTGGCGTCATACTTAACTCTGGTCTCACCTTTGAGCCTCACATCCAGTTTGTTGCCAAGTCCTGTAGGTTCCAACTCAAAAACATAGCCCGCATTCGCCCCTTTCTTACGCAAGATGCTACCAAGGAGCTTGTCCATGCTCTAGTAATTTCCCGCATGGATTACTGTAACCTTCTCCTGATTGGTCTCCCCAAAAGCTGTATTGCCCCGCTACAGTCTGTCATGAATGCTGCAGCTAGACTGATCTTCCTCTCTAGTCGGTCCTCCCACACCTCACCCCTCTGCCAGTCCTTACATTGGCTCCCTGTATGCTATAGGAGTCAATTCAAAGTGCTAACC
>OW240912.1:172793210-172872084 GCA_933207985.1 Pelobates cultripes | reverse complement strand
GGGATTTACCTGGATATTTCACCTAAATTGCAGGGAAGTCCTGGTTTGCTTCAAGTTGTATGTTTTTCACTGGGGTTGTGTTCACATATATTGTTGTTTTTGTTGGTTTAAATACCTTCCCTGGTGGTCCAGTGGGCGCCTCTCTCTTCAGTCTGCAGCTCCGCCGGGAGTGAGCTGCAGATCACATGGTGAATCTTGCGATCTCCAGTCAGTCAGAGCATAGCTGTGGTAACCTGTGGCAACGCTCTGACAGGCTGGAGATAGCGAGACACTTCAGTCTGCAGCTCAATCCCGGCGGAGCTGCAGACTGAGGCTGGATCTCCATCAGGGCAGACTGACAGGAAGGGCCTCTCGTACCCGGCGGCATTGTCATAGACCGAGGACCCGACATGTTAGTCTGCCCTAAGGCAGTGCAGCACGTAGGTGTGATTAGGGTGTGCCCAGGCACACCCGGCACACCCCATGTGCACGCCTATGCTTATGTTCTTTTTAAAGAGCATATATTTAAATCTGTACATTGTGCTAGCAGATTTGTAAATGTGTAGATTGGGATATAAACCTATTTTTAAAAAGGACTTTTTATACTTTGGCAATCATTGCTCCACCATAGACTCTCTGCTGAGGAATTGAGTGACAATGAGAGCAGGAAACACCTCCCACAGACAGTCTTTTGACTCTTCATGCATAGCACCCACAGCGCATGTACTCTCAATCTTTCTTTCCCCTTTGTTTTTTTTATATCAAAATGTTATATTAATTTTCAAAAAAAGGTATAAGGGAAAAAAAAGAAAGACAAAAGAGGTATACAATAACTCAGATATCAGGGTTGTTTGGAAGACAAACAGGTCTCTAAGTGATTTACATTTCAGGCATGCAGACCCTCCCACCTCCTGGACAGCTCACTAAGAATGCAGCTTCACAATGGATGCTGTCCAGGAGGTGGGAGTGTCTGGGAGGGAGGGTCTGCTGCTGATTGGCTGGAATGTGTCTGCTGACTGTGAGGTACAGGGTCAAAGTTCAATGATGAGTCCGTGGCGAACCGTTCGTGGCGAACCGTTCGCGAACCGTTCGGCGAACAGTTTGGGACATCACTATCTGTCATGCCTAGGGCACATAATTTGTTATTGCACTATGGAATTTTATCCTTTAATGTAATTTGGGTAGTGCCTGGTAGAGATGGAATATTGTCAAGGTCAAAATGGATTCATTTGATTGTATGAAAGATCAAATGACAGAAGGGGTAACGTAAATTGCATAGGAATGTGAAAAGGGTACTTTCCTATGAATGGATCCTGTGATTACTCAAAGGCTCTGCAAGGTGCACTGGAAAAGCCTGAATGTCTGGCTCAGCCATATAGCCTGTACTTCTTTATTGATGGGTCAATCTCTTTGATATGTAAATGGCCATTAACCTTGTTCCAGTATCATATCCAAAAGGAAAAACATTCATATTTACCCACAGAATAATAATTAAGCCTCGTTTTTGTTATATTTAGATTGGCAAGCCCCATCTACTAAAAAAGCCCAAACATGATTGTTGGGTCACAAGTACAGCATATAACATATCTATATAATGGGAAAATAATAATAAATTTGTAGATGCAGTTATTAATTCTGTGGCAGGTACATAAGAGAAAATAGAACCAAATGTTTCCATTTGGATTGCTGTTGGTCTGGAACACAAGGGGGTGGTCACTCGTTATCTCTATAGATACGCCTTAACTCCACCTCTAGACCAGGCGTGGTAATCCACAGGGTATATATCCAATGATACTGAAATGTCTGTGTACTTGCTTGGGGCCAGAATCTAATTCCAAGTGAGTTTCCTACCAGATACCCTCTTCTGGGGCAGAAGTATTTACTTTGAAGAGCTGAGTAAGTGATTAGGACTTTCTGTGTTTTGTTTTTATCTGTTGTTGGTGTAATAATTTTGATTGTCATCTATATTTTTGTATGCACTGTGACTACTTTTTGCTCATAATAAATATTCCTTTATTAAGTTCTGCCATTGTCTGGTAGAGCATCACGTTACCTGAAGATCACGTGAAGCATCACGTTACCTAATTAATTCCTTAAATATTGTACTAGGTTGTTTTTGGTGGGTTTTTATTATTGATTTACCTGTGGGCCCAAGGTACCCCATTTATAAATTGTCTTGGTGGTGGCAGCGTTAAAATAGTAATAGTTATATTATTATGTTTAAGGGTGGGTGGTGTTAAGGGGGATTTTGTCATTATTTTCGATCTAGTGCAGACAACTAGTGAACTTTAACCCTTTCACCACCTCAACTACTTTACGCACACTCTTGAAGTAGGGTGCGTTTGTGACATCGTCCGTGTAGGCAGCTATTTTATGATCTAGTCCTCTGCTGTGCATCCCTTTGATGTTCGAGTTTTGGCGCACAGTGTTCAAGAGTGGTTCTAACATTAGAGCAAAAAGCAGGGGTGATAACGGACATCCCTGCCTAGTTCCATTAATGATAGGGAAACTGTCAGTTAAGGCTCAATTGATTCTAACTTTCACATTCAGAGGTGCTCTGATGAGCCAGAGCAGTAAAACGCGTATCAGGGGATTACACTGGCGCTATCCACAAGTCACTGAACCAACAGTGACATTTATCATATGCTCTAATTCACTGCAATCTTCTGCTACTCGCTCTAGGCTAGGTAACAGCCGATGCACTGTCTACTGTGGCTTAGCCTGTAGGATTGGGTTGAAACCTCTGATACCTTTTATTGGCAGGAACACGACCTGAGCGTTCTCTGGCAGCAGCGATTAAACCCTCACTTTGTTTTCTGTGCAGGGTCCTGGCAGGAGGCCCTCTCTATTTAGCGTGAGGGTCTATGTAGGTTTTTACTTAAGGCACAAGTACTTAGGGTTTTTACCTCAAAGGCACAAGTACTTAGGGTAGTTGGGAGATAGGATATTTTAATCCCTTCCTTTTGACCCAGGCTAAGCTTCGGTATTATACCTTCCAGGCAGAATACTTAGAAACTGCCACCTGTCAACGTATCACGTCAATTTAGCAGACACATTATTTTTATATATAGTACTGATAGTCCCTATACCCACAACTAGTAACTCTGTCTTGTACAGCCACTATTTACTATCATTGTGGCTAACTACTTAGACAATAACTCCCATATTCATGGGATGCATGTTATCAGACACTATATTTAGATTATGTTTTGTGATTAAGTGTACATATACGATTATATAAAAATTAGCAGCTAGCCGAGACTCTGAATATCTAAAGGAACTATCACTGTGGCCAATATACACAGTTAAGACAGTAATTTATCTGCTATAACTTAATTGTTTCTGTATACCGCGCAACCCCAGCACGATATCAGACGACAGAAACGGATCAGTTTGGGTGACCGTTCTACTTTAGAGACTTTATTTTGTTGCAGCCAGCTGAGACTCTACTTCTACCCGATAAGTCCAGTTACTGTAATCATATTACACAACTTTGATAGTTAACCATTTGTTACAATCATATACTTTGCTACAGCTCCTGGTCTCAGTTAGGTACTATTTCCACTCATTTATACCGATACACTGTATCAGAGTGAGCTTCTGCATATATAATCTATTCAGACCATCCAGTCTCAGAC
This sequence comes from Pelobates cultripes, assembly GCA_933207985.1. Taxonomy (NCBI): domain Eukaryota; kingdom Metazoa; phylum Chordata; class Amphibia; order Anura; family Pelobatidae; genus Pelobates; species Pelobates cultripes. Next base: position 172,868,467 of record OW240912.1, on the reverse strand, counting down.
TGATTTGGTGGGCGGTTGTATTCACCCACGCTTATTTATTGGTTTTATATAATTTGTGTCTCTCTAGGTTTGTTTCACCTCATTTATATTTTTCTCAATAAAAGTTGTTTTATTTTTTTGAGGTTTCACTCTGTATATATATTTTTCTCCCCCCTTCCCCCCCTCCCCTCCCTTTTTTTCGGAATGTTTCCCCCTTTCCAGAAATAACAGGGATACCCACTCTCCAGGATATTCTCCTGTTTCCCCTTTAGCTTTTTACGTTCTTGGTGAAACTCCTTTCACCAGGAGTTAACCCCCATTCAGGAGATTGTTTACATTGGACACTTTTCTCCTTTTTGCTTTGTAGTACTTTGAATTGACTCCTATAATATACAGTAGGCCAATGTAAGGACTGACAGAGAGGATAGGTGTGAGAGGAGTGGCGGGAGAGGAAAATCAGTCTGACACCAGCATTCATTACAGACTGTAGCGGGGCAGTACGTCTACTGGGAAGACCAATTAGGAGAGAGTTACAATAATCCATGTGAGAGATTACTAGATCATGGACAAACTTGTTAGTGGTATCTTGCGTAAGAAAGGGGCGGATGCAGGCAATGTTTTTAATGTTTTTAAGCAGCAGGATTTGACAAGAGACTGGATGTCTCATATTTTTCTCAATAAAAGTTAAGTTTTATTTTTTTGAGGTTTCACCCTGTATATAAATTTTTCTCTCCTCCTTTCTTTTTCAGAATATTTCCCCCTTTCTGGAATTAACAGGGATACCCACTCTCCAGGATATTCTACCAAAATCCGATTTTTCTCCTGTTTCCCCTTTAGCTTTTTACGTTCTTGGTGAAACTCCTTTAACCAGGGGTTAACCCCCATTCAGGAGATTGTTTACATTGGACACTTTTCTCCTTTTTGCTTTGTAGTACTTTGAATTGACTCCTATAATATACAGTAGGCCAATGTAAGGACTGACAGAGAGGATAGGTGTGAGAGGAGCGGCGGTAAGGAAAATCAGTCTGACACCAGCATTCATTACAGACTGTAGCGGGGCAGTACGTCTACTGGGAAGACCAATTAGGAGAGAGTTACAATAATCCATGTGAGAGATTACTAGAGCATGGACAAACTGGTTAGTAGCATCTTGCGTAAGAAAGGGGCGGATGCAGGCAATGCTTTTAATGTTTTTAAGCAGCAGGATTTGACAAGAGACTGGATGTGAGGCTCAAAGGTGAAGCCAGAATCAAATATAACACCCAGACAACATGCTTGTAAGGATGGGCTGATGTGAGTACCACCAACTTGAAGGGAGAGCAAGAGAGGAGGATCAGTATTAGGAGGAGGAAAGACAAGAAGTTACATTTTAGAGAGATTGAGTTTCAGAAAGCTGGAGGACATCCAAACAGAGATGGAAGAAAGGCAAGAGGTGACATGTTGCAGGATGGCAGAGGGAGGTCTGGGGAGGAGAGATATATTTCTGAGGGTCATCGGGGGACTCCAACAGAGACAGGATGAAGGTATCATTAGAAAAATTAGAAGGTATCGTTAGAAAAAGAGACACTGACTGAGCGTTGGGAGATATAGGAGGAAAACCACGAGAGAACAGTGTCACAGAGACCAAGTGATTGAAGAGTTTGCAGAAGGAGAACATGATCAACAGTGTCAAAGGCTGTTGAATGGCTGTTTATGTATGTGGGAGGAAGTATTGTTCATGTGTGGTAGGGATGGCTGAGTATTGTGTTGGTGTGTTCCCTGTGCGTGGTGGGTGGGTAGTGGCTCACTCCTTTACAAAATAAAAAACGTAATTCCGTCTTCCAATGTGGCACCCAGTGACAGACTCGGAGTTGGTGCTCCATGGAAATGTCTAATTCATCTTATGGTAGTAACATACCTGTTCATGTTCTTATGTTTATTTGTTTTATTTGATCTCACAAACTAATCAGTGTACAAAAAATAATTTCACTTATAAAATAATACATAGACACGTCTGATTGGACGTCTCTTCCTGGTTAGGAAAGTGTCTGCCTTTAGCTGTAGGCAACTAAACTGTGCATTTTCTGCACTGTTTTTTAATCATTATCTATATATCATTACCTATATTACATTATATGTATAATGTAAGGGTTACTCCAAGCTCCTTGACCACTTCACTGATTTGAAGTGGTCATGGTTCCAGGAATCTGTATGTGCAGCATTTTGCTGTGAAACCCTGCACATTTGGAGTATAATACCTCTGCGGCTGGAGTTGTAACTCCATCTTAGGACATAATTCACCAGCCCAGGACAATAGTTGCGAATGGCTAATGTGAATCCTAATCAAATTTGGCAAAGACAGCCAATTGAAGCACGTGCTCACCCTAGCTAACCTTTCTCCCCCTTAAGGACACATGACATGTGTGACATGTCATGATTCCCTTTTATTCCAGAAGTTAGGTCCTTAAGGGGTTAAGCAGTGAGGGTGACATCAACTGTGGAGGCTCAGGCTGCAGGGAGAACTTGACCTTGGTTCTGGAATGAGGTGAGTTTTTAAGGCAAGGGTTACTATAACCAATATCAGTGTTTTATGAAAACAATACTTTTTGGATGGAGTAACCCCCTTAAAAATAACAGGTCATTTTTTCCCTTCAGTTTTCCTTTGCATATACTGCTTTGTTGGGTATGAATAACTGACAGTCTACTATTTATTTTCTAGCAACCAAAGTTTATTCAGCATTAGGAAACCACGATTTTCATCCCAAAAATCAACTACCACCACAGAATAACTCTATTTACACTAGGATTGCACAATTTTGGAGCCCATGGCTAAACAAAGAATCTATACCAAGTTTCCAAAAAGGTAAATGTGATGGTTTGTTAATTTTGTATTTGGCTGAGACATTTCTTTTTGCTTAATGATCTAAGCGTAGAATCTGATCAAACCTTAGGAACGCAGGGTCTATATTAAAGTTAATAAAATTACTACTTTAACAATATGTAAAGCTCATTATGTATTGTTATTTTAACATATGGTAGGAAAACTAGTTGACCACCAGTGCTAGCCAAAAAAACTTTTAGGTTATCATTATCTGATAGTCTGTTCAACAGGAGTAAATGGTAAAATAATATGCTTATGCAATCGTATCGCACTCTGGGAGCCTATATTAATTAGTTAAAGTGTACAAGCAGTCCCATTCACTGACAGCTATTCACTGCTACTTAAATTAATAGCCCATGCACTAATTTTGGCCAAATATAAGACTCCCTTACTGAGCAGCAATAAGAAAATATGGATTGGCACATAATGATGTCACTTATATGTCTATCCTGTTTGTGCAACATAACCACTGCATTGCACAATAGTTGTTATGGTAATAGCAGTGCGCAAGTACCCACACTCTATGTTGTTTTATAATCGCTTTATTTGTTACCTGGGGTAAATGAGGTGTAACCCATGCCTCTTCAATTCTGGTCCCAAGAGCCAGTAGCTCCTAGCAAAGGGCTACTGATAGACCTTCTAAGTTAAGCTTTGATTGATTAATGGAGTGGAGCCCAGCAAACCCTGGGTAAGAAGTCAAACCATTAGTGATTGAGGTGCTGGGGTGTTCCTTTAACTTTAACATTGATTTTGGTTTAGATTATAGTTCTATCAAGATTACAATAAATGTTTAATGTCATTTTATGACCTGATCTTAAAACCAGGACCCCAACATTGCCCTAATAAAAATCTATTATTAATTATTTTTAACAGTTTACAGGAACACTTCCATGTACTTCTTCCCCCATAATGACTTCACACCAATGACGTTGTTTATAGTGGGAGTTTTTAACATTTTTCAACCAAATATGCTTAAGTAATGATGAGTATTTTTTTTTCTTCCTCCTTTTCCTCAGGAGCATTTTATAGAGAAGATATAGTGAATATAAGTGCTGGCCGTGTGATTGTTCTAAATACCAATCTATATTATGACTCCAACAGAGATACAGCCAATATGGATGATCCAGGGGATCAGTTAAAGTGGTTAGAAGATGAATTAACAAGTGCTTCTCAACAACTAAAAAAGGTAACTGCCTGTATATGAATTATATATTTTTTTCAAATTACTATTATAAAGGGTCAATTAAAAGAGAATGGGGACTGAGCAGCCATTAATTAATGGGTTATCCAAAGTGTATGAGTAAGTTAGTAAGCTAGCCAATTGGGGCTAATACATTAAATGGGTTTAAATGTTATAATGTCCTTCTTTGTACTTAACAATTTACAATTGTAATGAATATGCATACTCCCAACTATCCTTCAAAGTGTATTGTGATATAGAAAATATGAGCTACTTGAGAGGAGTGTAGATAGTTTTAGCATTTCCGTTCACATGATAATGTTTGGGGATGAAAGAACTCTCCATTAGTGACACCATCTCAATCTTAGTAGAGACGTACTGGATACAGCATTCACCAAACAACCCATTTGCTCTGAAGTCAGGGCTGGCCAGCCTTCCCTTCCAAGATATGCAGAATAAATAACGGTTCAAGCACTGCGAGATAACAAATATAGCAGCTTTATTGGAGCAAAAGCCTCAACCTCGTCAACTCCTTGGAGATATATGTACCAGGAACAATGTCATTCATTTTCCCATCAGCTATTGTGAGTGACTGATAGGCAATGACAAGGTACATTGTCTTAAGTATATCTGTTGAGTGCACTGGAATTTCAGTGAAAATATCAAATTCAATAGATATGAGTTTTTTTAGAAATGGAAAATATGCCACTTTAAGCAGCTTCTGAAACTGCCTCACAACCATGAGGGCTTAATTGAAGATGCTGTGAAATTCCACTTACTAAGTCATTTCCATTGAATCCAGTTTATATTCTTAAGCATTATAACCAAGTCAACTTTTATTTAAAAATGGATCCATGCCAATATAACAAGTATATTTACAGTGCATGCAGGGAATATCCAGACCCATAATCTATTAAAAAAAATTTTAATGTTGCATCCTTATGCTACAATTGTTTATTTATTCTATTTTATTTTTTACATCAATCTATGCTCAATACCCCATAATGACAAAGCAATAATTAGATTTTTGATAACATTTCTTTAAAAACAAAAATGGGAATATCATGATAACATAACTATTCAGAACCTTTGCTTTGACAATATAAATTTAGCATAACTGCATCCCAGTTGTCTGTATGATCTTTGAGATGTTTCTACACTTTGATTGGAGTCAACCTGTGGCTAATTCAATTGACAGGACATGATTTGGAAAAGTACACATATACCTAAATAAAGGTCACACAGGTGTAAATGCATTTCAGAGCAAAAGCCATGAAGTCAAAGGAACTGCCTAACCAACAGGATTGTGTTGAGGCACAGATCTGGGGAAGTCTAGAAAAACAAGTTTAAAATTATTAGCTGCATTGAAGGTTTCCAAGAGTACAATGGCCTCCATGTTTCTTAAATGAAAGAAGTTTGCAAGACACGTGAAAGCCTGCAAAAACCTAAATATTTTACTGTTAGTAGCAAAGAACTTCAACATAAAAAATTGTGGGGGAAAAAAAGATAATTAAGTGAATTGGCTTAAGGGCAAATCAGTTTGTACTTTTCCAAAACCAGCAGATTGGCATTGATGGTAACCTGTGATAAACTACTTTGGTGGTTTACAAACAGGTATTTTAAAATGATTACTGGTACACAGAGATGAGACACTGTTATATTCAATGGGCAATTTAGACTGTAATGCACTTACCTTCAGAAAATTCTTCTATCTATCTATCTATCTATCTATCTATCTCTCTATCACAAATATCATAACATAACAATTTTTCAGGTTTATTTAGTTGGTCATGTGCCGCCTGGATACTTTGAAAAGAAAAGAGGGAAACCTTGGTTTAGAGAAAACTTCAACAAACGTTATGTGGAGATCATACAGAAACACCACAATGTAATACAAGGCCAGTTTTTTGGGCATCATCACACAGACTCCTTCCGGATGTTCTACAGTAACTCAGGTAAGCAGAATGTACAGAACAAAGAGGTACACTTACCACACTCAGTAAAAGTTGTCCACCATGCAAAATCTCCAAAATGTAAAGTTTAAAGGGACACTATAGTCACCTGAACAACTTCAGCTTAATGAGGTTGTTCACGTGGGAACTATAGCTCCCTGCAGCCTTTCTCATGTAAACACTGTATTTTCTAAGAAAATACAGTGTTTACATTGAAAGCTAGGAACACCTCCAGTTGCAGTCACTCAGAGTAAACCAGAGGGATCTCTGAGTTGATGGAGGCATAATATGCCTCCATCCACTCAGATCTGCTGTGCACGAGCATCCTGTGATTCAGTATCTCCTCCCACTGCATGCAGACACTGAACTTTCCTCATAGAGATTCATTGATTCAATTTATTGAGGAGATGCCAGGGCTGTGTTTGAATCATGCTGGCTCTGCCCCTGATCTGCCTCCTTGTCAGTCTCAGCCAATCCTTTGGGGAAGCACTGTGATTGGATCAGGCTATCACATGTCTGCAGACTGCTTGTTTTTCCTGAGTCTAAGAGCATGCAGATTTACAGCTTCTGGCTTGAATACAGTAAGATTTTTACGATATTTATGGAGGCATGAGGGGCGCAGGGGGGCTAGATCGTCGTGTTAACACTATAGGGTCAGGAATACATGTAGTTGCACTGGTGACTATAGTGTCCCTTTTAACACATCTGGTAAGAGGGGAAAAAAATCACTTCACCATTTGGTACAGTTTTTAGGACCCCAGTCGTGTAAACCATCCATAGGTTTCATGTACTGTTAGCAAACCTCTTCTTTCAAACTCTTATTCCATTCTCCCCAGCTCAATTTCTCACATTTCCCTCCCTATACCCCAGGTTATCCCCTTTCTATTTAGCTCTCCCTTTTTTCTCCAGTTTTTTTTCATCTTTTTATTTATTATTCCGACATTCCTTTTTTTTCACTTGAGACCTGCATCATAACTCTTCATGTGCAACCAGGAAGAAAGAGTGTGTGTTGTAGGCAGAGTGTGGTAGTTACTGTCAATCTGATGCGGAAAGGAGCACCGAACGTGTTATTTCCTTTGGTTTCTTAGCTTCCACACTCCTCTAACATAATTGAAAGGATGACATCACACATATGCAAACATGAAGACATTTTTACATTAATTTATAGTAGTTTATTTTCCATAATTTCTGTTTCTGTATATTTGTGGTGTTGTACAGAAGATGATGTTGGACTTGTCGGATACAAAAGGTTGATTTCTACATTAAATTTTATTATTAATGCCTCACAAATACATATTTGGTAAATGTGTATAATCTTAATTATACACTGGCTATAAATATTTTAGGGTGTGTATGTATATAATTAAAAGTCCTGAGAAGTGACAGTTCTCCTTTAAAAGCAAATAACGGAGATTCGTTATCATCAATTGCTCTCTTCTAGTGACATCTAGTGGTGCAGCTTATTAGTGAACTTTATACTAAAATTAGCCTACATGTGATGTTATTTCTATGACATATAATTCATAAAATTTTATCCTGAGTATTACTTTAAACCTGTAACAAGTATCCCAGGACAAAACAAAATTGAGGGTGGTGGAGTTGGAAAGCAAAAACATTATTTTTAAAAATTTTTATTTTTTGCTGTGCAGTGAGATACATTCATGCTAGACATGCCCCAACAGTGGTTGTCAAACAAATCAAAATACAAATTACAAAGCTTTTTGTGTTGGATAACATATGGGTAAATTATGCACAATGTTGGTATATAGTAATCAGGCTAGTTAAGTAAATATGTTGAGGAAACAATGAAAACTTGAATAGACTCAGTATATATGAGAAAGCGATGCTAATGTTAGCAGGTCAGACCCCTCCCTCCCACCCAACCCCCATGAATGAGTAGATAAATAAAAGGCATTAGAGGCAAGAGGACAACTATGAAAATTATAATCTAACTAGACAACTTAAACAAATTGCTCTTCAGCTAGACAAGAGACTGGGTGACAATGAGAGACCAATTGAGGAGGTCCCCCAGCTATCTATGTATAAGTCCCACATTGTAAAGCAAAAACAAAGAAAAGCAAAAACAATATCAAAAAGTTATTTCCCCTGCAACTTATTGTGGTAATGATTTCTGTGCCAGAGACGGTATCTTTTCGCCTCCTCACCAAGGTCAGACAATGCCCCACTGGGGTAGTGCATAGCCTAGTTGCAGGAGTCTTAGTGTCGGGTCCAGCAGTCTGTGTGACTGGAGACGTTCAGTGGAGTGTTTAGTGTGGAGTGAGGCCCTCTGGATTTTCCTCAATGGCATTAGTATCCAGCATGGGAAGGGATGCAGGCACGTTAGGAACCTCATGTCTGGCCGCTGGTCATAGATGTAGTTGTCAGTTTCTTGCGTTGAGGTATAGCAGCGGATTTGTATGCAGGTATAAAAAGTCACTGTTTGCGGTGCCATTTTCATGCTCTCTTTGTTCAGGATGGTTTGCGTCTGTGATGGGAGTATGTAGGTAGCACCCTGGGTGAGTACTCATCTGGATTGTGTGTGTTATCCTGCCCCTTTCCAAGAGCCAGTTTCCTCTAGAAGGCAGTGAATATGTTATCCAGCTTTGCTAGAATGTCAGACGTCTCCGCTGTGTCAGAAAGCCCAGTGGCGTTCGCCGCCATTGCAGGGTTAGTAACCCTCACTTTGTATTACTGCCATAGAGCATGGCTTCCCTAGGTCCTGGATAACCCCCACTGGTCCATCTGGGGTGGGGGTGTGTTTAAGATTTCTGCCATTTGTGGCGGCAGGGGAGCAGCCGCCTCCCCGCGTCGACAATGCTTGTAGGCCGCAGATCTCGCTCCGGTGATTCCCGCTGGGCAAGCTGCTTATTTGGTATTGCCTCTCACTTGGTGGTCCATTAGTGTCATATGTAGGCTGATTATGAAAGTAGTCAGCAATATTTGTCCAAAAGAGCAGGAACAGCTCTATCTTCCGTCCGCTCAACTCCGCGGTCAGACTCCGTTCCCCTCAAAAACATTATCTACCACATATTAAAACCGAAATCAATGGACATTAAGGGAGACATCAAAAGGTTTACAGACTTCTTGAAGTAAGAACTATTGGACCTATGCTCCAGGACAAACAAACAATCTGGAAGGCCCTATCCACGACACTATTGTGCATGGAAAAAAACGTAGCCGATCAGCAGCAAGTACTGCTGAAGGAGGTTAGGATGCTTCAATTACATATTACTTATTTGGAGGACAGGTTTCACCAAAATAATCTTCTGAATAGAAGATGTTACATCAGTGGGCATGGTACAATGTGTCCAAAATTTATTAACAGCATGAATGCCTGGAAAATTGTCCTCTGCATTGTACCCAACAATTTGCCAAATCTCCTAAACAACCAAAAGATACTTTCCCATGATGTCATCACTAGGGCACATTTCCATATTGTAAAAAACACAATCATGAAAAGAGTGAAGGCCCAGAGGAACTATCCGTAACAATTCTCCCAAAATTTTCAGATCTCTAACTCTTTACCATTCAACTGTGAAGAGAGTTTTCAGTTACACCTAATATATCCTACAAGTGGAGCTTTCCTATCAAATTTGTAATATTTTGCAATTACATTAACTCTAATGTTAACACATCCTAAGATTAGGTTTCTCAAACAATAGGATTTTGTTGTTTAAATTCTTTATTTTTGAAGTGCAAAGATGAATGTACAAGTAGAAACTGACAGTAATGCTTTTCCAGCTATGTCATACATGACATGCAGAGAACAGTAACCTCAGATGATCGTTTGGCCCTCTTTTGGGCATCATCAGTGAGGTGTAGCTGTTACCCATCTAGGCACAATGAGCACAGGGGTCACATCTGGATCACCTTTTTCTCTTTAGGAGAGTCCTATGAAATTGCATTACAACAAAAACAGAGAATATGGTAATATAGATGCAAATGCTTTAAGGTTTTGGAGCATCCCTTTAAGCAATTTGAACTCCCCCTAATGTTTAATTCTACTCTAAAAATCATTTACACTAACCCATTTCATCCGTACAACATTTGGAATCAACAGTGGCTCTAGGCTAGGCTGTTCCCTACCCCCCTGACTTCATGATATTTCTTTAGAACCTCTAGCTATCGCTATCAGAAGCAACCTGTACATTAATGGATATCCTTTTTCCTCTACCATGTTTGCTACGGCGCATTTCTGTAATGTAGAAAACACCATCATGAAGAGAGTTGTGGCCCTGGGGAACTATCTGTAACAATGCTCCCAAAGTTTTTTCAGATCTCATTCTTTACCATTCAAAAGAGAGTTTTCAGTTTTCACTGCAGTGCTGTGAACTCCTAATTTCCTGTCAAATTTGTAATATCTCACAATGACATTAACATTTTGTTTAAATCCTTTATTTTTGAAGTGCAAAGTGCAAAGATAAAGACATAGTAACAAAAGTAGAAACTGACAGTTATGTCATACAGGAATGTCACTTTTTTGTTTGTTTATAAAACATGCAGAATAAACAAGATAAACATCATATCTGAGAGCATGAGGGTTACAATATCAGATGATTGGAATGACAATGAAATGCCGGGGACATAGTGAGAGAGCATGCACAAGCATAATACACACTTCCAGGCTAATTTTATAAGTAATACTTGTGCCCACCAATGAGGCCCTGTTTTAGTCTAGTAGTGGTCTAGTCGCAAGCAGAACACCATGAGGCTTAGAAATTAGGCAGTTAAACTGCTAAAACATACTAAAATTATACTGACATAAAAAAATAAATAGATGCTCTGCTATAGGAATAGACAATATAAATGAGTCCTGAAATCAACCTATTCCCTCCTAGGGCATTCCCCTTTCAACCCTGGACCATACATGCAGTCTAGAAAGTTGTGACTATACCTATAATGCCAGCAGTAATACAAGTAACAATAAGTGGCAAATACTTTCCAATGAATAGAATGGTAGTTTGATATGAATTGTACGATAAGTAATGGCATTTATATCCATCCATGTAACATTCTTTTTCTATATTCCTCTTCCAGACAAATAAGATGTCAATTATAAATCTCACACACTGCATAACTTATTCTCTATGTGTGTTTTAATTTCCAAAGACATTATCAACCTTTACTAAATGTAAAGGTCTATAAAATGTTTCAAGTTTCTGTAATTACATTTACATTTTTACATTTCTATTCAGACAACATAATACTCCTATATGATTCCCCTAAGCAACAAAAATTGTAATTTTTCGCTTAATGCTTAGAGACCTTATAATCATCAGGATATGCAAATCCTTTAAGCAATCTAAAATGTCTGTGGTTAAAGGATCACTATAGTGCCAGGAAAACATACTTGTTTTCCTGGCACTATAGGGTCTCTAGGTCCCCCCTACCCTCTAGGCCCCCCCACCCGCCGGGCTCTAGGGGGTGGAAGGGGTTAAATCTTACCTGTTTTCCCCCGCTGGGCCCCTTCGGCACGGGAACTCTCCTCCTCCTTTTCGCTGTCATCGGCTGAATGCGCACGCACATTCCGTCAGTCCATAGGAAAGCATTCTCAATGCTTTCCCATGGACGCTGGCATCTTCTCACTGTGAAGATCACAGTGAAAACCGCGGAAGTGCTTCTAGCAGCTGTCAATGAGACAGCCACTAGAGGCTGGATTAACCCATATGTAAACATAGCAGTTTCTCTATGTTTACAGCAAAAAGGGTTAAACCTAGATGGACCTGGCACCCAGACCACTTCATTAAGCTGAAGTGGTCTGGTCGCCTATAGTGGTCCTTTTCTTTATTTATTTCCTTCATGAACATTTAAGAATGCAACAAAACAACTCTGTTATTGAATCTTTCTCCAAAAAGGTAATCCCATCAGTACCATGTTTATTGCACCCGGTGTATCTCCTTGGAAAACTACATTACCTGGAGTGGACAATGGAGCCAATAACCCTGGAATAAGACTTTTTGAATATGACAGAAATAGTCTTCAGGTTTTGGTAAGTTGCAATTTTGTGATTTTCAGAATCAGAATCTTTATTTATATAGTAACTAAAAACAGAAAGGCGTCCATCAAGTTCAGCCTTTCTCACATTTGTTTTTGCTGTTGATCCAAAAGAAGGCAAAACACCCAGTTTGAAGCTTTTTACAACAAACTAGGGGGAAAAATCCTTCTTGACCACAGAATGGCAGTTAGATATCATCTTGGATGAAGTAGCTATTACTCCATTAATTCAAAAATGATATCCCTGAATATAATGTCTGTGCAAGTATTTATCCAACTACTGTTTAATCATCTTTATAGACTGTGATAAAATCACCTCTTCAGACAGATATTTCTACATTCTTATTGTTTTTACTATTGTTTTTACTATAAAAAAAAACCCTTTGCCTTAGACGATGGATGTCTAACCCGCAGCCGCATGCGGCCCGGGACCACTAGCAGTGCGGCTCAGTTGCCGTCTGTGCTGCCGGGCAGAGAGTGAGGCAGGGAGCCTATTACATTCTGTTCTCTTCCTGCACAGCTTCCTCACCGTCGTCCCGGCATCACTGCTGGGCGAGCGAGGGACCTGTGTAGGAAGAGCACAGAGGTCACAGGCTCCAGCCCAGCAGCAACCACTGGCCACCAGGGAGAGAGGATCCATTCCAGCACTACCAGAGCAAGGTAGGGAGGTTGGATGAACCTCTTTAGTACTAAATGTGTGTGCATGTGATGTGATTTTTGTGTATGTTTTGTGAGTGATTGGCTGTGTGTGTGTGTGTGGGGGGGGGGGCTGTGGATATGTCTGTGATAGTTTGTGATTATGTGTGTGGTTCTGTGATTGTGTGTGTGTATATCTGTGATCATGTGATTATGTGTTTGTATGTATATGATTGTGTGTATAGGTCTGTGATTTTATATGTCTATCTGTGATAACTACATCTCCCGTAATGCTCTTATAGCCATAATGCTGGCAAAGCATCAAGGGAGATGTAATTCACAACATCTGGAGTGCCGAATGTTGCCTACCCTTGATCTATATTATATATTTGATGTGTGGCCCAAGACAATTCCTCTACGCTCAATGCAGCCCAGGGAAACCAAAAGGTTGGACACCCATGACTTGTCCTATGTATAATCCTGTTTATGAATATATTTCCAGACAATGGTTTGTATTGGCCCCCAAATATATTTGTATAATGTTATCATACCTCTCTGAGGTGCCTTTTTTCCAAACTAAAGAGATTTAAAGTTGTTACCTTTCTTCATAACTAAAATGTTCCATTCCTTATATTAATTTTGTAGTCTACCACTGCACGTTTTCTAGTGCCATAATATACTTCTTTAGAACAGGCGTAAAAAATTGCACATATTCAAGGTGTGGTCTTACCATTGCTTATAAAGAGGCAACATTATTATTTTCATATCGAGAATTATTGCCCCTATTTATATATGACAATACCTTACCCAGTGATGTATTCACCCTGAGGCAAACGAGGCATTTGCCTTGGGTGGCACTTTCCAGGGGGTGGCAAAAAAAAGCATCCCCCAAACGCCCTAGCGGATGCCTTGTTAGCCTCATGTCCTGGGGGGCCCAAGAGCTGGCCATCTGGCAACCTTTGGGCCCCCCCGAGACAAGCGGCAGCTTGTTTTGCGGTCGGGCAACGAGGGAGTGCTGTAGTCTGAGCTCTTCCTGCTCAGCTCCCTCACGCGCCGCTTAGTGATGACGGGAGCCAGAACATGATGTAAGTCCGGCTCCCGGCATCACTAAGTGGCGCGTGAGGGAGCTGAGCAGGAAGATCAAAGCCGCCTACTTTGCTAGTGCACCCCCTGCCTGCACGCACACTTGCCCAGCAGCACAAACAGTCCCATCAGCCAGCCCTGCAGCCCCACGGGACCCCAGGTAAGGAATCAACTCCAGCTCTCCCAGGGAGGCTGGGTGGATTCAAATAAAAAAATAATAATAATAATATGTGAGTGTTGGGGGAAATGTGTCTGAGTGTGTGTGTGTCTGTCAGTGAATGTATGTGTCTGTCTGTCTGTCAGTAAGTGTATGTGTCTGTCTGTCAGTGAGTATGTCTGCCAGTGAGTGTGTATGTCTGTCTGTTAGTGAGTGTGTGTGTGTGTTTGTCAGTCTGTCAGTGTGTCTGTCAGTGAGTGTGTGCGTCTGTCAGTGAGTGTCCGACAGTTAATGTTTGTGTGTCTGTAAGTGTCTGTCTGTCAGTGAGTGTATATGTCTTTCGGTCAGTGAGTGTTTGTCTGTCAGTGAGTGAATGTGTCTGTCAGTGAATGTGTGTGACTGTAAATTAGTGTGTGTCTGTCAGTTAATGTGTGTATGTCTGTGAGTGAATGTGTCTGTAAATAAGTGTGTGCCTCTGCCAGTGTGTGTCTGTATAATAGTGTGTGTCTGTCAGTGAGTGTATGTGTTTGTAAATGAGTACATGTCTGTCAATGAGTGTGTGCGTCTATCAGTGTGTGTGTGCGCCTGCCAGTGTGTTTTTTTTTACAGTTTGTCAAATCAGTGAGTGTGTGTGTATGTCACTGTGTGTCAGTGTATCTGAGTGTGTGTGTCTGTCAGTGAAAGTCTTTGTGTGTGTTGGCTAAACGGTGTGTGTGCTAATAACTGTATCTTTCAGTGAGTGTATGTCAGTGCATGCATCAGTGAGAGTGTGTTTGTCATGAAAAAGTGCGTGCGGTCTTGACAGGAAGGGGTGAGGCAAATTTAAATTAGAGGGGGGGGGGCAGTTTCTTCATGCCTAGGGCAGCATAAATTCCAAATACACCACTGACCTTACTAGCCTTTGCAACATTGAAAGCATGTTGTATGAGAACATCCAGGCTTAGAAGTGTGAAATTATTTTTTACATGAATTCCTCATGTGCAACAATAGTATCTATAATGCAAAAACAAAAGATATCATCTGGCCTATAAAAGATGGTCTTTACTTGCTACTTGTTTAACTGGGCTTCTACTTTGATTCAAAGAAAGCCTATTGACATTATACAGAATATGAATCAAGTCATATGCGTGCGCAGCCTATTGCATAAGGGTGTGTACCCTAAAGCACAAACACACACGCCGCGTGTATATGTGTGTGTGAATGTGTGTATATATATATATATATATATATATATATATGTATATATACACACACACACACACATACAAATATACACTGCTGTGTGTGTGTATATGTGCGTGTGCGAGGGTGCTGTGTGTAAGGGTGCTGTGTGTGTGTGTGTGGGGGTGTTGGCAGTGTGCTGTGTGTGTGCGTGTGTAAGGGTGATGTGTGTGTGAGGGTGCTGTTAGTGTGCTGTGTGTGAGGGTGCTATTAGTGTGCTGTGTGTGTGTGTATGGGTGCTCTGTGTGTGTGAGGGTGCTGTGTGTGCTGTGTATGTGAATGTGTTTGGAGGGATTGTGTGTGGGGGTAGGGGGACAGATTAGGAAATAGCCCTCCCTTCTTACCTTTTGCCTGGGGGGGGGGGATCCTTGCTGCCATCCCTGATCCTTGGTGGTCATAGTGTGAGTGAACTCACTCTCACAAGATCTGAGCGTTGCCGCAGCAATGCTCCAACCTTGTGAGAGGAACCCCACGGAGCTGCTGGCAAGAGCTCCCTGGGTCCTCTCCTGCCTCCCTCCCTGCCTGTGGGAGGCACACAGCGCGGGCCGCGGGGATTAGGGTGTGCCCAGGCACACCCGGCACACCCCGTGCGCACGCCTATTAATCAAGTATTTTCAATACAATATGGAAAATACAAGATCATATATTTTCAATACTGTAGTCTGTCAGCATTTCCATCTGGATTCCATCTCCACCAAGTGCCTTATAAACAGTTTTCTGTGGAATTATTCTTTATTTTTGTGTTTGCAGGACATGGTCACTTATTACTTGAACCTTACTTTTGCCAATAACGTGGTCCCAAGGTGGGAAAAAGAGTATCGTCTTACTGAAGCATTCCAAGTCTCTGATGGATCTTCACAGTCTATGAACAATGTCCTTAAGAAGATAGCTGATGACCCCTGTTACCTACAGAAATATTATGAGTACAATTCAGTCAGTTATGATAGGAACACGTGTGAGCACAACTGTAGGGTTGATCATGTTTGTGCCATACGTGAAGTAGACTTCACCAAATATGATGAGTGTTTAAAAACCGAAAGCTCCTCTTCAATGATCTTAGTTCAAAAGACATTGATATCAATTCTGTTATCTATTTATGTGTTTTTGTTCTGAAATTTAAAAATATGAGTACTATTATTTAATTTACTATTTTGTCATAATATCACACTGACGTTTCTTTTTCTGTACACATGACTTGTGTGCTTCTGCTTGAACTCTCAAATTACCTGAATCTTGGATCCTTTTCTTAACCCCTTAAGGACACATGACGGAAATATTCCATCATGATTCCCTTTTATTCCAGAAATTGTGTCCTTAAGGGGTTAAATGAAGATTCAGAGATAATAATAATAATCATTTATTTACAGCGTAATGAGCTGTTAAACATCATAGCCACCTATTGTTTCACAATATAATAAAGTGACACTAATAAGGGATTTACAGTAAAGGAAAAAAAGTGTTTGATCCCCTGCTGATTTTGAACGTTTGACCACTGACAAAGAAATGATCAGTGTATAATTTTAATTGTAGGTGTATTTTAACAGTGACAGACTGAATAACAAAAAAAAAAAAAGCAGAAAAACGCATATCAAAAAAGTTATAAACTGATTTGCATGTCAATGAGTGAAATAAGTATTTGACCCATTCAACTGGCAAAACCCTTGTTGGCAATTACAGAGGTCAGATATTTCTTGTAGTTGGCCACCAGGCTTGCACACATCTTAGGAGGGATTTTTTCCATGGGATTAAGGTCTGGAGATTGGCTAGGCCACTCCATGACCTTAATGTGCTTCTTCTTGAGCTACTCCTTTGTTGCCTTGGCTGTGTGTTTTGGGTCATTGTCATGCTGGAATACCCATCCACAACCCATTTTCAATGCCCTGGCTGAAGGAAGGAGGTTCTCACCCAAGATTTGACAGTACATGGCCATCGTTCCTTTAATGTGGTGCAGTTGTCCTGTCCCCTTAGCAGAAAAACACCCAGCATAATGTTTCCACTTCCATGTTTGACAGTGGTGATGGTATTCTTGGGGTTATTGGCAGCATTCTTCCTCCTCCTCCAAACACGGCGAGTTGAGTTGTTGCCAAAGAGCTCGATTTTGGTCTCATCTGACCACAACAATCGCACCTACTATTGTCACCTTCTCACCAAGCTGCTTGGCGATGGTCTTGTAGCACATTCCAGCCTTGTGTAGGTCTACAATCTTCTCCCTGACATCCTTAGACAGCTCTTTGTTGTTTGCCATGGTGGAGAGTTTGGAATCTGATTGCTTCTGTGGACAGGTGTCTTTTATACAGGTAACGAGCTGAGATTAGGAGCACTCCCTTTAAGAGAATGCACCTAATCTCAGCTCGTTACCTACATAAAAGACACCTGGAAGCCATAAATCTTACTGATTGATAGAGATCAAATACTTATTTCACTCATTGACATGCAAATCAATTTATAACTTTTTTTTCCCAATATCTCATTTTTATAGAAAATTTGCATATTAGTACACAGTGCGTATACAACATTCATATCACATTACAAATACTACACAGTTTCATATTTACAGTTGTCTGTGTACAAATTTTTCTTTTCTTTCTCCTGCTCCGGGACTGCAGATAACAGATAACATATAGGATAAAACGTTGCAATTTCAGTTGTCCCTTTTTGTATGGGTACCATGTTGCGTAACCGTATTATGCAACTAGTTGTCAGTTTGGTAACTAAATCCCAGTTTAGCTAGGTGGTGCTAATTGGTTGGGGTTTGAGAGAGGTAGTGTACCACAATTATGCATCTGTGATCCGACAATGAAATTAATCGAACTGTAAATATATATACTGAAAAGAAATAGGGGGCGCAGCTAAACAGACAAAGACAAGGAAAGAAAAAAGACATAACAACAAAACCTCTTACGTCCCTTCTGTTCTTAGTGTTTTATAAAGCTGTTAACCCTATTTTCGAGAATAGCGTCCTTGAATTAGAATAAGAATTTTGCAGTATGCCTCCCAGTGGGAAAGGCAATCGGAGGATAACCTCGTTTTTTGTAACGCAAATAGACATAATGGAGTTGGGAAAGTCCTGTTGAGCTCACCCGCTCATAGCGTCATGTATGTGTGTTTAGTGGCAAGATCTGCGTAGTTGGGTGCAGAATAACACAGAGAAAGTGTTTTTTTTGTTAGTACATTTGCGTATGTAGTATTGGCCAAAAGCCATTAGTTGTGATTCTTCACAGTGCCACATTTGGTATGCTGTTGTGTAATATGCTTGAGTCTTATGTAGGTGAAGGTATCCCAAGATGAGAGAATTTATATCTTTTTTTACATGCGTTTTCCTGTATTTTTTTTTTTGTTATTCTGTCTCTCACTGTTAAAATACACCTACCATTAAAATTATAGACGGATCATTTCTTTGTCAGTGGGCAAACGTTTAAAATTAGCAGGGCACCAAATACTTTTTTCTCACTGTAGAAGAATTTGCTAAACTTGATTAAAACAATTCTGAATATTATATAATGGGTCTGATCTGTTATAATAGATTATAAAATAGAAAGGATTATTACATTAATTTATTATCATTTATCTCATTAGTGTTTCTGCTAAATCATTCATCTTATGTTAGTTTTTTAATATAACATAAAAAAACACAAATAAAGAGTTACTTGTGTACTATCTCTATGCATATTTAAATAACTGGAGGTTTTTAGTATCACTTAAATGGCCTTTAGGTGTAAGCTCACCTGCCACGGCAAGGCAAACCTCTTAGGTGAGTCCTATTCTACATATATTATGAAGTATGTATATTATATTGTCTGTAAGCTAAATACATAAATAAGTGTATAAATATCAAATTAACCCCTTCAGGACTGGACTGTTTTGGCCATGTTGTACATTAATGGATCACTATAGTGCCAGGAAAACATACTCGTTTTCCTGGCACTATAGTGCCCTGAGCGTGCCCCCACCCTCAGGGTCCCCCTCCCACCCGGCTCTGGGGAGAGGAAAGGGGTAAAAACTTACCTTTTTCCAGCTGTTCTTCCCATTCGGCTGAATCCGCACGCACGGCAAGAGCTGCGCGCGCATTCAGCCGGTCGCATAGGAAAGCATTTACAATGCTTTCCTATGGACGCTTGCGTGCTCTCACTGTGATTTTCACAGTGAGAATCACGCAAGCGCCTCTAGCGGCTGTCAATGAGACATCCGCTAGAGGAATTGGAGGAAGGATTAACCCATTTGTAAACATAGCAGTTTCTCTGAAACTGCTATGTTTATAAAAAAATGGGTTAATCCTAGCTGGACCTGGCACCCAGGCCACTTCATTAAGCTGAAGTGGTCTGGGTGCCTAGAGTGTTCATTTAAGGACCAGAGCTGTTTTAACACTTTTGTGGTGTTTGTGTTTAACTGTAATTTTCCGCTCTCTCATTTACTGTTCCCATACAAATTATATATTGGGGGGTTTTTCAGGACAAAAAGGGCTTTCTTTAAATACCATTATTAAAAAATAATAATAAAATATGATGAAAATTGAAAAAAAATACATGTTTTTTGATTTTTACTTCAAAAATCTTTTACTCATCTACAAAAGCTCATGAAAAAAATTGCTAAATAGATTCTAAATTTTGGCCTGAGTTTAAAGGACCACTCTAGGCACCCAGACCACTTCAGCTTAATGAAGTGGTCTGAGTGCCAGGTCCAGCTAGGGTTAACCCATTTTTTCATAAACATAGCAGTTTCAGAGAAACTGCTATGTTTATGAATGGGTTAAGCCTTCCCCCTAATCCTCTAGTGGCTGTCTCATTGACTCTGATTGCCCGTTTTCCGTTATGAAGGTTCAGGATCGTCGCCGGTCCTCGACGGTATTTTTGCGGTCGCGAAGGGGTTCAAAAGCATACTCCATGAGTAATTATACCCTTATTGTAAATAAAAACTCAACTTTTATTGTCAATCATTTTATTATCAAATTTTATTGTTTCAGTTTTCTTTTAAATATGTTGTCCTGATGAAAGTTTTAATATAAAACTGAAAAGAAATATAAAATATAATTTACAAGATGACCCATCAGTGTAAGTGAATGTAGATATGAGCAGGAGGCATATGAAGGAAACTGGCCATGTTCAGCAGAGAGGGAAAATCTGGCCCTGCATACTCCAATTGTCAGCACACCTGCTTCATACACTGCTGAGCTCTGTTGCTGAGACTAGTTATGCTGTATCTCAGTAGTTGGTTATTTCCTGCAGAGTCAATGTCCCCCTGGTTGCTTGGATAGTCATGGAGAGGACTATCCACCGCTTGCCACCAATTGCAATGGGAACTGGTAGTGATTGGTCCCCCCGACTTGGGAACCTTCACAGTGTATGTATATGACAATTAGCTGATCCAGAAATGCCACAGTATTTGTAGCAGATGGTGCACCTCTAGTAGTACTATAGCTTGATGGTTGCCTCTAGATGGAAGACAGAGCAGTGGAAGCAGGTGAGTATAGGTGCACAGTGTCCAGATTGTGTTAATACCAATCTGGAAAGAAAAACAAGATTGCTTTTGTGTATCTCACTGCACTCACAAGATCCAAGAGGGTCGCTGCACATGCGCAACGGTCGGTGAGGCCTGCCCACCAACTATCATGAGTAAAGGCACTCGACACCCCCACCAGCCCCAATAAGCTCTAAATAGAGGCCACAAACAGACAGGAGGAGAGAGCAAGGAAAGCCGCAGGCTCAAGCCTGTGGTGGAGGAAAGGCAGAAGGCCACAGGAAAGGATGAAAGAAAGTATTAGGTATTGAAAAGGTAGTAGATAGTAGTGGGGGCTAAATAAGATCAGCATGTAATAAATGAGAACACAAATATGAAAAAAATAAATAAAAATATTAGCTAAACACTGTAAGAAATCACAAGGACAAAATACTCCGACCTGTGCTGCAGGAGCAGCAAAGAAAGAGGAGGAACTGTTTATGATCTGTGCTGCTGGAGTTTTCAGTAGAGAAGGCCAGCTAAGGGAAGGCAGTGGATTTAATTATAGAGGGGAAGAACATGGCTGGTAGACAGACATGCAATTTGTTTAATTCCAAACGAATGTCATCCGATTTTCAAATCGATGGAAAAGGAAAACAAACTGATCTATAATGAAACTAAATGATTTGTGTGGCAGAAATTCCTCTGCCACATGTTCTTGGAGGGCCTGTTTGCCAGCCTCCTGCCAAAAGACTATGGGCCCTTTAAAAACGTATGTGATTTATGTACTTTTGTACTCCAGAAAAAAAGGCTGACTGTTAGCCCTAATTCCCTGGAACTGTTTTGGGCATAGGACCATGTGCACGGTCGGTCAAAATTATGCCTTCCATGGAAATCCCAAACCCCTGAACCGATCTGGGTGATTTTTGGATATGTTGGTCCCCCAGATCAAGGCTATCAGGGGATATTTGTGGGGTTTCCATGTGTTTTGGTGATACTTTTGGGTTATTGTACAATGTGTTTTTTTTCTGTGCCTGGAGATAATTGAGTTTAGTACAGTTCCTGACTGAATTATCTCTCACATACAGGGGAGGGATTATCCTGTTTTGTGTGGGAGTATCCAGGACTTGAGAGCAATGTAATTACAGTGTGTACTTTGTCACAGTCCCCTTTCAGGTCCCTGGAATATGTTATGGAGCCAACTAAAAAAAGACGTATTTGACATTCATCAGAGTGTTGCCACTACAGCCGAGATAGTGAAGCCGTTACAGGGGTCAATGAAAGCCATGTCACAACGGATTGACACATTGGATGACCTGAGCAGGAGAAGGAATATTATGATCCATGGTATCGCGGATGCTGTACCGACTGAGCAGTAGACCAAATTCCTGAGGTGTCTTGTTGCTTCTCTTCTGCCTTCTAAACATGCAAAGCCCATTAAATTAGATGGGGCCTGTAGCATAACAAAATTTGCAAGAGCACAAAAGGCATCACTTAGAGAGGTTATTGTCCGTTGCCAAACCCCAATAATGACAGCACAAGATGCCGTATATCTTCGAGGAGCACCAGCTTTCTTTCTATCAGGACTTGCAAAGTGCTGCATTTCAATGGCGGTGCTCCATGAGCTTTATTACTGAAATCTTGCAAAATGCTGTGATTACCTACAAATAGGGGCTGCCATGTTCCCTTGTCACCCACCTGATGGGTGCCTTTAATTATTTGCCTCTTTGAATATAAACCAATCAACCTCAAACTCACCTGGGAATTCCACTACCCATATTTAGGATGTCCGAAACGTGACTCCATTTGTTTCTAGAGGCCAAGCCATGCCTGAAGGATGACTCTCTTAAGTTGTTGTTTTTTAATTTCTTTTGTTCTCACACATTTTATTTTGTTTCTTTTTCTAGTGCAGGGGTAGGCAACCTTAGCAGTACTGTGCCAAAACAAGATTTTGAAATCCTATTTTTTTTTTTAAATGAGGTGTGTATGTTGCCATATTCTGCTTGTGTTATTAGTGAGTGCTACAGCTGCTTTGTAGCATTGTATTTGTATGTATATGTTCATGAGTAGTTTGTGGTTTTGTGTATGATACCTATGAATATGGGCTGCATATGAAGGCTGCTTGTGGAATTGTGTGTGTTGATATGTGGTGTGTGTATGTGTGGAATTGCATATGAGAGGATGCTTATGGGGATCTCCTTCTCCATCTCCTTTTCCCTATTTAAGAACAGACCACCCTAGGGTCTGTGCTCAGTTGTTTTGTTTCCCTGGAGTGCAGAGCTAGATCCTGACTTGTGCTAGATCAAGTGAGTTGATTACCCTCATCTGTGGATTCCCTGAATCAACTCTTGTCTGCCTGAATTCTGCCTTGGTTAACTCCTGCATCTCTGCTCCAGCTTTGCTTTATCTACTGCAATTCTACTACAACTTTAACCCCTTAATGATGGGTGAGGGACAGAGTCCGTCAAACTGGGGAATCCCTTAACGCTGAGTGATGGACCTGGTCTGTCATGTGTTAAAATTAACCCCCCGATCGCCGCAGTGCTGGCGATCGCAGGGTTAACACTGATGCTCAGTGCCTCGAGTCAGGGGCAGGCCAGCAACAGCAAATTGCGATGTCCCAGCCCATTTGATCGCTGTGACAGCCAGTCACAGCGGTCACAATGCTGCTGGGATATCTGATCCGCCTCCCTCTACCTCTTGTGGGGTTTTGAAGTGGAGAAAGACAGATCGTTGTTACTTTGTATCCCTGAAGAAAATTAAACTGTCACAAAAGGTTCCAATTCCCTAATACAATTACCCTGTACTTTTTAAAAAATTAACCCTTTCCCTCCTGATTTATCACTGCCAGCAGTGATTAATATACAGGTCAGAGTACTTTACTCTTTTTTTTTTACCTTCAAGGGTTACATTTTATTTTTTTTGTAACCCTAAGGTAGGGGTCCTCAACTCCGGCACCCCAGATGTTGCTGAACTACAACTCACATGATCCTCTGGCTATCTATGTAATTCAAAGAGTCATGGGAGTTGTAGTTCAGCAACATCTGGGGGGCCGGAGTTTGAGGACCCCTGCCCTAAGGGGTTAAATTTTAATATTTTATTTAATTAATTTGTGATTTAGTAAGTTGGGTGGGTGGAATTTAGTGGGAATTGTGGAATTTAGTGAAAAGCTAGTTAGGGGTAAAAAAAAACTAATACAAATAAAGTTTAGTTATTTAGCTAAAGTTTTGTTACCGTAGTAGACAATGTTTAGGAAGTATAGCGCAGAGGAGTCTTATGCCCTGTTAGCGGCCGACTCAGAGGCGACCGACACTGCCTGAGAGAGTGATGCAGGGGACAGGGACTATGTGCCAGATACTGGAGGACCATCAGGGGAAATCGCTGATTCCCCTAATGCTAAACATGGAGCAGATGACTGGATACCCCCTGATAATTTTTCACCAGACATCCCAGAGTTCACTGCCAATCCTGGCATACAGGCTGACCTGTCTGGCTATAATGCGCTGAATTGTATGCAGCTGTTCTTGGGGGATGAGATTTTTGGGGAGATAGTCGCGCAGAGTAATCTGTACGCGGAGCAGTATCTTGCACGCAATCAAGACTCTCTTATCGCCAGGAAAGAGAGATGGAACCGAACCAGTGTGCCAGAAATGAAACAATTCTGGGCACTGACAATGATAATGGGGATGATTAAAAAGCCCACAATTAGGATATATTGAACTACAAATTCTATTTGCAATACCACCATTTTTCCCCAGACAATGGCTAGGGACAGATATGAAGACATACTGCGATTCATGCACTTTAGTGAAAATAGAAGTGCCCCCCAAAAAGTAATCCGCAGTATGATCTTCTATATAAAATACGCCCTCTAATTGCCCACTTTAACAATAAATTTGCCACTATATATACCTCCAATAAACACATTTCTATTGATGAGTCTCTCATGAAGTGTAAGGGAAGACTGGGGTTTAGACAGTACATCCCATCCAAAAGATCCTGATATGGGATCAAATTTTATAAATTGTGTGAAAGTGGCAGTGGCTATTTGTACACCTTCCATGTATACGAAGGAAGGGATAGCCACCTTGATCCTCCAGGATGCCCAGATATAGTAGGGACAAGTGAGAAAATTGTCTGGGACTTAATAATGCCATTACTTCACAAAGGTTATCATTAATATATTGATACATTTTATAATAGCATCCCACGTTTAAAAATGCTCTACTGCTTCGAGAGCGTGGCCTGTGGCACTATTTGGGTCGCACAGGTTTCCAAAAGGCTCCAGCGGGAAAAAAAATTAAAAGGGGGGAAACAGCAGCTCTCTGCCGGAATAAACTGCTGGCACTCAAGTACCGAGATAAAAAGGATGTTTTCATCTTAACCACCATCCATGGTGAAAGCACTCGCAGGGTCGCAGTATGTGGCAGAGAGGAATTTAAACGGGTGCCAGTCTGCATACAGCATTACAATCGGCATAAGGGGGAGTTAACCTGTCCGATCAGCTGATGCAGCCATATTTGATCATGCAAAAGACCAGGGCATGGTATAAAAAAGTGGGCATATATCTGATGCAGACGGCAATTCACAATGCCTTTGTAATTTCAAAAAGGCAAATGCTGAGTTGAAATGCACTTTTCTCTCATTTCAGTTTCAGCTCATTTCTGGGTTGTTTGAGTGCCACAGAGGGGGACCATCAGTGGAGCCTAGCAGAAGAATGGAGGCAGGTCACTTCTGCTTCAGGATTCCACCAACGTCCAAAAAGAAAAAACCCAGAAAAGGTGCAGGGTACAAGAGGAGCGTAAGAGCTGAGACCAGTTATTACTGCCCTGATTACGCCTCTCAGCCAGCCTATGTACTGGCCACTGTTTTAAAATTTTCCACACTCAGGCCAAATAAGTAGACCAGTTTTTGGGTGTGATTTTTTTTATAAATCTCTTTTTATTGAAATTTTTTGTCAAAGTTTTCATGGCTTATTATGCGAAAAGAGAGGTGGAAACACACAGGTTTCCGACATGTTGAAGAATACGTGGACAAGGGAGATGGGCAGATCTCCAAGACAGTAATATATAATGAGACACGTAGGTCTCTGTATAGCCCAACAGGTAACACAATAACTTGAGAACATTAGAACATTTTAATTTGGTACCAATGTGTCGGCATAATGTTTAACGATTCTAGGCATGGGTATCTGTATGCAGGCGCTAAGCGGTCCTCAGAGCGAGTCTATAGTCGTGTGTTGGTGGTCGAGATTTGTATACATTAAGGTCCTTATACCTAGGTCCATTGTGTGTTGATGTTCGTGTCCGTGTTGATGAGCCACGCTCGCGTCCATTACGATGTGGAGGGTGCTGTCCTCTCCTTGCTTTATCTGTCCCATCTGTCATGTGGCGTAAAGTCCCGTCGTGTCGTAGGTGGTTGTGATGTGTATGTCCCGCTGATTGTCGGGGTCCCAACCCTCTTTGGTTCTGTGTATGTTATCCCGAGAGTTCTATAGTGTGTGAGACCTTGTCCTAGGGATTGGGGTTAAATGCCGAAATTGTCCATAGTGTAACTATAAAAGGGTAATCCGAGTCTAGTCCATTAGTGATACTGTATATCCGTCTTGTGCGAGGCACCACCTTCGGTCCTGTAGAACGTGCTGTACTGTTTCACGTCATGAACTCTGGTTTTCTAGGTTCCCGGGTTCGATGAGGGTGATACTATTTGTCTGGTGCTTGGGTAGGTTTCGTGAGATGTGATTATGGTTCTGTAGGTCTTGACTCACTAGAAGGTGTGGTTTGACTGCCCTGTTACTAGATCTGTGGGTGTGGGTCTAGTGGGTCTCAGTTAGTGTATTCGCCCTCGTCATGACATTAATTCCCCGTGTGCTGTAGGTATTGCTCGTTTACTCCTTTGTCAACCGTCTCCCCCGCGTGTAGCCGCGGGTCAAGTAGCGTGTCGTAGTCACGTCTTGTGGTTATGTGATTGGGCTTGATTCCTAGTCTCCAGTCAGTCATGCGAGAATCCAGTCGTCAAGTTAGCATGTCTGACCTCTATTTCCCCCCTCCTCCGCCACACCCCAGTGCGCAGTGCCCAGGCAGCCACCCCTTCGTACACCCGCAACGCCCCCCAGCCACGGCCTCCATCGCTCCACATATATTTCGCTCTGTTCTGCAAGGGACGCCCTCACGTTTTCTGCGGAGCAGATCACTTCCACCCTGTCGTACCATTGGGTCAATGTCGGGGGCTGTGTCTGCTTCCACATTGCGGGTATGAGCGCTTTGGCTGCGTCCAACAGGTGTCTCAAAATGGATTTTTTGTATTGTGATATTGGTTTTGGTGTTGCGTGCAGTAAGTATTGCTCTATGTTAGGGGGGAATGGCTCCCGAAGGAGCTCTGTGATTTTTGCGCTGATCTGGTTCCAGAATGGCTGTATAATTGGGCAGTCCCACCATATGTGTCTCAAAGTGCCCTCCTCCCCCCGCACCTCCAGCACGTGTCCGGTACACTAGGGAATATCTTAAGCAGGCGCGACGGGGTTTTGTACCAATGTGACAAGAGTTTGTAGTTGATTTCTTGATATCGGGAACTCACGGAGGATTTATGGTGTAAGATGAGTATCTTACCCCATTGAGTTGGGGTGAATTCCCGGCCCGTGATCTGTTCCCATTGCATCTTGAATGTGAGTATTCCGTACGGTCTCCCGTGAGAAGGTATTGGTAGAGGTAAGAGATTGCTCTGCCAATGCTCGTGTTGGTGAGGCATAACTTCTCAAATGGCGTGAGGGCCCTATGCACCGTCGCACTATCGCGAATGGAATGGTAGAAGTGTCTCAATTGAGAGTAGCGGAAGGACTGCTGGGGGGGTCGGGGTTGGCGTGTTGGCGAGTCCTGATAGTGGTTTCAGGTTGGTGTCGTCTAGAACGTTGCGGAGCGGTACGTAATTTTGGTCCTGTCCGCCCAGTATTCCCCACGCTCTGGCAGTGAGGCCGCCTCCTACGGATCCGTTTTTGGTGAGTGGGATCAGCGGACTTGGGGACGGAGAGATGTGAGTGGCCCGTCTCATCCTGGTCCACACCTGCAAGGTATGTGTTGTTGGGGATGTTCTATCCGGGTCTCTCGTGGCTGTTGCCTTGGTCCCCCATACTGCCTCTAATGTGGACACTTGGCCTCCCGCCTCCATCAGCGGGATCCACTGTTTTTGTGGTGGGTGAGTGTGCCACTCTAGTATGCATTGTAGCGTGGTGGCCTGGTGATATTTTTTCATGTCCGGGAGCGCGAGGCCGCCCCAATGACGGGGAAGGCACAGGGTGTTGTGTCTGATCCTGGGTCGGTGACCCTTCCAGATGTATTTTATGATTGCAGCCAGGGCTGCCATCAGAAATTTTGGGGCCCCTGACACAGCTCAAGGTCTGGGCCCCCCGGTGCCCGCACCCGAGTCCGCCCAAAGTGCTGGCCCCCCTCCCCCCCCGAGTCCGCCCACAGGAATGCAGTGTCTGCAGGGCCGGTGCAAGGATTTTTGCCGCCCTAGGCAAAAGTAAAGTTTGTCGCCCCCCCATGTGACATCACAATGCCCCACCCATATGATCTGCCATGTTAACTAACACCAGTGCTACAGTGCCGCCGTGTTTACATTAAACGGCCTGCAGGGACAGGCTAGACACCAGAACCACTACATTAAGCTGTAGTGGTTCTAGGGACTATAGTGTCCCTTTAATGTGAGGTAAATTAGAGATTAGTGCCACAAATAATATACTAGATTGCCTATTTACAACCAGATGAGGATGATGATGGGCTCTAGCTGCAGTCTGGCTCCACTGGTCTGGTGTAGAACAGGCTCTCTGGAGGCGTTTTGTAACTGTGGTCACAAAAATCAATGTTCTGGGATCAACGGGAATCAGCTCCATTTTTTTGAGGGCCCTTTACACAGCTCAAGGTCTAGGTCCCAGGGTCCACCTTCATGTTCCACCAATGAGTTTGTTCACAGGGGGTGGAGTGTGTGTGTGGGGTATGTCCTGATGTGTGTAAGGAATGCATTGTGTGAATCTGTGTTTGTATGTGTAAGGGCTGCAAGGTGAGTTTGTGTATGTATGGGATGCAGTGTGTGCGTCTGTAAGGGATGCATTGAGTGTGTGTAAGGGGTGCATTGTGTGTGAGGTGGAGTGTGTGGGGGGGAATGTCCTGATGTGTGTAAGGAATGCATTGTGTGAATCTGTGTTTGTATGTGTAAGGGCTGCAAGGTGAGTTTGTGTATGTATGGGATGCAGTGTGTGCGTCTGTAGGGGATGCATTGAGTGTGTGTAAGGGGTGCATTGTGTGTGATGGATGTCAATCTCTCCCCCTCCCCCCCCCCCGTCAATTTCCTTCTCCTTCTCCCCCCTCCAATTTCCTTCTTCTCCCCCTCCCTCCCTCCAATTTCCTTATTCTCCCCCTTTCTCCAATTTCTTTCTTCTCCTCCCTCTCCAACTTCCTTCTCCCCCCTCAAATTTCCTTCCTCCCACTCCCCCAAATTTCCTTCCCCTCCCTCCCTCAAATTTCCTTCCTCTCCCCCCTCCCTCCAATTTCCTTCCTCTCCCCCCTCAAATTTCCTTCCTCTCCACCCCTCCCTTAAATTTCTTTCCTCCCCCCTCCCTTAAATTTCCTTCCTCCCCCTCCCCCTCCCCATGATTTCTTTCCTCCCCTCCCTGCCTTAGAGATTTCCTTCCTCCCCCTCCCTCAATTTCTTTTTCCTCCCCCTCCCATGATTTCCTTCCTCCCCCCCTCCCTCAATTTCTTTCCTCCCCTCACTCCCTCCCATAAGTTCATTTCATCCCCATCCCTCCAATTTCTTTCCTCCCCCTCCCATAAATTTCCTTCATCCCCTACCTCCCCTCAATTTCCTTCCTCCCCTCTCCCATAAGTTTTCCCTTCCATCCCCTCCATAAAATTTCCTTCATCCCCCTCCCTCCCTCCCTTAAGTTCCTTCCTCCCCAATTTCTTTCCTCCCCCCTCAATTTCCTTCCTCCCCCCTCGCATTTCCTTCCTCCCCCCCTCCTCCTCATTTCCTTCCTCCCCCCCTCCCTAAATTTCCTTCCCTCCCTCCCATTTCTTTCCCTTCCTCCATGGAGTTTCCTCCCGTGGTGTGTACTTGAGGGAGCACTCTCCTCTGCTGCTTCCTCTTCAGCCCCCTCGCGCGCCGCGTACTGATGCCGGAGTCGGAAGATGACGTCATCTTCCGGCTCCGGCTTCAGTACGGTGCGCGAGGGAGCCGAAGAGGCAGCAGCAGAGGAGAGTGCTCCCTCGCGCGCCGGCCGGCTTTCAGGGCCAGCCTCTGGGGGGCCCTGATGTGACTGGCTGCTGGGCCCCCCAGGAGAAGAGGCTGGCCCTGTGGGTATATACCGGGGTCACAGGGCCCCCTGCGACCCGGTATGTACCCACTTAATGTGGGGCCCGGACGACCTGAGCAGTCCGGGCCCCCCAGGACCGCCGGGCCCATGACAACCGTTACGGTTGTCATGCCCTGATGGCGGCCCTGATTGCAGCTCTAAGTGAGGAGAAGTATGCTGAGGGTATCGTCATTGGTAACATTTGGAACATATAAAGCAGTCGGGGCAATATATTCATTTTCACAACGGCAATGCGCCCCAGCCACGATATGTTTTGGGGGCTCCAATCACAGAGGTCTCTTTGTATCTTAGCGAGAAGCGGAGTAAAATTTAACGCGTAGAGATCTTGAGGGTCCTTGGTGAGCCTAATCCCGATGTATCTCATCCTGGACGCGCACCAGCGGAATGGGAATTGTGTGCGTAAGCAATCGTTCTCCTCGCAGGGTATCAATATATCGAGGACCTCGCATTTTGAAAGATTTAGTTTAAGGCCAGAGATATGACCATAGGTTGTGAATTCGCTTAGAAGGCATGGGAGAGAAATTCTGGGTTGTGAGACAAAGAATAACATGTCGTCTGTGTAGGCCATTTTATGCGTGACCCGGCGGAGTGGAAACCCCTGATGTCTCCATTATTTCGTATGGCTTTGAGAAGAGGCTCCAGCGTCAGGGCAAAGATTAGCGGGGACAGAGGGCACCCTTGCCTCGTCCCGTTCCGAATTGGGAAGGGGGTCGTGAGTGCCCCGTTTACCCTAACTCGTGCATTTGGGCATCTGTAAATTGCCGCAATCCAAGTAAGCAGATTAGGGCTGAATCCCATCTCCCTAAGCAGCTCCGACAGGAAGGTCCAGTCCACCCTGTCGAAGGCTTTTTCAGCACCAGTGGATAGAAATAGCAGTCGATCTCCTGAGCGTTTGGCGAGGTGTTGGATGGAGAGGGCCCGTAGTGTACTGTCACGAGCTTCCCTTCCTGGGACAAAGCCCGTTTGATCAGGGTGTACCAGTCTAGGAAGGAACGAGTTGAGGCGGTTAGAAAGGACCTTGGTGAATAATTTAATATCTATGTTCAGGAGAGAGATGGGCCTATAACTACTGCATTCCTCCGGGTCCTTTCCCGGCTTGGGGAGTATGGTTATGGTCACTGCCAGTGTGTCATCGTGGAGCTTGTCCCCCATTGTGATTGCGTTCATGGCTTTGGTTAGTTTTGGGATTAGCGTGTCTCCGAATTTTTTATAGTATGCAAGGGTAAGTCCATCGGGGCCCGGTGCCTTACCCGTCTTGGTTGTTTTGATTGCTGCCATAATTTCTGCTTCAGTAATAGGAGCCTCCATGAGGTCGGCCTCATCCTGTGTTACATGGGTAGCGAGATGCCGCGCTAAGTAGCGTTGAATTTCCCCTTTCCTGGCGTGTGTCGAGGCAGTAGGGGGCTGTGAGTGCAGATTATATAGCTGAGTGTAGTAGGCCCAAAATTCACTCGCTATTGTTTCCGTGAATTCTGCCAGTATGTTCAGTGTTCTGCGAATGAACTGCGATTGTTTCCGGTTAGGGGCGTATATACATGCGATGGTGTAGGAACTGTTTGTGATCGTGCCTTTCACGTAGACGTAGCGGCCCTCCGGGTCTAAGATTTTGTCAGTTTCCGTAAACCCCATCTTCGTGGCAAGAAGTATTGCTACTCCTGCCTTCTTAGATTAGGGGTGGTTGCTGAAGTACGTTTGTGAGTATGTGCTGTACCTGATGGTCGGGGCGGAGTCTGCCCGGAAGTGAGTCTCCTGGAGAAGAGCTATCGAGATTCGCTTTTGCCTGAGGTCCCGCAGCAGGTGTGTCCTCCGTTCTGGGATATTCAGTCCCCTGCAGTTGTGGGTAAGGACGCGAAGGGGGCAAGCGCGCCCCGCGCGAGTGTCCCGGGGGGGGGAAGGGCCTGCGGGGTGTCGGGGTCACCCTGTGTCCCTATCAGATCTGGAGTGGAGTTATTTGTCGTGAGTGGGTGGTACAGTCGTGTTGTGTTGGTGGTCAGTCCTGTTGAGCTCATCGGCCCTGCTCCTGCAAGGTGGCCTGTGCGACCACGGAAGCAGTTGGCTAAGTCCCTGTTCCGGGGCCCGCCGACTCTCCGCCGTAACTATTGTTCACACAGGGGGGGGGGGGGGGGGTTTGCGTCCCTCTCCGCCTTGTCAACTAGTGAAAGTGGTTCAAGGTGTGGTGGGTGTGTCTTCGTCACGTGAAGACGTATCCCCGTGGATAGAGTGAGTACTGCCGATAGTAAAGTCCCTCCACCTTGTGAAGTCGTGTATTAATCTTTGCCTGCTTATTCTACAATGCGAACGTATCTATGGGTTTGGGGGTAGCGTCTACTATGTGTGCACCGCCTTGCGGTCGGCCAGTTGCCTCTGCGTCACCTCCGTGTTGTGTGGTTCCACTGTGTCATCGGTGTAGCCCTCTGCTCCTGTAGTGTCCGCTTATTCGTGTGCGCCCTACTCTGCTCCCCTCTTCTCTCTGCCCCGGGGGGTGTTTGGTTGCGCTGCATAGAGGAAGGTCGCCTTAGGTGTGGAGGGGTTCAGGATGAAGGTGTGAAGCCGGGGGGGGGAGGGAGGGGGTCATGTGCACCGATGGACTGCAATCCCGAGGGATGCTTTGGGAAGTATGGGTTGGCTTGTTGTCTGGGCTATTCAGCCTGTTCGGTATGTCGTCGGTGCATCCTGCCCAGTCCCGTGGACCCAGGTGTGGTGGTAAGTTATGTTGTTTCCAGTCTGTGAGTCCTAGTGTGCTGCGTTGCCTGTGGGGTATCTGCTTTGCGGTGCCAGGGTGTTACTTGTTAGTGCCTCCCCTACCTATCTGGACCTCACTAGTCGTGATAGTCAATTTTCGTCTTGTACTGTCGTGTTCGCGCCCTGCTGGAGCATCCTAGAATGAAGCCCACTGGGGTTATGCATTGTATTCCATGTGACCCGGGGCACATTCACAGCACCCCTCAAGCTAGCACCCTCTCATCATAAGCAACCTAGGTATTTAGAGGATCAATAACCATGCAATCTGGATCTGCAGTAGCTCCTGTCGTAGCAGGGTGATGCTGGCCACGTGCTTAAACCTGACACCTGTCCCATGACCCCTAGGTCCATCGATCCATGCCCATGCATACCTGTTGTGATGCCAGCTTCCCTTCCAGGGGAGGGGTACCATAAACTGTGCTGCCCTGCATGTCTCCTCTACCTTAACGTGGCTGTCCCTCATGGTGGACAAGTAGGCTCCCCCGATACCCTGGGAGGGTCCACCGATGTGGCGCTATGGCATTCAGGGCTGTAGATTATAACCCTATTCCTAGGGCTCTGCCTGTAGGGGCCTAAAGGATGCACTTATTCTGGCCATTGCCGGGCAGCAGATCGCAGGTCAGACTATCGTGGTGTGAGGCGGCTGCGCATCAGAGGTTCACATGACGGCTGCGCATCAGAGGTTCACGGCCCAACGCCCCCCGACCAGAGCAGAACCGCCGCTTCGGGCTGCATGGCAGAGGATTGAGCAGTGAGGCTGCATGTGCATGTTCTATACACCAAAACTGCTTTATTAAGCTAAAGTTGTTCAGGTGACTATAGTGTCCCTTTAGGTAAATAGCCTTTGATGTCTACTTTATATAAATATATACTTTTGTGTGGCAATTTTTTTTTTTTTTTTTATGGCTATTAAGCTTACAAGACAAACATACCAGATTCTAAAATCGGTCCACATTAAAAGTTTATTTTACTCCTTGTGTTTTGTGACCTGTAACTACCAAAAAAATGTTTAAATCCTAGACAAATATTCTGTAAATCAGAACAATTAAATTAATTTATTTTTAATTACTTTCCTTAAGCTGCACTAATAATGCACACATTATTATTGTAAAAACTGTATATATATATGTTACATCAAATTAAAGCCCTTTCTGTCCTTTAAAAACGATATATAATATGTGTCGGTGCAATAAATTAGTAAAATGCAAATTGCAGTTGAACGCAAACAACAAAAAATGCTTGTGTCATTAAGTGCAAGACAAGCTTCTGAAGCTGTGTCCTTAAGGGGTTAATTAAGCATTTCATAATTTGCCAAGTGCTGAAACTCTGGTAAAATACTTTATTTTTGTTTAAAGACTTTTATTTCTTATGAAGGAATTGCTGTATTTACCGTTTATACTTCTATTGAGACTTTTGCATTTTATTTATTTGTTTTCAAAATAAAACATTTAATTCAGTGACTGTGTGCATATAAAATCTCTGCATACTGAGCCCATTCACCTCAAAACCCGTGACATTGGCTTAAGTAGTCTTAAAGGGACTCTCCAGTGCCAGGAAAACAAACCGTTTTCCTGGCACTGCAGGTCCCCTATCCCTCCCACCCCAAGTTGCTGAAGGGGTTAAAACCCCTTCAGTGACTTACCTTCATCCAGCGCCGATGTCCCTCGGTGCTGGTTCAGGGTCTGCCCACGCTCCTCCCCCTCCGGCGTCATCCGGTGAGGGAGACCTATTGCGCATGCGCGGCTGCCGGCGGGGGAGACCTAATGCGCATGCGCGGCAATGTCGTGAACGCGCATTAGACCTCCCCATAGGAAAGCATTTATGAAAATTTATGAAAACTGCAATATTTACAGTTGCAGGGTTAAGGGTAGTGGGAGTTGGCACCCAGACCACTCCGATGGGAATAAGTTGTCTTGGTGCCTGGAGTGTCCCTTTAAGTCGTATCAAGGATTCTTTGTTTTTCGCAGTCTAATGTTCCATTAGCAGGCCCGGACTGGCCATCGGGCACACCGGGAAAATGCCCGGTGGGCCGCGGTGGCCATGGGCCGAGGCCGACAGGGGAGATCACAGGATCTCCCCTGCCGGTCTATGCAGGGCCTGCACTATCTGAGCGCCGGCCCCGCTGTCTTCCATGGAGGGCCGGTGGGGAGATCAAAGATCTCCCTCACCGGCCCACATGCACTCAAACGCAGCCGCCGGCGGGGAGAGAGGGAGGGAGACAGCCCCCAGGAGAGAGGACCCGGCGGAGCTCTAACTTGCAGCTCCGCCGGGTTTCTCTCGCGAGATCCGGACCGTTGCTATGGCAACCGGCCGGGTCTCGCGAGAGTGAACTCTAGCCGCAAAGGGCTAGAGTTCACTAACCACGAGGACCACCAGGGATGGCTGGCAGGAGCACGACCCCCCTCCATATAATGTAATGGATATAATGTATTTATTTTTATTATTTATTATTAGTATTTATTATTAGTATTTATTATTATGTATTTATTTTTATTATTTATTATTAGTATTTATTATTAGTATTTATTAGTATGTATTTATTTTTATTATTTATTATTATTATTTATTATTATGTATTTATTTTTATTTTTTAGTAAAACATTAATAGTGCCATTTACCTGCCTCCCCCAATACAAAATCCTGGCAAACACACACATCACCCTCACCCAGCACCCTAACACATACACAGCACCCTAACACCAGCACCCTAACATTGACACAGCACCCTAACACACACACAGCACCCTAACATTGACACAGCACCCTAACACACACACAGCACCCTAACATTGACACAGAACCCTAACACACACACAGCACCCTAACACCAGCACCCCAACACACACATAGCACCCTAATACCAGCACCCTAACATTGACACATCACCCTAACACACACACAGCACCCTAACACACACATAGCACCCTAACACTCACACAGCACCCTAAAACACACACAGCACCCTA
The DNA here is from genome assembly GCA_933207985.1 of Pelobates cultripes. NCBI lineage: Eukaryota > Metazoa > Chordata > Amphibia > Anura > Pelobatidae > Pelobates > Pelobates cultripes. The sequence continues at coordinate 172,832,897 of OW240912.1, read as the reverse complement.
ACACCAGCACCCTAACATTGACACAGCACCCTAACACACACACACACAGCACCCTAACACCAGCACCCTAACATTGACACAGCATCCTAACATTGACACAGCACCCTAACACATACAGCAACCTAGCACACACACACACACACATCACCCCAACACATACACAGCAACCCAACACACACAGCAACCCAACACACACACAGCACCCCAACACACACAGCACCCCAACACACACATCACCCTCAAATACACAGCACCCTCAAATACACAGAACCCTCGCACAGTGCCCTCACACACAGCGCCCTCACACACAGCACCCTCCCACACACATACTGCACCCTCCCACACACACTATACTCCTCACAAATGCACACTACACCCCTCACACACACAGCACCCCCCAAACACACTGCACCAGTCACACACTCACTAGATCTCCTATACGCACTCCTGAGTCTTTCAAACACACACTAGATCCCCTACACACAGACGCTGCACCACTTACACACACACTACATTTCTGACATACACACTCAGGATCCCCTATGAACACACTAGATATCCTTTAAGCAAACACATAGTGTCTCCATAAATGGAATACAGTGAGTATTCCAATTATGGAAACCCCTGAGACAAGTTTCAAGCAAACACAATGCAAGCATGTTATTAAATTTGCTTGCGCTGTGCAGATCAAATACAGGGCCCTTTTCTTATGCCCTGGAAGAGCATTGAACCAACATGCTCACTTTGAGATGGGGCGTGCTTGTCATTGGGGATGACAAAACACACCCTATCTGGCCCCGCCCCCTTTTCAGTGGGCCGCTGTAATTAAAAATGCCCGGGACAAATTTTTTCCCCAGTCCGGCCCTGTCCATTAGTATTATTGCTATTTTTCAACTTCTGACGGTGGAAAAGGTGGACCGTTATATAATATTATAAAATGGGAATATATACCCAGGAATTCACTAATGTTTTTCAAATTGTGCATGTTTCTGTTATATGTAACTTCATAATGCATCTCCAGCATTAAAAAAAATAATGATAATATATGGAGTTATCGAATGGCTTCTCTTAATGTCTTAAGGTCTTAATGTCAGCAGTTTAGTGGATAGCTCACTGATTTTGTATCCTTAAATATGGCAAGCCCACATAAGAATAGAAAAGGCAGAAATGATCTACTAAACAGCAACAGAAAAGGGCTTTCTTTTCAATTTAGATTTTTCAGCTTTTTAGTAGATAGCTGCGTATCCTTACATGGGATTTTCATAATTAAGATTACCAAATTAGGGAATAATCTGTTAAATTGCTGAATGGGTTTTTCTTAATTTTGCTCTTTCAGCAACAGTTTACTCCCTAAATAGGTACCCTTATGTAGGATTGCCATATTTAAGTATACCACATTAGGGTGCTGTTTAGCAGAGAATGCCCTTATTTGATAATTGCCATACTTAAGGCAATCCCACAAAGGGGTAGCATATTAGAGGGTAATCTACTAAACTGCTGAAAAAGCAAAATTAAGAAAAGACAGTTTAGCAACTTAATCATTTTCTCTTTCTGCTGTTTAGCTGATAGCTCCCTAAGCTGGTACTGTGTAAATTTGTTACTTCCACTTTTTTCATTGCCTATCAGAAATAACAGCTTCAGATTTTGGTAATTAAAATGTTTTGGCTAAATTTGGTCTCTCTGAAACAATATTTTCCCCCAAATTTTTCCGATTGCCTGAAAGCTTCAGGTAATAAATCCTAATAGAGACAAAACTGAGATTACTAAAGTGAGATGGGAACTTATTTGCAATATCACAAAAGACTGTAATGGCCAGACACCAAGAAACCCAAGTAAATTTGGCTTCTAATTGAACGACAGCTGCTAAGACACACTCGGCATCATTACCACTACAGTGAAACACAGGGAGAAAAAACTGATTAATTTAAAAACAAAACCTGCAAAGTTCAACTCCCATCCGGCTCAGCAACAAATACTATTAACCCCTTAAGGACCAAACTTCTGGAATAAAAGGGAATCAAGACATGTCACACATGTCATGTGTCCTTAAGGGGTTAAAGGAACACTCCAGACACATAAAGCAGTTCAGGGGCTAAGTGACAATACAAAGAAATGGCCCTTCTTATTCATGAAACTCACAGATTGTATTGTGGATTCTACTACTCAGGTGGAGCATGTCATATATAGATTTGAGAACGCTGCTGGAGTTGCAAGGTGTGCCATCATATATCTCTGCAAAATCAGCATGATCTGCATGGCATGAAGCAACATTTACCGATATAGCGGTGTTGGGCCCTAGGACCATATAGCCCTTTGGCCATCACTAGAATCAAAAGGGATTGTACATAACACTGTACAAACTTCGCTAGGGTGCTCGATGGCTGTGGCCGAGGACCACAAGCACCGCATCGGACACCACAACCATCGCAGACTCTACAACCGCCGTAGCTTAACTGGAGTCTCGCCGTCTTCCTTCTACCCTGGATCAGCTTCTGTCCTCCAGGACCATGTGGAAAAGACCTCTCCTCCAGGAGAGCGTATCAGAAACAGCTCTTAAAAGAGCTAAGTGATTAGAGCTCAAGAGAGTATACAAAGTATAGCAAACCCCAGTGTGATTATAGCAGTTCCCCTCCAATCACGAGACAAGACTACGTGTTGAGGGTCAAACAGGAACAGAATGAACTGAGGGTTTATTGTCTCTTTTATACAATTTTTCCCACAAGGTTACCACCCATGTGGACCTTGTGGTACACAGGACACAAAGTTACAAAGCTAATCAAACCACTCTTGTACAGTTAGGCACTCCCAGATAATGTACACAAGCCCTCCCCTCTGCCTGTGATACAATTACCAAACACAATGGACTAACTCAATTACTCAGAGGCAGAGAACACACATTTTTCACAAAACACAGACAACACCCCAAAACACCACATATCCCCACATCCCCGGATAGCCTGGATCTTGGTGAACAACATATCCAAAAATCACCCAGATCAGAGCAGGGGTTCAAAAGTTTTGTGGAAGTCACATTTGACCAGTCTATCTTCTCCTCTATCCTGGAGATAATTGGCTTAAGTGGCTGTGGTAAGCCAATTATCTCCAGTAACAGGAAATATCTCTAAGTCCAAAAACTGTTACAAAAACCACATAAAAATACATAACTCTTATAATACAATGTTTAACCTATATGTCCAACATATCCCCAGATAGCTTGGATCTGAGCACTCAATATGTCCGAAAAGCGCTCAGATCTCACGAATATAGTTGGATTGCCATGGGGTTAAACAATAGCAAGGGCTGATGAGAGATTGAGGTCCCCCCCCTTATTGGTATTTAGCACCCCCACCCACCACTCAGGGGTGGGGGCCGGAGGGGAGGACAATAGGTCCCCTCCTTATTCTTCTTTAGGGCCCCCACCCGCCTCTCAGGGGTGGGGGCCAGGGGGAGGACAATAGGTCCCTCCCCCATTTTACTTTAGGGCCCCCCCACTCCGTTCAGGGGTGAGGGCCGGGGGGAGGAAATGTTTTGGGGTTTTTTGTTGTTTTTTTTTTACAGTGAATAGCCACAGGCTGCTCACTGTTTAATAGACATGCCCCTACTCGTGGTATAGCAAGTATGGGCATAATTTACTAATACTAAGTCATCTTTACTTAGTATTAGTAAATTTGACTGAAAGACCAATTTAGGTCTATCAGCCGATAGCTCCCTAATACCGTGGGAATTAGGGAGTTCTCTACTTATTCATTCCTGTCATTCCACTGACAGGTAGTGATGTCCCGAACGGTTCGCCGAACGGTTCGCCGAACGGTTCGTGAACGGTTCGCCACGGACTCATCATTGAGTAAACTTTGACCCTGTACCTCACAGTCAGCAGACACATTCCAGCCAATCAGCAGCAGACCCTCCCTCCCAGACCCTCGCACCTCCTGGACAGCATCCATTTTACATTAATTGTGAACCTGCATTCTTAGTGAGCTGTCCAGGAGGTTGGAGGGTCTGGGAGGGAGGGTCTGCTGCTGATAGTGATGTCGCGAACCGTTCGCGAACTTGCCGCGAACGGTTCGCCACGGTTCGTGGCGAACTCCGGTTAGCTGACACATTCCTGCCAATCTCCGGCAGACCCTCCCTCCTAGACCCTCCCACCTCCTGGACAACATCCATGTTGAAGCTGCCTTCAACATGGATGCTGTCCAGGAAGTAGGAGGATCTGGGAGGGAGGGTCTGCTGGAGATTGGCAGGGATGTGTCAGCTGACCGGAGTTCAACCGCGGCGAACCGTTCGCGGCAAGTTCGCGACATCACTAGCTGTTGATTGGCTGGAGTGTGTCTGCTGACTGTGAGGTACAGGGTCAAAGTTTACTCAATGATGAGTCCGCAGCGAACCGTTCGCGAACCGTTCAGTGAACCGTTCGGGACATCACTATTGACAGGCTAAGAAACTTACATTTTATATGAATGTGTGTTACTTGATTGTTGTAAGTGTTGCAAATGCTTACAGCTGAATCCTGGCTATGTTTTTGTTTAACCCCTTAAGGACACATGACGTGTGTGACATGTCATGATTCACTTTTATTCCAGAAGTTTGGTCCTTAAGGGGTTAAACTTCTATACAGTGTAACATTCTTCAATTTTCCACTGGGTAGGTATATTAGTACTTTGGCAATACTGTGCTTCGGAACTTCGGCAATTCAGTTATTCGGACATTCGGATGTATCCGAATGTCCGAATTGCCCAAAATTTGGCCGAATTGTCATTCGGAACGAAACAAAATGTCTAACATACACAGTCATTGGTCATATGAACTCTGTCATTTGCCTCAGTTATGTACGCTTTGTATGCAATGCTACCATTTTGTACTTGCAAATACAGAATTGTAAAAGGAAAAATTGAAGGATGGCACTGAGACACTAAACTGTTATACAAAGCCAGGCACCATAATCTGTATGTACTTTATAAACACTGATGTACCTCATACTAAGTTTTTGGCTTCTGCGTAAGCCTCATTGTACCTGCCATGATAAGCGTCTGTCATCCAAAAATAAAGAATTTAAAATACTAAAAGTGAAGCACCAGTAGGTACATTCCTTTAGTAATTCCTCCCGTCTTAACCCCTTAGTGACCAGACCGTCTTTCAATTTTCTTACCGTTAAGGACCAGGGCTGTTTTTACATTTCTGCGGTGTTTGTGTTTAGCTCTAATTTTCCACTTACTCATTTACTGTACCCACACATATTATATACCATTTTTCTCGCCATTAAATGCTCTTTCTATAATTTACTATAAAAAAGATAAAATATGATGAAAAAAATTTAAAAAACACACTTTTTCAAACTGTGACCCCCAAAATCTGTCACGCATCTATAACAGCCAAAAAACAAACTAAAAAAAAAATACAAAAAATTTATATGAATACCGCACTCAATATCAGAAAAATTATCAGAAAAAATTAATGAAGATAATGTATTTAATTTATTGTGCTCTCAACTCACTATCAAATTCATAAATGGTAGCTATATATAAGAAAATATAATAAATAAATAGAATAACACACATTTCATCATATGTTCAATAGCTATTTACAAAATAACCTCCATGGATGTTATATAAATTCAGAGTATAGACATATATACACAGATGGTTTTGATCCCACTAGTTATCTGAAGGCAAAATATCCAAAAGGGATAGTGGTTGAACTTGCCAATATCTATGTACATAGAAAAAATAAAAGTAAAACCAAAAAATGAAAAAAAAAAAAATAAGAAAAAATGACAAAGTGAAAAAATGAAAAAAATGATGAAAAAGAGTCCTTATGTACAATAGTCCAAAAGAGAGATTATATAGTGCACTATAGTGATAAATAGGTGGATCTCACCAATCAAAATGTCCTTATTGTCTGTAATCGTTGAGATGACTGGAGGATTTGTAGTTACTGTAGAGGGTAACTGTCTGCCAGCCGGTTAGCTATTTGACCCTCGATATTTCAGCATCCTCCATTATTCTCATATCAAAGGGCTCCAAATCTGAAAGACCTTTTGGTGAAGTCAGATATTGGTAGCTCTAAAAAACAAATTAGATTCTTTTCGGAACCTAAGAAAGGCACATTTCCGTGCCTAAATTGCTCACACTGTAGCAGTGTGATCAAGGGAGAGTATTTTGTTCATCCCAGGTCGGGTAAAAAAAAATTATGTCAAAGACTTCTACACATGTAGCTCAGATTTTGTTGTGTATATACTCAAGTGCCCTTGTGGTCTTTTGTATGTGGGGGAGACTATCCGGCCGGTGAAGGAACGGATAGGGGAGCATAAGAGGAGTATTAGGGCAGCGCTACAGCATGATATAGTTGAAGCACCGGTACCAAGACATTTCAAAATGTGTGGCCATAATGTGAACCAATTAAGGTTCCAGGTTATAGACAGAATTCCACCACTCCGCAGAGGCGGAGATAGACAGAAACTGTAACTCCAAAGGGAAACCAAATGGATCAGTACCCTGGAAACTTTGTCACCATTAGGCCTTAACGAGGATTATGACCTGAAACATTTTTTATGAATTGTTTCATTATTTATATTATTGGCTCACGTTGGTATGCTTTATATCTTCTGTGCTCCTTACAGTTTCCTCTTTAGACCAGTATTGGTCCGACGTCCTTTATCGGTGTCAGATTGACCCATTTGGGTCCGCTACCTGCTTACAGTACAGGGTCCCTCACTTACAAAGCCCTGAAACACTCTGGGTTACTGCATTACCGGTGAGTTACATGTGTAGGGAGTCAGTTATTATTATTTGTTCTTTTTTATTTTTTCATTTTTTTCTGTATTTATTATCTTTTCTGTACTTCTTTTTTTCTATTTTTTCTTACCCCTTGATCAACTGCTATTGGTCAGTATATGTCTAATTATAGTATTATTAAAAAAACTTTTCACACAGGAGTGTGTTAGTATGTCTTTAAAGATTTATTTCATTTAATATCATGTCTCCTATTCAAGTTATATTTATGTTCTGTGATTTGCCTATACACAATATATTTTTCAATTGGGTTTACCTTTTTACTTTCTTTTCAAAGAAATTGGCCATTGGACCTATCCAGTCGGCTATCTGTACAACAATTACTGCTGCTAGATAGGTTAGTATGTAAATATGCACTTTAATAATTATTTTTTTCATATGTCCTCCTTATTGCCTTCTTCCATTAATATACTATTCATTAACTTCAGTATGCCTTATTACTAGAGCTCACTGACGTTAAGCTCATGTTGTTTGTTTTTTATATGCACACAATAAAGTTGCAATTGAATTTGATGACACATTTACGCATACGGGCGTCACAACCCGGAAGTGGAGGAGGACTAACTGGTGGATGTGGCGGGAATTTGCCGCTTAGAATTTTGTATATAAATTGTTTTTAATTTTGTCAACAGACTGCAGGGGCCTTTGAAGGGACGTGGATGTCCCGAGTGCGCAGCCCAAGCACTGTTCACTTTCTCCAGTTTGACGCACACGGACAATATTGTCGGTCGGAGCTGCAGCAGGAATTAGACGGGTCAAATAGCTAACCGGCTGGCAGACAGTTACCCTCTACAGTAACTACAAATCCTCCAGTCATCTCAACGATTACAGACAATAAGGACATTTCGATTGGTGAGATCCACCTATTTATCACTATAGTGCACTATATAATCTCTCTTTTGGACTATTGTACATAAGGACTCTTTTTCATCATTTTTTTCATTTTTTCACTTTTTGTCATTTTTTCTTATTTTTTTCTTTTTTCATTTTTTGGTTTTACTTTTTTCTTTTTTTCTATGTACATAGACATTAGCAAGTTCAACCACTATCCCTTTTGGATATTTTGCCTTCAGATAACTAGTGGGATCAAAACCATCTGTGTATATATGTCTATACTCTGAATTTATATAACATCCATGGAGGTTATTTTGTAAATAGCTATTGAACATATGATGAAATGTGTGTTATTCTATTTATTTATTATATTTTCTTATATATAGCTACCATTTATGAATTTGATAGTGAGTTGAGAGCACAATAAATTAAATACATTATCTTCATTAATTTTTTCTGATTATTTTTCTGATATTGAGTGCGGTATTCATATTAATTTTTTGTATGATTATTATGAGGCTTTATTAGGGTTAACCTCGAATACCTGCACCATTTATGTGATTGAGTGCCAGCACATGTTACATTTTAAAAAAAAACCAAACTAAATAGTTTCTAAATTTTGTCCTGAGTTTAGAAATACCCAATGTTACCGTTGTTCTTAGCTTTTTTTTTTTTTTTGCAGGTTATAGGGCTATAAGTACAAGTAGGACATTGATGTTTCAAAATATATATTTTTTAAATGTATTAATAGTGACATTATAACACTGTTATCTGTCATAAATCTCTGAATCACACCTCACATGTACTAATTTTTTTAAAGTAGACAACTTTAAAATATTGGTTATGTCCAGTCTTTTTTAGTAGCCACTTAGTCACAAACAATGGCCAAAGTTAGCATTTATACTTGTTTGTATGTTAAAAATTAAAAAAACAATTATGAACGCTAACTTTGGCCAAGGTTTGTGACTCAGTGGCTACTAAAAAAGACTGAAAATACCCCATTTGCAATACCTTGGGTTTCAAGTAGACATCATGAGGGTAATTCTCATTCCTTGCTACCATATGCTCTCAAAGGCAACATAACCAATCTGGCAAATTTCAATGTGAAACAAAACACTATAAAACCTGTACATAGGGGGTACTGTTATACTCGGGAGACTTTTCTGAACACAAATATTAGTTTTTTTGAAAACAGTAAAACGTATCACAACAAAAAAAATGCAGAAAAAGTCACGTTCACAGACAATATCATCGCTGTGATATGTTTTACTGTTTTGAAACACTAATATTTGTGTTCAGCAAAGTCTCCAGAGTAAAACAGTACCCCCATGTACAGGTTTTAAGGTGTCTTGGAAAGTTACAGGGTTAAATATAGTGCTAGCAAATTAAATTCTCTGGACTTTCAGCCTGGGTTTTACAGGCAGGTCTCCCAAATTGCAATCAATAAAATTACTTAATTATGAAAAAATATTACATAAATATGCACGTAGAATTTAAATATTATTTTCATTTATTTTTATATATATATATATATATATATATATATATATATATATATATATAATTTCATTCTAAGTTTATTTTGATACGGCAGCAATTGGGTAAGTTATTAGGAATACCTCGGACTTCCTGGTACTCAGCAGACAGTCAGAGCATTGGCAGCCTGCCTGATGGCTTCCGATGCTCTGCCTCACTGCCGGGAGCCACATGTGGCAACCCGGCGGGCCCGGCAGTCAGGGGAGGTCTTGCAGGATGCCTCGACATCGACATTGACGCATCACTGTAATACCGTTAGAGCGTCTGGAAGTGATCACGATCGGTTCCAGCACTCAAATTTGCCGCAGACATATCAGGTTCGTCCGAGGTCGTTAACAGACTTTTTTTGTCGGACGTACCTGATACGTCCGTGGTCACTAAGGGTTTATTTTGTTTAAGCAAAAAAGCTTTAAAAAAATTATTTACCAAATAAAGTTACAGATAAAAAACAGTGACAGTATAGTGTAGGGGGGTGACAGTACAGTGTGAGTGGGTGACTGTTTGTGGGGGTTGGGGGTGTTAATACCTTTTTTTCAAGTATTTAATTCCCTGGTATTCCAGCCAGTGTGGCATCCCTGGTGGTCCGTGGTATCATACAGTCAGTCTGCCCGGGAGGAGAACGCCTCAGGTCTGCAGCTCTCCAGTGTACAGAGCTGCAGACCGTGTGTCTCGCAAGCTCCGGTCAGAGCGTTGCCGTGGGTCAAATTGGTCAGAAATTGCACAACACATGGTCTGCAGCTCTGTACACTGCGGAGCTGCAGACCTGAGGCGCTCTCCTCCCAGGCAAGCTGCAGGGCCCCCTCCTAGTGTCATGGACCAAGGACCCGACATGTCAGTCTGCCCTAAAGCTATTTAGGTGGCCGCGAGGCCCCAGAAAGTGCAAGGTTTTAGGCGGCTGCCTAAATGGCCTAATTAAAGAGCCGCCTCTGCCAGTGGACGAGTCCGGGTCTGGACAGTATTGACAGCAGAGGCCACCATCCAAAGCACAAACCATACAGGTTGAATGGTTTTATGCTGTAATCCACAATCCCTATGGCAGCTTTAACATGCTAACCCCCGATTGAGAAGAATTGATCCCAGATCGAATCTTCTTATGCCAACAAACCAGTAGGATTTTCCATAAATCGTTTTGCACAAGCACAGTAAAATGGCATAGGCATTTATTCTGCATTTTATTATTATTATTTGCATTTATTTATGGCATTGTGCACAAAGATTCTTGTATTCATCACAAGTGACCAACAGGTGATGGAATGTTGCAGTATATAGAGGCAGAAGCTTCACCCATTGCCCCATTTTGCCAATAATTAAATCCTACATGAAACCATGTAGTCCTTAATTTTGTGTCATGTTTATCATATGATTGTGTAGGAAATTACTACTGAGTTGACATATCTTATGTAAAGCTCTAAAGTGAAAGTTCTGCTTTAATCATGTATATATTCTTCACTCACTGTTTAAAAGAACACTCGAAGAACCATAACTATCACAGCACACTGTGGTTGTTATATTTCCAGTAATGCCCTGGTGCCCAACATATTGTTATTGTTGTTATTATTATAAGACAAACTATTACAAACTTTGACAGTAACAATAGGTTGATGAGGACCCTGCTTTAGCGAGCTTACAACCTCGAGTAGTTGGGATATAAAAATACCATAGGAAAGGTAGCATGGGCATAGCAACCAGGTGACAAGGTGGGAAAGTTGAAAGGTTTGAATGTGAGAGTGAAGTGGAGCAAGAGAGATCGTGGAAGGAGAGGTATATCTGGCTGTCATCAGCATACAGGTGGTAGTGGAATCCAAGGGAATTAATAAATTTGTCAAGAGAGGCAGTATAGAGAGAAAACAGAAGAAGAGATAGGATAGAGCCTTCAGGACTCCAAACGAGACAGGATGGGGAGAGGAGATGTTACTAATAAAGGGGAGTCAATACATTTTTAATTGGTTTGACATCTTAACTGGGGTCCAACAGGCACCACTCCCTGCTTCCACTACTAATGCCAGAGACCTGGAAGTTCCTAGGTAGCAACGTTATTAATTCCCAAACTGAGCCTTGCTTCTCACAGTAAACTTAGTCATTCTCAGACCAACATCTTGGCTGAGAATCATGGATGTTAGTTACATAACATTTGGCTACATTTAAAGAATTTTGAAAAGGTCTGATACCCTGACCTCCTCTTTTTGTTTCTACCAGGTATCCATAAGTAACTTTTCTAGCTTTTCAATACTAATAACCGAATACAGATATAAAAGACTGCATTTGACTCTGACACATATGTTTAACTCAAATGAACAAATATTTCTAAAATGATGGTGCATTGCCAAAGTAACATTTTATAAATTCCATCATGACTGTTTTGCAAAAAATAAATATGCAAAAACCAGAAGCTAAAAAAATGCATTCTCACCTCATTTCCTTTTCCTCAGGCCAATATGCATCCCTCCCTCAAAAAAAATAAAGAATACTGTAACGGTGATCTATTCATTTTACAATTTAGACATGAATAACATTAGTAGTGAAGGAGCGCTCAGTTTCCCAAACATAGGAGGGGCATTACACCCCAGCCCTTGCTGACAGGGTCACAGTTCTCCAATAAGCACTGCCCCCCCTTCCCGCCCCCAGGCTGTCACCCTGCTCGGTGCCCCGACCGGGGTGACTCGGGCTCGGGATGCCAAGCTGTTTGCCCTCTCGGTACCGCTTCCTGGACCTGATCTTCGCACTAGGCGGTACCCTGACCTTCCTGGTGGACCTGGGCTTGGACGTGTGGGCGGCGGTGCAGTATTACAGAGCCGGGGATCTGGCCTGGGCCGCCCTGCTCCTCTCCTTCTACGGATTGTCCTCCGTGGCATTGCAGTTCCTCAGCTGGGGCTGGTTATGGGTAGACCGACAGGACCGCCTTAAAGGCAGGCAGGGCGGCCAGGAGGACAGGGGTGAGCATGGCGAGAATGGCACCCCGCATGGAAAGTGCTGCCTGGAACTGCAGCCCTACAACAGCCCCCCAGGAGAGGGGACAAAGGGGGCTGCCAGTAACAAGACCGGGGACTCCGGGGTAATTAACGGACTGAATGGGTGTCAAGCCCCAGCCCTGGTGGACAGTCCTGCTGCTGCTGGGGGTGACATGGATGATCACACTCCGGATACAGTGCCCACCCCAGGCAGAGGGCATGGTGCCATGCTGGATATCCCAGACAGTGAGTGTTCTGACAGAGGGCATGGTGCCATGCTGGATATCCCAGACAGTGAGTGTTCTGACAGAGGGCATGGTGCCATTCTGCCCACCCCAATTTGCCCAGCTGCACAGCCCTGGCTCCCTGGAGAAGCACATAGGGATGAAGGGCCTGGGCAGCAGGCGGTCACACAATGCCCTGAGGACCAGTCAACCTGGAGAGATATTTCTTGTAATGAAATCGGTCAAGGAAATGGCGAAATACAAGACTCCCGGCTCACCTGCCGCCTGGACAACTTTTATACTTCTCGACCCTTATACTGCCTTTCATTGGCTACTATCTTGCACATTCTTCAGCTAGGTTATCCTTTGAGGTATGTTTATATGAAGATTGTTTTGGAAGTAAAAAGTGTAATGCATGGATTCTGTGATAATAAATATTCACAGTATGAGTCTACATATTTTGAAGTGATATTATTATTTTTATTAGTAGTATTATTATGCATAGTCACCATTTATTTGTGTATTAAAGTATACTTTACACCAGGGCAAGCGTGCTGTAGTGTTTATGGTACTTGTATTGTTACTGTAAACCGGGCTTACCTAAACTCTGGCCCTCCATATTTTGCTGAACTACAACTCCCATGATTCTAAGACTATTTCATTCATAGAATCATGGGTAGTTCAGCAACATCCGGAGGGCCGGAGTTTGGGGAAGTCTGCTGTAAACCCTAGGTGTGAACCAAAAACAGGATCCCCATGCTGTGTTGGTCGGTTCCAGTATTCTGTTTATTAGAATCCTTATAACTTTCACAATAATTTGTTTACTATAGCAACGTAGCTTCTTCCCCTTCTTAAAGGGAAGAAGCTATTTATTATTTATCAAAGTATTTAGTTGTAAAAAAAAAAAGTGATGTAAAATACTAAAAGTGGGGCAATCATTTTGGAAACCAGGGCCACCCAAAAACACTTTCATAAATAATGATCATTTGCCTTTTGCCAAATGTATTGTATATGAAGAATGGGTCTCCACTACACTGCATAATTTGGGTCCTTGACAATAAACGGTTAATAAGCAATGCTTGGTACATTTTGTCAGGGATCAATGGCACAATATTGCTCTTGTTTAATATACATTACAAGTGACAAAATTCTGAACTTGAATCAGAAGCACACACAAAATAAAAGGCACAGAGGGGGGGAGGAATTATTTGGCACTTAAATATTACATAGGTGCAAAGTAAAAAATGGGTCACAAGAGAACCATTAAAGGTACAATATCAGCACTAAACCCACTAAAGCTTCATGTTTTGATCTCTGGTGCCAGGATGCAAACTGGCAGTTGTAAGCATTCTGAGAAATATTATTGCTGTTTCTGAGAAATGGAATGGCAATGTTTACATTTGTCAGTCTGGATTCCTCTAGTGCAGTGATGGCTAATCTTGACACCATAAATTGTTTCTGGACTACATTTCCCATGATGCTCAGCTAGCTTTTGGGGTCGAGGTTAGCCATCACTGCTCTAGTGGCTGTCAACCAGACACTCGCTAGAAGCACTTTCTTGTGAAGACCATAAAAAATGTACATACTTCACGTTTGCAGGGAAGTTTCCCTATAGAGAATCATTGTAATGCTTTTCTATGCGGGTAATCCTATTGATGCAGAACAGCTATTGTCATGCATCCGCAGTAGGACCATCGGTGCTTCTCTAGGGAGAAACATTTGATTGGCCAAGATAATCCATCCAGAAGCAGGAAATATATTGCAAAACCATGACGCTGCTGGATTAAATGTGCAGGCCCTGAACCTAAATGCTGTTAGGGGCACTCTCATGTTATAAATTAATATGTGTATTAATAAGTGTTCCTTTAAAAGCAATACTGATCCTATTCCTTCATATCTCATTCGCATTATGTCTCCCTCTCTTGCTCTTCCCCTAAAATTTTCAATCTATCACTTTCCTCGGGCACATTTCCCTCATGCTTCAAACATGCAACTGTAACCCCAATTCTGAAAAAGTCCAGCCTTGACCCCAACTCCCCATCCAACTACCGCCCTATCTCGCTACTGCCATTTGCCTCCAAAATCTTCAAGAGAGTTGTGTACACCAGACTGACTGACTTTCTCGAAACCAACTCTCTGCTTGACCCACTTCAGTCTGGATTCCGCGCTGGTCATTCTGTCGAAACGGCTGTGACCAAAGTATCCAACGATTTAATTGCTGCTAAATCTCGCAGCCATTACTTTATCCTAATTCTACTTGATCTTTCTGCTGCCTTTGACACTGTTGATCATCAACAGCTTCTTCGCATTCTACGTAATTTTGGTCTACTGGATACTGCTCTCTCCTGGTGCTCCTCCTACCTCTCCCAGTGCTCTTTCAGTGTTTCTTTCTCTGACTCAGCCTCTTCCCCCCAACCACTCTCTGTCGGCGTCCCCCAAGGTTCTGTCCTTGGTCCCCTACTGTTCTCTATCTACACTGCCTACCTTGGTAAACTCATCAGCTCGTTTGGCTTCCATTATCATTTCTATGTTGATGACACACAAATCTACCTGTCCTCTCCTGATCTCTCTCTGCCCAACTTGACTCGTGTCTCTGACTGCCTCTCTTCGATTTCCAAATGGATAGCTGCTCACTTCCTTAAACTCAACCTGTCCAAAACAGAACTTCTGGTTTTTCATCCCTCAAGTGTTACTACTCCCGTGTCTGTCTCCCTCCAAGTCAACGGCGCTACCATAACCTCTAGCTCTCAGGCTCGTTGCCTGGGTGTTCTTTTTGACTCCAACCTCTCCTTCACCACTATCCATTCAATCGCCAAATCCTGTTGCTTCCATCTCAAAAACATAGTGCGCATCCACCCCTATTTAAACTCGAATGCGGCTGAGGTGCTTGTCCATGCTCTTGTTCTCTCTCGCCTGGACTACTGCAGTACTCTTCTCAGTGGTCTTACGTGTTCCCAGATTGCACTGTTGCAATCTATAAAGAATGCAGCGGCAAGGCTCATTTTCCTGTCCGCTCGCACCACCCACGCCTCCCCGCTCTGTCAGTCCCTGCATGGGCTCCCAGTTAGATATAGGGCTCAATTTAAAATTCTGGTGCTTGCTTACAAGTCCCTACATAATGCTGCTCCAACCTACCTATCCTGCCTAATACACAAGTATGTCCCGTCGAGGCCCCTACACTCTGCCAAAGACCTACGTATATCCTCTGCCCGTACTCCCACCTCTTAAGCTCGCCTCCAAGACTTTTCCAGGGCTGCACCTCTTCTGTGGAACTCCCTTCCCTCCTCCATAAGAATTTCACCCAGTCTCCACTCATTCAAAAAATCATTGAAAACTCACTTCTTCAAGAAAGCATATCAATTAAACTGTTAGTGGGTTTTTATCCCCCACCCTCCATGACCCCTCTCATGCAACTGTCAAAAATTACCTACTAAGCCCTCAGCGAATACTTTTCTAACAACTTACTTCGTACCCCTACTTTTACCCTTTGTGACACTATACCCCACTCCCTCTAGAATGTAAGCTCATTGAGCAGGGCCCTCCACCTCTCTGTTCCTGTACGTCGAGTTGTCTGGTTACAATTAAATGTCTGTTAGTCCACCCTTTGTACAGCGGTACGGCATCTGATGGCGCTATATAAATATAATAATAATAATATACATAACCCTCAGAGAAAGTAGAGAGAGAGGATTTACAAAATATGAAATTAGCAACTGACAATATGGAATATTGCATTTTGCTGAAATTTAACAATAAGTTGGAACTTTCTGAACAAAAAATATTAATTAAAATTAATTGCACTGAGGGGGTGAGGCCTGACTGTCATGGTGGAGAGACGCACTGTGAGCGAGCTCCACCAATTTCTTAATGGAAATCACGTTTATAGCCCTCATTGGGTCCAGCAAAGATATCCTAAATGCAGCCTTGAATCATTCAACTCATGAGGCACACCGTGCAATGCTTTCTTTTGCACCAAGAGCTTTGTTACCCCACTGTGACAGATGCGGCCTAGTGCGTGCCTGTGCGTCTCCGGATCTCTGGCTCCGGAGATGCACAGAAGCGACTTCCTCTGAAAGAGAGCTCCGTAACCCCCCTCCCCCCTTTGGATCAGTGGGGGAGATCCTAGTCCACACTCTGGAGGCCACTGGGACCTGGCACAACAGAATGCATAGTAACTGGAGAACCGCGCCATGGGCCATCCAAAATGGCGGAGACCACGCATCCCCGTCATTCCAGCTCCGCACAATTTACCCTCAAAGCCAAGCTTAATGCCATATACTTCTGGAGGAGGTTGGAGCAACGGGCCAGTGAGTGTCAGCAACAAAGTGTAAATCAACATCAGTCCACTCGGAGACTCCCGCAACGGTATACAGCTCCAGTCCAGGAAACACTCCATCAGAAACGCTCAGATAACTGCACTAAACATGAAGCTGGATAACACTTACCTGCAAGGACAGCTCCTACGGTCGATCATCGTGGTGCTATCCCGAAAACCAGTCTACGAAAGAGGCCTTTGAGGTTGCAGCTGGGACCACCTTGAAGCCCCACTTTGCCACATATTCTGTCTCTATCTTGGCCTTCGTATCCGATGACTGCCCTGCTGCACCAACACTCAGTATTGCCACTAAGATGCATTGGCTGAATAGGGTCCTGGAACTTCTGCTGGCTGAGTTTTACATACTGCCTGATTCTTGTCCCTTTACAACTACTATCTGTTGCACTCTCTATGCTTACACTCAGTTTTTCGAGCTACCATTGTTCGATTGATTTACCTATGACTTAACAGATGAATATTATTCCGGGGGTCTCTGGGGTCTAATAACCTTTATAATGTGTCTTTGTTACGCTATTTACTTTTTGCCTATATAGGGCACTTTGAATATACATGTTTAGTTTAGATTGCCTACTAGTTCCTACTATTTAAATATAGGTGCAGTGTATTTGACATCTCATATGTATTAACCATGTACTATCGTATATTCCTTTATTGAAATGTCTACACAAAGCGTTTAATTTTTACTTCGCACTGAAAAAAATAAAGAATGTAAAAAAAAAATAAAAAATGAATTGCACTGAGCTGGTTGCAATAGCCCAGAATAGAAACACAAGTCCACCTTCTCCTCCACCCTAAAGAATGGCAACTCTTTCTTTGGTCCATTATCGCTGATTATGGTTGCCACCTGGCTGGTATTTTAGGAAATTTAGCCAGCGCCGGTATTGCAAAGTCTAGTATTTTTCTCAAAAAGAAAAAAAAAACAAATATGGCAGCACTTCGGGAATCTACCACATCACATAAATACATTTACAAAGTAAACCTTCAATATAAATGTCTCTCCAAGGAAATAATATAACATTAAAATCTTTCTGCATTTGTATCCATTTTTTGTATCACTCAGCCTTGTTACAATGCAGCCACCCATCCCATGTGTTCCCTATTAATGGTTAATAATATATAGGGGTGTATATAAAAAATACCCCTCTCTGTCTCATTAGAGATATCTTTTCCAGAAGCTCAAGGAAGCAAAGTGAAGGGTCAGAGTAGGACCCGTCTAGGGGGGTCTGCCTTGACGTTGGCAGGCAGGCATTCCCTCCAGTGGCCATTGGAGTAACTAAATGACCTCTGTAGCTGCAATATTAAATTCCATGATCTCCGCTGGTACAGAAGGTAATCCACAGTCAAGCGCTGAAAAGTAAGACAATATCGCAAATCCCCCAGTAACCGGAAGAAACACAGTTCTGGGAGTCAACTCCAATTTTTATTCAGAGGTCAGAGTATTTATGCAAGTCCCCATGCAAGGGGTTTCCCTACTGACAAAGCAGGGGTAATACAGTAGGGGACTACATGGGGGACACATTCTGGACATTTCTCCCATCAGGCACTGCTAGATGAGAGGGATACTCCCACTGGAATATACCGTTAAGTGGATTATCCCTCTGTGCAGCAGAACCGGCATTTTACATTAAAATACATAACTTTGACAATATTCAGGTTATTTAGACGATAGCTGGGGTCTGAGTGCACCTTTCGTGAGAATACCGCTCAGACCCCAGCTTAAACAACCGAACGCTGCACGAAATACACTTTAACATTGGGTTCGCCTAAAAGTACCGAACACTGATGGAGAACCACAATAGCGAAAGACCGGAGCTCCCGAATGGCCTGGAAGTCCATCGGTGTTCGCGCCGTCGAGTAGCCGATTTCGGTTCCAAGCGCTCGACGACCAAATACCACTGGTGAAACAAAGGATCCAAGATGGCCGACCGCCGCGTGGTCGGTAGCCGAACGACGGCCACCTAGGAAAGTCTTTAACTACCGATTGCGACAATGTTGCAATCGGTTAATGAGTGCCACACGTCTCTCTATGTGTGGGCTACTGGGGGGTAGCTCATTGTTTCACGAACAGCCAGTAAAGTCGCTGTTCGTGAAACGAAATACATTAACGCTAGCATACGAATTCTATACACATAGCACTACAAACCAATGTTACAATACATAATTTAGCGGTTATGGCAGACAACCTTTTGGTACATATAGTTCAGCGTCCCACAAGTGGCTAGGTTTGCCACAACCTCCATTTGTTTAAATATACATAGGGATTAAGGAGAGAGCGCAGGTAACTGTTTTCTTTGGTTTTTACTAATAGTACCAAGTACCACTGGAAGACCTCTTGGCAGAGAAGGATACACAGTCATAAACCATACATTAAGTTCTTCTTCCCCTTTACCTTGTAATTATAAGTGATCTTGGAAGGTTCTTATAAGCTTACATTGTCAATCAAAAAACTCAAGGATTTATCAAAGGGTTTTGTTTTAAAATGTGGTGTAAAAATGTAAAAGGTGAGTTCCTAGGAGAATGTACCACTGTTTCCATGGTAATTGCCACACTTTTAGTATTTCAGACCACATTTTGGAACAGAACACATTGACTACTCTTCCCATTGTGCTTCAGGATAGATATATATATATATATATATATATATATATATATATATATATATATATATAAATTAAAGCCCGTAATATTGGAACTGTTATCTTTTTATAAATATAAATATTCTGATTAGCCTATTTAGTTACACAGACATGGAAGTGCCTTGGTATGTAGACACTCAACGTGATTACTGGCAGACGCTCAGCTCCTATATACAGTGTAATTGAACGCCTGCCAATACATTGCTCTTATCTTAAGAGGACAGTGATCATGTGTCATATATTTCAAGCTCCGTCACCTGTAGTCACACAGCAAAATGTTTACTAGGGCAGATGGCCAAATCACTCAGTGTATACAGAACTGCAGCACCCCAAGCAAAGTGAAGATATATGTTATTGACACCAATGCAGGGCCTCCACCATTGGGGTGAGGGGGAGGGTGTCTGCTCTACAAAACCAGTGTCCAGAAACTCTTCGACATGCACACATATATATATATATATATGCTCCCAAACACACAAGTACTTACATATACATGCTGAAACACATACACAGCCTCCAGACATACACACCAACACACATATTTCCAGACACATGGAACTTTGATGAAGCTTTATGCCTGGTAGTGTGTATCTTTGTGTGTGGAGGTCTGTTATGCATCTGTATATCTGGCAGTGTATATTTGTGTGTGTCTGTTACGTGGTGTGTGTATCTTGCTTTTTGTATTTGCTTGTCTGTATCTGGTAGTGTGTAGCTATTTGTCAGTGTGTTGTATCTTTGTGACTGTGAATATGAATTAGTGTGTTTGCATGTAAACCAGTATCTGAAATATGGTGTTAAAGAGGAGCCTGTCCACTGGTTCTCTATATGTCCCATAAGGGACTCCTACCTCTGATGCTCACCTTAAAGACTTCTCTAGGGCTGCACCATTCCTATGGAACGCCCTTCCCCTCTCTGTTAGACTTTCACCCAGTCTCCACTCCTTCAAAAAAAATCTTTGAAAACTTACTTCTTTAGGAAAGCATATCAATTAAACTGTGAACAGCTTTCTCTCCCCGCACCCTGATTCCTCTCCTGCAACTGTAATCAAAACAACACCTAGCCCTCAGTGAACACTAACAACCTACTTTTCTACCCTACCCTGACCTTGTGTTACGATACCCCACTCCCTCTAGCATATAAGCTCATTGAGCAGGGCCCTCATTTCCTCTGTTCCTGTTTGTCCAACTCATCTGGTTACAAATGCTTCTCTGATAGTCCACCCATTGTACTGCACTGCAGAACTTGTTGGCGCCTTATAAATATTATTAATAATAATAATAATAATAAGGGGTGAAGTTATTGTAGACATACAAATGGAAGTTTCAGTGTCACAGAAATGTTACATGTTTTCCAAAATTGACACATTTTAAAAAGCAATATCACAGACTGTATGACAGACTGTAAGTAGAAGGCCTTTCATATTTTAAGCTTTAGTCAACACTCTACATGCAAATGAGTTTCCTAGCTGTCATTTCCAAATCACACAACACAATCTGTACTTCTGAATCCATAGAAAAAACTTTAGAAGTTGTAATACTAAAGAGTAATTCCCACCACTGAGGTCATCCATGCAATAAATCTCTACGCAACATATAATATGCTATCAATTAAAGTCCAGAGGCCACTGATTAGAGTTTTTAGGTGGGGCAGTTTTCCCAGTTACTTTTGATTTCCATGTCCTAAACTTTGTAATGTATTAAAGATCATGTTGAAGCTGTGTGCAAAAGTGTAGCTCTTCGCCTCAAGCCCCTTCTACCCGAACTGATCCACTTGGAGCAAGCAGAGCTCATTCCCCATAGAGACAACTGTACCTAACTTTATTATCATCACACATATCACTTCTTTTACTAAAACACGCACTATTCCATTCTTCATTGATGCTGAAAAGGCGTTTGAAAGAGTGTACTGGACCTATCTATTTTTTGTGTTGGAGGTGTTGGTGTTTGGGATGAGGTAGTTGGTTACTGTCCGTGTGAATGATCAGTACTCCCCTGATTTCCCTATTAACAATGCGATTAGGCAGGGGTGCTCCATATCCACCTCATTTTTGTCCTTACAATAGATCCTTTTCTTCATGTAATTCACGGCAATCCAAACAGCTATGGCTATTCATTTGTTTATGACTAAACAAAAGTTTGTTAATGATATTTCACCTCACATCCCTTTAAATCCCAACTCTATGCTCTCTCTGAACTTGATCACTTTAGGACTTTAACCCCTCAAGGACATGTGACATGTCATGATTCCCTTTTATTCCAGAAGTTTGGTCCTTAAGGGGTTAAGTGAATTTAAATAAAAGTGAAATAGTCAATATCTATGGAAGCTCCCAGTCTTGTGGGAACTTCCATAGAGACCTCAATGTTTTAATATTGTGCATGCATTGATGTGGGCTCCTGGCAGACAGCAGGAGCCATGTCAGCACTGAGTGATTCACACTGTATAACAATTCCTGCATTTCTACTATCAAACATTGGAAGATGAATACTTTGCAGAAAACCCTGTAAACTCCACGTTTCTACACTAAACAGCCCATTTTCCATAACCATAAATGTAACCCCTCCCGAAACCTAAACAAATTCTTTCTTTAAACCAAAACATGCACATTTTTTCTTTAGTCCAATATTTAAGCATTCCAGACCTTAACCTGAAACAAAATAATTTACCTTAACCCTACATCTAACTCTTTTTACTAACTAAACACTCATGTACCCCAATACTATATTTAACTAATTATACCACAACAATAAGCTTTGTATAGCAATAGTTATAGTGATGGTAATAGTTATAGGTAATCTAACCCTAACATTAACCAGTATATAGCCTCCCCCTGTCCCCTTTTACATGTTAATTTTGGATATGTTTTGTAGATTATTTTTTAATCACTTAAAAAATACATTACAGGAACACTATAGGGTCAGGAACACAAACATGTATTTCTGACCCTAGAGGGTTAAAAACACCATCTAGCCCTCCTGTCCCCTCTGTTGCCCCGCTAAATATAGTAAAATCTTACGTTGATTTCAGTCTGCTCCTGCTGGCTCTGCCTGCTTTGCTGACATCATTCAAAAGTGTTGAACTGAGCCAATCACAATGCTTTTCCATAGGAAAGCATTTGATTGACTGTGACTGTCAAGGAGGCAGATCGGGGCAGAGCCAGCACACGCCAAACACAGACCTGGCCAATCAGCATCTCCTCATATAGATACATTGAATCAATGCATCTCTATAAGGAAAGTTCAGTGTCTCCATGCAGGAAGCACCTCTAGAAGCTATCTGAGGAGTGGCCATGTGGAGGTATCCCTAGGCTGTAATGTAAACACTGCCTTTTCTCTGAAAATATACTGTTTCCTGCAAAAAGCCTGCAGAGATTGATATATACTCCCCTGAACAAATACAATAAGCTGTAGTTGTCCTTGTAGCTTTAGTGTCCCTTTATACTTTATCTGGCTATTTTGTGCAGGGGGGGAGCAGGGGATGTCTTCGCACAGAATTCTATTCTCAATACATTATTTATTAACCCCTTAAGACCGGAGGGCATACTATTACGCCCTATTATAGGCGGCTCTAAACACCGCCGGGCGTAATAGTACGCCCTCCGGTCTTTCTTTACTTACCCGGTGGCCGGCGATCCCACGCCGGCGATCGCGGCTGGGGGGACTCCCAGGGAGCCCCCGCAGCACGTCCGACCCCCTGGCAGCCCCCCCGGCCATGTGAGAGTGAGGTCCTTGCGAGGACCTCACAATCACATGGCCGGGATAGCTGCCTCCTGCATTGCCAGCAGGGGGGCTGCCTGTAATGACAGGTAGTCCCCCTGCTGGCTGGAAATAAAATAAATACAATTTAAAAAAGTTAAAAAGTGTAATAAATAAATAAATATATACTTAGATCATATATATATATTATATGATCTAAGTACATATATACACATATACATACAAACACATACACTGTCTAGGTGTATTTTACTATTAATACAGGGAGTGCAGAATTATTAGGCAAATGAGTATTTTGACCACATCATCCTCTTTATGCATGTTGTCTTACTCCAAGCTGTATAGGCTCGAAAGCCTACTACCAATTAAGCATATTAGGTGATGTGCATCTCTGTAATGAGAAGGGGTGTGGTCTAATGACATCAACACCCTATATCAGGTGTGCATAATTATTAGGCAACTTCCTTTCCTTTGGCAAAATGGGTCAAAAGAAGGACTTGACAGGCTCAGAAAAGTCAAAAATAGTGAGATATCTTGCAGAGGGATGCAGCACTCTTAAAATTGCAAAGCTTCTGAAGCGTGATCATCGAACAATCAAGCGTTTCATTCAAAATAGTCAACAGGGTCGCAAGAAGCGTGTGGAAAAACCAAGGCGCAAAATAACTGCCCATGAACTGAGAAAAGTCAAGCGTGCAGCTGCCACGATGCCACTTGCCACCAGTTTGGCCATATTTCAGAGCTGCAACATCACTGGAGTGCCCAAAAGCACAAGGTGTGCAATACTCAGAGACATGGCCAAGGTAAGAAAGGCTGAAAGACGACCACCACTGAACAAGACACACAAGCTGAAACGTCAAGACTGGGCCAAGAAATATCTCAAGACTGATTTTTCTAAGGTTTTATGGACTGATGAAATGAGAGTGAGTCTTGATGGGCCAGATGGATGGGCCCGTGGCTGGATTGGTAAAGGGCAGAGAGCTCCAGTCCGACTCAGACGCCAGCAAGGTGGAGGTGGAGTACTGGTTTGGGCTGGTATCATCAAAGATGAGCTTGTGGGGCCTTTTCGGGTTGAGGATGGAGTCAAGCTCAACTCCCAGTCCTACTGCCAGTTCCTGGAAGACACCTTCTTCAAGCAGTGGTACAGGAAGAAGTCTGCATCCTTCAAGAAAAACATGATTTTCATGCAGGACAATGCTCCATCACACGCGTCCAAGTACTCCACAGCGTGGCTGGCAAGAAAGGGTATAAAAGAAGAAAATCTAATGACATGGCCTCCTTGTTCACCTGATCTGAACCCCATTGAGAACCTGTGGTCCATCATCAAATGTGAGATTTACAAGGAGGGAAAACAGTACACCTCTCTGAACAGTGTCTGGGAGGCTGTGGTTGCTGCTGCACGCAATGTTGATGGTGAACAGATCAAAACACTGACAGAATCCATGGATGGCAGGCTTTTGAGTGTCCTTGCAAAGAAAGGTGGCTATATTGGTCACTGATTTGTTTTTGTTTTGTTTTTGAATGTCAGAAATGTATATTTGTGAATGTTGAGATGTTATATTGGTTTCACTGGTAATAATAAATAATTGAAATGGGTATATATTTGTTTTTTGTTAAGTTGCCTAATAATTATGCACAGTAATAGTCACCTGCACACACAGATATCCCCCTAACATAGCTATAACTAAAAACAAACTAAAAACTACTTCCAAAAATATTCAGCTTTGATATTAATGAGTTTTTTGGGTTCATTGTGAACATGGTTGTTGTTCAATAATAAAATTAATCCTCAAAAATATAACTCGCCTAATAATTCTGCACTCCCTGTATATATATATATATATATATATATATATATATATATATATATTACTATCAAATTACACGTAGACTGATATTGTTTAAATATATATATAATTATTGTTAAATATATTTATATATAATATAAAAAAATTCAATATGTAAATACGTTACAAAATAAAATTAAAAAAATAATTAAAAAATATATAGATGTGTGTTATTTCGTTCTAACTGTATTGTGATATTAATATATATATATATTTATATCAAAATACATGTAGAACAAAATAATATATATATCTATATACATAAATATATACGTATATATCACTATATATATATATATATATATATATACCTATATATATTTATGTAATTTTTTTACATAATTAGGTATCTTAATTAATTACAATTAGCGGGACCTGCCTGACAACCTATGCCAAAAGTAAAGGGAATTTGATTTGCTAGCACTATATTTAACCCTATAACTTTCCAAGACACCATAAAACCTGTACATGGGGGCTACTGTTCTACTCGGGAGACTTCGCTGAACACAAATATTAGTGTTTCAAAACAGTAAAATGTATTACAACTATGATATCGCCAGTAAAAGTGAAGTTTTTTGCATTTTTCACGCACAAACAGCACTTACACGGATGATATTATTGCTGCGATACTTTTTACTGTTTTGAAACACAAATATTTGTGTTCAGCGAAGTCTCCCGAGTACAACAGTACCCCTCATGTACAGGTTTTATGGTGTTTTCAAAAGTTACAGCGTCAAATATAAGGCTTGCGTTTCATTTTTTCACATTAAAATTCGCCAGATTGGTTACGTTGCCTTTGAGACCCTATGGTAGCCCAAGAATGAAAATTACCCCTATGATGGCATACCATTTGCAATAGTAGACAACCCAAGGTATTGCAAACGGGGTATGTCCAGTCTTTTTTAGTAGCCACTTAGTCACAAACACTGGCCAAAATTGGCGTTTTTTTTCATTTTTCACACACAAACAAATACTAACACTAACTTTGGCCAGTGTTTGTGACCAAATGGCTACTAGAAAAGACTGGACATACCCCATTTGCAATACCTTGGGTTGTTTACTATTGCAAATGATATGCCATTATGGGTGTAAATTTCTTTCCTGGGCTACTATAAAGTCCCAAAGGCAACGTAACCAATCTGGCGAATTTCAATTTCAAATGTAACGGGCTATATTTGACCCTGTAACTTCCCAAAACGCCATAAAACCTGTACATAGGGGGTACTGTTTTACACGTGAGACTTTGCTGAATACAAATATGTGTATTGTATTGCAGTAAAAGCAAACAGTATTATGACATTGACCGTTAAAATGTCATGTAGAACTAAAAATCTTTTAAAAAATCTTATTTTCTCCCATTTTTATTCATATTAAAATTATGTTTCATAGCTAAATATTTGATATTAAATGAAAGCACTGTTTCCCCTGAATAAAATGATATATAATAAGGGTGGGTGTATTTAATATGAAAGAGGTGAATTACAGTTGGACAGACATGTAGCGCATTTTGTTTCGTTCACAATGTGTACATTTGGCACCGTCCTTAAAGGGTTAAAGGAAGACTCCCACTGTAGTGTTAATGGACTACTGATGCCAGATAGTTGGAAACTTAGCTCTGTTACTGAGAGTGATTAACTAGCCACCATAGAAATAAAGCTCAATGTAATCTGCTGCACCTATGAGTGTGTTGCAAAAGTACCATAGCACAAAATATGCCAGTAATTTATATAAATGGTGTTAAGTATGTTTGTTTAATTACTTTGTGTAAATAAAAATGTTCCTCTTGTAAATATTATTTCAATCTGTCAAGCCATAGGGCACCCCAGGCAAGTAAAATTGAGAGGGAGGTTGCAATTATTTATATGAGTGGAGATTATGCTTCCTACAATTAGGAGCTGCTGCCACATTTTATGTGATTTGGCATTTCCTGGCATCTAAAAGGAGTATGAGTTTGTGCATATGTTAGAAAGAAAGCTAGTGACCACACATAAGATGTAAGATATAAATAACACTAATAGTTTTTAGGATTAAAGTAATTAAAATTCTTTATTTCTCCATCTCCCCAGGTGTATACATTCATTAGAGGTGGGAGTGGCAGCGTATAGAAGTAAAGTTGGGAGTACTTTGTCGAAGCAGTATCAGGAGGATGCCTACCTAGTCACCCATGATATCAGCATGATGCGGCTAATAGAGACTTTCCTGGAGAACACTCCTCAACTCATCCTGCTCTTATATATTCTGTTACAGAGAAGGATAATACAAACCTTTCAGTGTGAGTATGTAACTTATACGCTTGACAAGAAATTTGGGACTGTCTTTTAGTGTTTAATAAATATAAAATATTTATATGTTTATTTTCCACATCACCATTTTTTGTTGGTATTTTTAAAATAATGAAAAACACAAATATTGCCAAAGCCAATTCAATCCAGTTGCAGTTTCAGCAGTATTGACGCAGTGTAATTTTTACTAGCTTGCAGTCACGTCATTCTGGATCCAACCCCTAGATGTCCTAGGACATCTGGGGGAATGTCGAGACTGAGTTTTAATAACTCAGCACGAAACCTATGGGGTGCTACTAGCTGTCTTTTAGTGACTTGGGTGGCCCCATGTCCCACCCCTCCTGTCACTCGATACAATAATCTCTTATACCACTCAAACCTTTCGTGAGTGCTGTCACCCCGGGGAACCTCTACTGCCTTTCTATACCCTTCAAGTGTGGGGTCTGTTTTCTGTTCCTATTCAAAACCCTGTGGAGTATCCCAGAAAGTGGTAGGGGGGTCGGGCAAAGGGGGTATTTCAACTCCTACCTGATTTTCCTACCTGAGTGCAGCGGTGCTTCCAGTCTGGCTTGTGCTCGGGTGGTAACCGGGTAGGCTTCTGCAGTAGGGTCCCGTGAGAGTTGAGAGGTTAAACATCCTACGTCATTCCCCAATAAGACCTCTGCCGGCAATTCCTGCATAATGCCAACCTCCAACTGTTTAGATCCAGAACCCCAGTCGACAAGGACACTGGCTGTAGGTAGCTTGTGTATGGCACCCCCAGCCGAGTTTGGGCCTTGACCGTGTGTGGTTGTACTACGGTTAGTGTGGCCCCAGAGTCTCTCATAGCTCAGGCCCCCACGCCATCTACTGTAATCCATTGACGGTGGTGGTCCCGGTTGTCGCCCCCAGCTTGCACTGGTTTGACCCCATGCAAAACACTCCACTGCTCTTCTTGGTTAGGGATGCTGATAGGACCTTCCTGTTGGACACAATGGACGGCTGCCGTGGGTTGTTGAGGGGGTTGCCTTTCCCAGCTTCCTCGGTTCAAACAAGGACACTGGTTCTTGTAATGTCCTGGTTGCTTGCAGTAATGACACACTGCAGGAGGTCGAAGTGTTGCTGCTGGGCCTTGTGGAGGTTTACTTATGGAGGCTCTAGGTGGTGCAGGCGTCGCTGGAAATGGGTAGGCGTGTTTAAAAGTTGGTCTGTTCACACCCTGTTCTCGCCTCTGGTTGTCTTGGTACTCATCCGCTAGGCTGGAGCTTCCTCCACAGTTTTGGGTTTTCTGTCCTTTACCCAGTCTTTTATATCTTCCGCTGTGTGGTTAAAAAATTGCTCCAATAGTATGAGCTGTAACCTCCAGCCTCCAACGCCCTGTATAGCCGGAAAGCCCATTCAGTGTGAGAATCTTTCCCTGTTTTCCGACATTCCCTAAACTTCTTCCTGTACGCCTCTGGGGTTACAGAGTACCTGGCCAACAAAATGTATTTTACCTTGCCATAATTGTGTATGTCCCCATCCGGTACTGCTCTCCACACTTCTGCTGCTCTTCCTGATAGCTTGCTGCTAAGTACTGCAGCCCATTTTGTGGAGTCTAATCCCTCCAGAGCACATTGACGTTCAAAGTCTTGTAAATAACTGTCAATTTCCATATCATTATCATTAAAAGTTTTAAACGCTGCATAGTTTACCTTCTTTGGTAGGTCATTTGTACTTCCTGGGGAGTGTAGCAAATCCCCCTGTAACGGTCTGTCTCGATCCTCTCGCTCTTTTTGCGCTTGCCTGGCTTGTGCCATGACCTGCAGAACTGCTTCTGTTGATGGACTGGGTCCCAATACAATGAGCATCCATCTGATATCCTTTTGCATCTTGGTTTCTTCCTCGTGCTCCATCTCTGTATTACTGGTTCCATTGCTCTGTATTAAATCCGCAATTAACGTGGCTTTTGTCTTGTTACTTGCCACTATGCCTCGAGCTTCCAGTAAATCTTTTAGCGTGGATCTTTTAAGTAGCTGGTATTGCTGAGCCATTCATTCCCTTGCTTGGTTCAGGACGTCCATTCGGGATTTGAATCCCTCCTCTTGCCACCAGTTGTAAGGAAACCTAGGATTTCCAATCCTCATTTGGTAGTTTCCTCCCGAACTGCCAGAGCACCAGTGATTATAGCTCTCTGTTCGGTAGATAAAATAGACAAAATCCATATGAATACAATAGCTTTACAAGATGATTCCCTTAATAAAGCATACGAATCCCCAAACATCAGCCGAAGTCTAGAAGAAGAGTGTTACAGAACTGGCTTTTAATGACCACACACTGGCTTTTATGCAAGTCCCCATGCAAGGGGACATCCCACAGGGAGGGACACAGTACAACCAATCATTTACAGGAAAAACGTAAAACACTCCCCACACAAACATACAATTCCCTCCCCTAGTCCTGGAGATAATCAAGTCTGATAAAGTAATAACTTGATTATCTCCAGGCAGAAAAATTAAAATTTTCCCCAATATTCAGAACACCCCTTTAGGCATATGGTATCCCCACAAACAATATGTCCCCTGATAGCCCCGATCTGGGTGACCAACATATTCAAATTTCACCCAGATCGGTTCAGGGGTTCTCAAAAAGTTTGGAAGTCTTTTGTGACCAGCTAACCGCGAGGTGGCTGCCCAAAATAGTTCCAGGAGTTTGGGTAGTTTTGCCGGTCTATTCCATTAAGTGGCAAAAAACAAATAATTCCCCGAATGGATTCCCCTGGCACTTAGCAGCGATTGTTCCTCTCATTCGAATGCACAAAAGTACCGAACAGCGCTCTTCTAGCTGTTCGGGAAATGAAGATTCAGCGTTTGCTTGTTGAGACCGGTGTTCGGGAAGTCGAGTGTCCGATTTTAGTTCCAGACACTCGACGACCAAGTCCAGCTGCCTTTGTTTGCATGAAAAAAGATGGCTGCCGTTTTCTCGGCCACGTGGCGTTCGGTAGTACGAACGCCGGCCGCACAGATAGAGGGTTCAATTGAGGTATTCTTTGAAGTTTAACGAGCCAGGGGGGTGGTCTCTGTTCGGTAGTTACATCTACTGAATGAATAGGGAAGAAATATTGCACATAAAAGAGGGATTTCTTCATATATATATATATATATATATATATATATATATATATATATATATATATATATATATATATATATATATATATATATACACACACACACACACTATCACATGCCTCATAATATATATTTTCATATCATATAGCATATCATATATTTGTTCTGGTTGGATCCATTTTATCCTTTAGGATTCTAATGTAAAATAGGTGCAAAATTATACAACCATTTGTTTTTCTTTCTTTTTCTTCTAGATTTTGGCATTTCTGTGTCGTTTATCTCAATTAGCTGGGCGATTTTAGACTACCACCAGTCATTGAGATTCTTTTTGAAAGATAAGCAGAAGTTGGACTTCCTCTCTTCACTTGTCTACTTCTTATGGAACATTCTTCTAATTTTTTCTCGTATTACATGCATCACACTCTTTACATCCGTCTTCCACTTATGGATTACACTGCACTATTTTCTCCTTTGGGCTGTTTTCTTTCTTTGGGCAGGACTGCAAAAGACAGACTTTATGAAGCACACACTCTTTGAATATTTCTACAGAGCTATTGTTGCAGGAGTCCTGTACTTTTCCTGGTTTAACATCTCTGAAGGAAAAACAATCTACAGATGCATTTTCTACTATGTATTCATCATGTCAGACAATATAATACTGCTCCTTTCGTGGAAATACTTAGGATACTCAACTGTTTTAGATGCATATGAACTCACTATTTTCTTGGTTGTTGGGCTAGCGTTATTTATAGGGCTTGCAGTGAGAGTGCTTTATTACGTATACTTGCATCCCAATGTTAGCACTGAGACCAAAGAGTGCTATGATGAACCAGATGGCAGAAGAAAAGGAGAAATAAGCAACAAGAGCCTGCTTGTATATCAAGTGCCTTTAGCCCCCAAACATCCCAGAATGCTACAGACGTGGAACAGCTGTTTTTGAAAACGGAACTAACCCATGGTTATACTTTGTGCCAAGGTGGCCATACATGGTAAAGATGTTATGTCTTTGTGCTGTGAATTCACTGAACTAAAGCTAAATAATAGAGTTTGGTTCATTAGTCATTTAATTTTAAGCCCCAGAAACTGTTTGGCTCTTACTAAAAGTGTCTTTTAGACAACAATCTTCTATTGGTTAACTGGTGAGACAACTCCAAGATGTCAACCATAAATATACATGTGGTGTTTAATATTTTCATAGGATAAGTGATAGACCTCATGATTAACAAATGTATTTATTTAAAAAGCTTAAGACTAACAGCGTAACTCTGCCAAGTACATATTAATCAGTGTACCAATTGTTCACTAGTTTTATTTCTCGCAAGACTGGCTGACAGCCTTCAGGCCGCCCAACCCAGAGCTGACCATGCAGAAAGAGCACCGTTGAGACACTCTCTGCATAGCCTTTGTGTCGTCAGCACAGCATGAGCATGCGTAATAATGTGTTGGCTGAGGTCAGTGTCCTAGATGCAGAACGCCAGCGAACAGAATCTGGATAGTGAGACAGGAAATCTGTGCTGTCCTGCCTAACTGGGACAATTGAAAGGCCTGTAGCTAGATTCAGCTTTTCCATTCTTCTGTCTTCTGGCTTCCTGTCTTTCCATTACTATACACAGTTTTGTGACTTAGTTACAGAAAGCAATGGAATTTTAATTTATATTATCTGCTGTGAAATAGTACTATTCTGTATACAAATATATATATATATATATATACATACACACACACACACTTACTTCTCTTTCTTATGACCAAATAATGAATAATCAGCAGACAAGGTTGGTTTAGCTAACCTATTAGTACATAATGTATCTTTTTAGTTTTATGCAAGAGCTGGGTTCACTAAAAGCAAATTGTAATGAATAAAAAGTCAACTTACAACATTTAAAGCTTAAATAGCCAAGCAGGTGCTGTAGCTGTGTTTTGCAATGCATAATTAGCACAGGTCCATTGCACCATGGCTCAAACATGTTATATCCTGTTAAACAGCCTGGATGCTATATTTAATGAGTCATTCTTTTAACAGCCTGTGCATATAATTCTCAATATTTAAAAATGAATGGTGAAGTTAACCAATGGCACTACCTAAACAATTTCTCACTTACTTGAGTTACTATGAGTTGTTTGAAATCATGCACAGACACAAAACACATGCTTACTAAAACACCCATAGAAGTCCATAAAATGACTAGAAACGGCTAAGATATTCCTAATTAAAAAAGACATCAGCAGAGTATGAACAGAAACGGGGTGTTTGCTACAGTCGAAGAGTATGTTTATATATTTTTGATCATATTATCTCTATAATATATAAAAAATATGGGGAGTAAGTTTGCCTTCTATTATATTTATTTAAATGGACAAATTCTGGCAACTTGGCAAGGTTCTTTACTAAAGTGTCAATTGTTGGGAATTTAAAGTGAATTTAAATTTTTTGGTCAAAATAGCCAATTTGAAAACAAAATGTCAACTCTAGTTTGAAGGCTTTGTCCCAAATTTTCAAATTCACTTTAGTAAAAAACCCTTTGAAAGTTGTGGTCTTCTAAATCTTCTGAATGTAGTATTTAATATTCCTATGGCATTCTATGCACTAGTAGAGGCTCACTTTCAGGCCTAGCTTTGACACTGGGTTTTGCCTTCAGAACAAACTGATTGCTACTAATAGACAATCTCAGCATACACAAAAGTGGATGTTTATTTACAAATCATGCCAATGATGCCAGTAAAACCAAAGCCCGGAGCCCATCTCTAGTTTTTGCTTCCGGTCTGTTTCTAACTCTTTAACATTTAAGAAAATATGTTACCAGAGCCACATGAAGACATCAAATAGCAATTACATTGAATTGGTGGATATTTCTCCTTATATCAAATTCTTATGTGTCTGTCACGGATTCCAGGATCTCTTAGTGTCCCTTGGTCGCCGCTTCTCTAATTCTCCGCTGGTCCTGGATTCAGCTACAGCATACAGTGATTCTAGCCCTCTGGAACTTTGTAAGTTTCCCCGATATCGTGGATGCAACCAGTCGTATTGCCCCCCTGACAGGCAGGAGAGAGAAGGCGCACACACAGTGCCTTCTCTCTCCTGCACACGTCAGATGTATCTTAATACGTCTGACGTGTACAAGGCCTTTTTAGGGCCCTACGTGATAGGAAGTCCCTCTGGTGGCCGTCTGAGTGACGGCCACTGGAGGTATTCCTATCAATCAATGTAAACACTGTATTTTCTCTGAAAACACAGTGTTTACATTAGATTGCCTGCAGGGAGCTATAGATCTCACCTGAACAAATAGATTAAGCTGCAGTTGTTCAGGTGACTATAGTGTCCCTTTAAGAGATAATTGAGCTCCACGTAAGCTAATCAAATTCTCTCAAATAGGAAAACATTCATACAATTTTTACACATCACGAAAATACATGACAACGGCATCGGAACCCCCACAAAAATTATATTCTTAAATAGCCCCAATCTGAGCACACAACATATCCAAAAAGCACCCAGGTCGGTTTGGTAAAACGAAAGTTATGTTAATGCATATATGAACTGGCTGCATTGACAATTTCAAAAGGGGTTAATTTGATTTCATGGGAGGTCAGAGCCTACAACCCAAATTCCTGTTTAAAGCTGGGACCCCAGCAGAGCCACTCTGCAAGGTGTGAGAAGTCACACATAAGTGGCCTGGAAGTCTGGCTTCAGCACAAACTAACTCTCTAATTTGCCATATGTCCCGATTTCCTCCCAGATAAAGAGTCTTTTGATATGAACAAGCCTTGTGTTCCAATATAGTATCCAAAAGAAACAATACCTATCCACAGATTTATCATATTTAGAATGAGACAAGCACAATCTTCCAATCAAGCCTTAACATGATTTGCGAACAAGTGGATCCCACAGAATCCATATATCCATTGAAAGTCTGTGACCAGGCCTATAGTCTGTGGGCATGAGGCTAGCTTTTATGCCTCTAAAGCAGGCTGTGGCACGGGAGCTTCCGTGACATTATCTTTTTACATATATAACGAATGTGTATCATGCCAGGATATGCTGCTTAATGTTGACAAATGAATGTATTTTATGTGTAGGTTAGATGACGCCAGAGCAGGGTTAGGCAACCTTTGGCAATCCAGATTTTTGTTTCTAAAAAAAACTGCAAGGTTTTACATTACAGCTTTAAAATGATAGCACCACTGCACCCAAACCACTTCATTGACAGAAAGTTGTCTGGGTGACTATAGTGGTCCCTTAAGGCTGGCATAAGTTTCACCAATCAACATGCTGCTAGAGGAAGATAGGCCTATTTACAGGCAACCACAGCCTCCAATGAGCCATAAGTCATCAAAATTCTGTTTTTTTGAATGTAAGTTTAATATGTGTAATGCTGTGTACATAGATTCCAATTGTTCATATTTTGGTATTTAACAATGAAACCCCCACCACAACCCTCTGTTCTATCACAGGTGATGGAGGTCTCTATCCTGTACAATCAATTATGGGGACTTAATAGACAAAAATTCATAGTTTTATGAATTCACTGCTAAAAATGCTTATATAGAATTATATTATATATAATATTGCTATTTCTACAGTATTGATCAAATTCTCACACAAACACAAAAAAGTTATTTTTGTAAAATATAAAAACTATATATGGTAATTTATATGTTATTTATGCACACCATACCTGCACACAATGGTGGCAAAATATATAAAGAAAAGATACACAAAGAACTCAAAGTCATAGTTTCCTTAGAGGACACCAGAAGGACTGACTCAGTCTGTACTCTGAGCACTCTGCCTGGCAATAATTGAAAGGCTAGAGTTGAAAGGCTATTGTCAATACTAGGGCATATTATATACAATATGTATCCTAAGATGTTATATAATCACTTGTTAGATATATAAATATATATATATATATATATATATATTTTTTTTTTTTATATAATGAGTGTTTATATAACATAGGATGTTATATAAACACTCGTTTTATAGAAAAAAATGTATCCTAGGATATTATATAAACACTTGTTAGATACATATACCAAAAAAGTTTTGATGGGGAAAAAAGTGTGGCTGAAAGCCCCTTCCACCTGAAGTAAGTGGATAGGTAATACATTGCTAAACACACACCAGTCAAGCCATAAGACTTGCTTTTCCCACAGAAATCTGACTTTAACAGTGCTCTCACTACTGCAAGGGATTCTGGGTAGGCATCTGCAAATGAGTATGTGTCTGCTGTATACAACTGCTTTGAAACACAACTCAGGAAGAGTTTCAAAGCTGTTGTATACAGCAGACACATACTCCAAGGAATCCATGTATAAAGTGGAATTATGAGGCAAAAAATGTGGTTCATTGTTGAGCTCATTTGCATATGCCTACCCAGAATCCCTTGCAGTAGTGAGAGCACTGATAAAGTGAGATTTCTGTGGGAAAAGCAAGTCTTATGGCTTGACTGATGTGTGTATTTGTGTTTAGCAATGCATTAACTATATATATAAATAGTGGGAACTCAGCAGATTCGTCACCCCTTACTTATCTGTTGAGAAAATATGTGTCCTAGGATGTATTTTAGGATGTTACATAAACTCTTGTTTATATAACATCCTAGGATACAAATTTTCTCAACAGATAAGTAAGGGGTGACGAATCTGATGAGTTCCCACTATTAACTTAAAATATTATATAGGACTTGACCCCTGCTGCTGGTCTAAAAAACAGAACTGAAAACAATTAAATTTTGCCCATTTATTTTTATCTATCTATCTGATATTTACTTTATTTATTTTGTATTTCCGAAAATGTATCTTTTATAATTCTTGACATAACTAATAGTTTATTAGGTGTTGGTATTATTAATATTTAGGGATTATTGTGTCTCAAGAAAAAAAACTAAAAACTTTTCACTTCCTTGTGCCTTTTGCAAATGCTTTTGTTTTTTTCAGCCACATGGGCTGAGATCACTGTTCTGTTACTCATTACTCTTTCAGCTGTCAGAACATATCCTCTGACACTAAACATGTGGAGTAAAAAAGAGAGCAGAAAGGTTAACAGAATTCAAGACAAAAAAAATAGATTTTCTCAAGCAAGGCAAGCGTTAAAGAAGGTAACAGATTTTAAAGGGGACATGTGGATAGCGCGTGCATGATTTGTACAAACTGAGCAGTAACAAACCCTAACATCATGTTCAAAATGTATCTATGTTGTATAGCTTTAGCTAAAATGTATTTTTATTATATTACTGCTATTAATAAAGTTACGTTTTACATTAGTAATTTGTTTACTGGCATGTTTCATTCTAAGTCATTCAAACAGTGTGTGTTTTTTCTTTTTTATATATATTTTTTTTTTTATACCAAGCTAACAGTTGCATTAACAATATCCAAAATAGAAGAGTGAGTTTGTGCAATATAATCTATTATGTTCAATGACTATATATAACATACACTGCCAATGAAACCAATGTAGAAACATACATTAATATACTTAAAGGAACACAAAAGGCAGCCAGACCAGACCACTTCAGCCCAGGAAAATCAGTGCTGGACCCAGGTAAGTGACAGGTGGGAGTGGGGGGAAGGGGGTCCTTATAGTTTGGATGGTGGGTCAGTTCTGCAAATATATAAGGGGGTTGGACATACTATTGCTCCCAGTGGCTAGAGGTACCTAATTCTCTAGCCACCTTCCCCTGACCTTCCTGAGTACCCAGTCACTTGTCTTTAGTGCCAGTACTGTTTTGTAGATGTGCTGTCACCCACTGCATGGCAGATGGGTGCAAAGAAAGGTTTTAAATGCTCCTTGTAATAATATGGAAGTCATATTGACCCCCATAGGTTTGTCTTCTTTAAATTTACACATATTTAAAAAACAATTCTTTATTTAAATGAAATGAGCGTGAAGATAAGCATTATATATTAGGTAAAAAGACCACTGTAGTATGCCAATAGAACGAGTTTGACAATAGAAATATTGTGCATCTTAACAATTTACAGTAAATACAATTCTTTGTGGATTGTGGAAAAGGTCTACGACCTTTTATCTATTCAACACCTATTGGTCATATATTCCCTCCATGAATCCCATACTTTGGAAAAGGAGGAGTAAGAATCCATCAATTTTAAATTTCAATTTTGGATATAAAAGGGTGCCTCTGTCTTCAGCCATCTAGCCGCTAAACCTCTCCCTAGCTGCCAGTTATCAGATTAAATTAGTTTTGACAACATAATATATACAATCTACAATAAAAATATAAAAAATAGTGTAATACAATTAAACACCATCTACTTAAAAGTGGACAATTGCACTCACAAAAGTAAGCTACTAGTGGTCAAAGCAAAACACTCGCTGCATCAGAAATCTTCAAACCCCCAATTTCTCAGCAACGTGTAAGAGAATGAAGTGACAAACATAGTGCAGACTTGTATGATATAAAACCATAAATTATAATAATATTGCACTCACAATTGTCAGAAAAGTAAAGGCACATCAAAAGCAAACTTGTGTAGAATCCATTGAAAAGAGCTTCACTTCCTTTGGATTCCAGTACGCCAGGTAATTCCCATAGAAAGTAAACAACTAAAATAGTTAAAATAAGTATCCCTATGTGTTTCGTCTGCCAATGTGCGGACAGCTGTGTCTGAATCAGTTAGTGGTGTATATTCTACTATTGCCCGCCTTTTAAAAATCCCTCTGGGGGGGCAGAGCTTGCTAATCAAGCTGACTAGGTGCCATTTCTCTCAACTCCTGAACTACCAAGCTAATCTTCATGATATCTAATTTTCTGGCACCCATCCAGCCTCACAAACTTCCTAATCAGCATCAGCTCAACAAGCTGCATCGGTAGATGCCTTTCTTTCAAGCCAAAAAGCTGCACAAACAGAAACGCAAATCCGGGGCATATCCCACTCCTGGGCCTCAAGGAAATTTTGAAATCCTGCACCGCCCGAATCAACAGCTCATATGCCAGCTATGGGGAGTCGATCCCAAAAACCTACGGCTGAAGGCCGAGACATCAGATCAATGCAGCGAAGGCCGGTACAGCACAAATCTGTACCCACGGAGGTCATGCAGGCCGCGCACCATGCTCCAGCCTTGGAACGACATGGACCGGAGTCACCTCTTACACTGCAGGATCCACAGCCTCAGCCACCTGAGCTTTCAGACGACTCAGCCCCTACAGCTAAACGAGATCTAAAAATCTTACTAGCAGACATCCATAAGCACCTAGCAGCTGACTCAGCCCTCCTCAAAACAGAGGTGCAAACTGTCACTGATCGAGTGAAAGCCACCAAAGAAGATGTGGTGGATGTACACACTCACCTCACCACACACAACGACACTGTCGGAATTTTGCATTCAGAATGGCCCAATACAGTGGTGGATGGTTTTACCCCATTTAATAAGGAGCCATTCAGAATTTAGTGAATTACCCTTTGAGAAAGTCAGATTGTTTGAATCTGTAACATTTCTAGATGTGGATGCTCTGGTTTGAGTCATACCAAAGGTAACACCTATTATGGTTCCTACCTTTCCACTTCAGCTATCAAATAAAGAGGCATGCTCTGGAATGCCAATACACTTGTTATCAAACCTGCCAACAAGGGGGGGTGGGGAGGGTATAGTCCTCCTAGAACAGTGATGGCGAACCTTTTTGAGCCCGAGTGCCCAAACCGTAATACATGCCAATTTTTCCCCCTCAAAGTGCCAAAACGGCATTTAAACCTGAATACTGAGGTTTAAGTTTAGAAAAAAACAACTCATACAGTTGTCCGAACTAATTAACATCTCTGTGTGTGTATTAAGCAGTTTGTGTGTGTGCTCGGCAGTCTGTCTGTATGTGTATTTAGCAGTCTGTCTGTGTACTTAGCAGTCTGTCTGTATTTAGCAGACTGCTGAGTACACAGTCTGCTGAATACACAGACAGACTGCTAAATACACACACACACACACAGACTGCTAAATACACACACACACACACACAGACTGCTAAATACACACACACACAGACAGACTGCTAAATACACACACACACAGACAGACTGCTGAGTGTACACACACAGACAGATACTGAGTGCATTGAGGGGTGGAGTGATGTGTGTGGGTGGGGTGTTTGTGTGTGGGGTGGTGTGTTTGTGTGTGGGG
The DNA here is from genome assembly GCA_933207985.1 of Pelobates cultripes. Classification (NCBI taxonomy): domain Eukaryota; kingdom Metazoa; phylum Chordata; class Amphibia; order Anura; family Pelobatidae; genus Pelobates; species Pelobates cultripes. The sequence continues at coordinate 172,793,531 of OW240912.1, read as the reverse complement.
GGGGTGGTGTGTGTGTGTGTGTGTCTTTTTGTGGGGTGATATGTGTAGGGCAGGGGTGCTGTGTGTATGTCGTCCCCCCTCTCCCCCCCTGTTTTCTTTCCCCCCATCCCTCCCTCATTTTTTTCTCCCATCCCACACTCAGTTTTCTCCCCCCATCTCTCCCTCAGTCTCCTTCCCCTCCCATCTCTCCCTCAGTCTCCTTCCCCTCCCCCCCATCTCTCCCTCAGTCTCCTTCCCCTCCCCCATCTCTCCCTCAGTCTCCTTCCCCTCCCCCATCTCTCCCTCATTCTCCTTCTCCCTCCCCCATCTCTCCCTCAGTCT
>OW240912.1:172767508-172793110 GCA_933207985.1 Pelobates cultripes | reverse complement strand
GTAAGATCAAACAAGCTGAAGCATCATGTCTACAATGCAGATAAAACAATGTTATGAATCAAGTTAGAACATTCTAGACATGTATGCAACATGGTGGTGAGATAGGAGTATAATGTTTACAGGCTGGGTGACTCCTGACCAGCAAATATCCCACCCCACAGGTCCCCATAGGTGAATGACAACCATAAAGCTCAGTAGCAAATAGCCCACTGTGTTCTCTGCAAGGAAGTAAAAAAAAAAGAGTATAAAATCAAGCTTGCTAAACAAGCAAGGCAATGTTTGGGCCAAAGTCAGCCAATACCCGTGACAGGCAAGACAAAGTCCCATAAGACTGCGTGGTTTTGTCAGTCCAGGAGTTTAAACACTGTGGGTGTGAAGTCAGGAAAACCGTGCAGCCTCTCTAGCTCACTCTGTGCACCTCTTCCGTCTGCTACCTGCTTAGGAACCTTAGGGCTTGCACCATGTAACCCTGGAGCAGCCCCAGTCACAGCCCGTCTCAAGTTCTGCTTTCTCCGCCTGAGGCGCATTCTCCGCAAGTCGGTAACCACAGGTTGCGCCAGAGGACAATGAGATGATTGCCCAGGTGGGGCAGGAGTGTGGTACCAGAGGTGTAACTTCTGCCGGAATGCTGCAAAAATGCTAGAACTCCCTGGCGATCACTGACAAACATGGCAGGCTGAGCCTGTCCCATTACTCTTTCACTAGCCCTTAGTTATCCCTTTCTCTGGCAGGCTCTGCCTGCAAACTTAGCCTTCTTTTTTCCTTTCCTGGTATCCTCTGCCTGTCCTATTACTGATTTTTTTTTTTTTTTTTTTTTTTGACAAACCCTGCCTGCTCACTGGGCCTTATTTTTCCCTTTTTTCTGGCATGCTCTACTTGCATGCTCTACTTCCTGCATGTTCTGCCTGTCCCATTACTGGTTTTTCCCCTTTCTCTTGCGCTGTCTGCACACTGTGCCTTATTTGTCCCTTTCCTGTTCCCCATGACTGTTTTTCCTTTATCACTGGTAGGCTCTGCCTACTACACACACTTTCACTTATGTTCTGATGAGCCTATGTTCCCGGCGGGCTCTGGTGTACTTATTTCCCTTTGTGTTGTGTTATTTGTTCCTCCCCCCTTCCTGATGGGTTAGGCCGTGTTATTACTGAGCCGCACACAAATTCTTGGCTATTGGTACTCATTGGTGGATTGCAGTGGCCATCTTGGATCTTGCATTTTGCAAGATCCCTGGCAGCCACATTGGGGTGGACCGCTCCTTCACACAGTGCCTGCCTGCATCACTGTTTCTGCTGGTGCTTGCTTCCGCAACACATATCCTAAAATTGGAACAATACAGAGAAGATTAGTATGGCCCCTGTGCGAGGGTGACATGCAAAATTTGTGAAGAATTCCACGGATACAAGAAGTTCATACCTTTTTACAATGAATTCTACCTGCATGGCTGTGGGGACAGAATATATGGTCAGTGTATTGACCCTGGAGGTTTTATTTGAGTTGTAGGTGCTACATGCCCTACTGGTTTATGGGGTGACCCCCCCCCCTTATAACCTACATGTAACTGTGCTGTTGAAAGGATCCTGCTGTTGCTGCCTCCTACACTGGATGAGACCCAGTTATTTAACCACTTTTGATATACGGCTACATGTGGCACTACCTGCTCCGCTCCCGCCAGTTGGTCACTCCTTAGACGAAGACAATGAACTACCCCTGTCCCTTTCAATACTTTATCAATGGCAAGCAGATGCCTCTGGATCAGACGATGACACTTGTGGTTCCACCACGAGGTCGGACTCCGCATTTGTGAAAGAGACCTTCATAGGTGAGCCCCAGGTGCTGTAGGGTGGGGATGGTGCGAAAGACGTCTTCCAAGGTAGACGCAGAAGTCATTCTAGCTGCAATGGGTCAACGCACTGGGGATTGGACACCGTCTGACCGCCTCTAAATTTATGCACATGTGGCTGAGTAAGCCATTGGAGAAGATGGTCTGCAACCATTTGTGGTCTGAATGTCTGTGGCCTTCATTGACCTGACGCCAGAATTTGAGCAGCTGATGTTGGCTTTATGGCCTGTAAAGGCTGAGACCCACGTACAGGGGTTGAAAGAGAGTTCGAAGGTGCGCATGAGAAGCTCCTGGATGCTGTTGGGCCCTCACAGACATTTTTCTGTCGTATGATGCCTGTTCTTGAGCAGAGTCATTTGATGTGGGCATGGTACGTGAATGGGTGCACAACCTTAAAGAATAGACACAAACATGCTTCTGTTTCATCGGAATCATAAATATAGCACTAACTTCAGAGAGATACAAAGCAGCACTCTTCCGCATTGACAGAAAACTGGCAGACTTAGGGTCTAAAGAACTGATAAAAGAGCTGCATACATGTGAATATTTTCACGTCCCTGAACAAGGTGCAATCTTCCATGAAGAAAGCCTTCAAGGGTATACGTAATAGAGTTTGAAGATGTCCCTGTCCAGTGGCAGCCGCCCTGAACCTATCCTTTTTTCATCAGCCAACATACGTCTTATCGACCAGGAGTGTCAGAAATTATGGCTAAAGGGTGCCATCCAACCTGCCTCGGGGATGGGTGCATCTTCATCAAATATCTTCTTGGCCGGAGCAAAATTGGTTATTTTTCCCCAACGATCAACCTGCAGGACCACAAATCTCAAGATCCTGAAGCTGATGGTTGTCCATCTTCAGGCCCACGGAATTCGCTGCATAATTTATCTGGACGACATCTTTAATTTCTTTTAAGAGAGGATGGGACCTAGGGACCATACCCGATATATCGTGAATTTCTGGGTTTGGTAGTGAATCGGTCCAAATCCCTGCTGTTTCTCTCACAGACCGTTCTGTTCCTGGGGTTTAAGATAGATTCAACATTATGTACCTCGGATGTCTCAGCTATTAGCAAGCAGTTTTGCAGAGTCCCCAATTACGACTCCATCCCGCTCCACATGTTTGCACGGATCATGGGGCTGTTGTCTTACTCAATTCAGGTGATATTTCAGAGTCCACTACACTACCTTGCTATGCATTGTCTGACGGCCAAGTTCCTTAGGAAGAATCCCACTTACAGCTAAACGGTTCCAATGACAAACAAGGTGCATATTGAACTGCAGTGGTGGTTGGACAGCATGCAGGCATGAAACAGCCGGACCATATTTGGAAATGCCAGCCTTTGGGGCTCCACCTATCCACGTGACTGAAGTAGGTCTGTCCACAGTAGAGGTGTGGACGGCTCAAGGTCTCTTTATGCACATCAGTTGCTTGGAGCTCCTGGCAGGATCCTTTGCCATCTGCAGTTTAACAAAGGGAATGTCCAACAGTTGCATTCTGCTCCGGATGGATAATGTATCTGCAGTGTGTTATATCAATCACCTTGGAGGCAGTTGTTCCCACATTCTGTCTGATCTTAAAAAGGAGATTCACATTTTTGTCTTCTCTGCAACATATCATTGAAGGTGGAATATCTGGGGTTCGCTGCCCTTGCATCCCGGAGGGGCCTTTTCCAGATGGAACTGTTTGCTTCTCACATGAATCCCCAAGCTCTGGACATCTTCAGCTGGCTACCGGATCCAGAAAACAAAGCGGTAGATGCATCTCTTCAGACTTGGCCTGTCTGCAGAGCCTACGCTTTTCCCCCCTTCGGGATAATCGCAAGGATTTTTGATCATGTCCGATCTCAACTGCTGATGATAAAACTGGTTGCTCCTCCATAGCAGAGCCAGTCACAGATCTTCTGGAATTGTCCGTTCCTCTTACTGTCATATCAGATGTTCATCACCGACCAGAAGGGGAACCTTCATCCATTGGTCCTAGAAGATCAGCTTTCGCATATGGCTTGGACTCTTATCGGGGTTCCTGGCAAGTCAGTGCACAGACTGCTAGAGACCTCCTCTGGGACTCCTGGGACCCGGTACAAGACATATCCACTTGGAGTTCTTAGATGTCTTGGTGTGTGGAACAGGGTCTTAATCCATTTATAGCTCCTGTTTCCTCAGTCCTGAACTTCTTCTCCTCGTTTGGTGTGCTTTTCATTCAGCGGGCATCGCCTTATTCTGCTCTTACGGCAGGCATTTTTACTTGCTAATATTGTACGTGCGGCGGAGAGGATACTTTTCAGACTTTCTATTTCTGTCCCTCTTCTATGCTGCGTTTTCTCTTCTCTCACAGCGTTAAAAATGCAAAAGATGAAGCCTCCTGTCATGTGAAATTGAAGATTATGCTTGCTTTAGTGTACTAATAATCTTAATTTTAGTAATGACAGGAGGTAAGTATTTTCCCTCTCTTCTCCTCACTTTTTTTGTCTTTCACTGTTTGTCATAAGGGGTGTAATTTGTTTGTTGGGTGTATTTACTGTGACTTACTAATTTTAATATGTTAGTCAAAGCACACAAAATCATCACTAAGACTGCACGATCTACATGATGTTGCTTAAATTCTGCTATGATGTATGTATACTTTAAATTCATTGATTGCCTGTATTGTTTCATTTAGTTCATAAGTTTATTTCCCTGTGACTAAGTCTTTGTTACGTTTTCTTTTCAGTTTCACTTGCTTCTGGGAACATGTTTGCTTGGAATTCTCATTCTGTGGGATGCTGACTGTTTTGTGTTTTATCTGATTTGCCTGTGATGTCACAAAAAGAGGAGTTGCTTATATTCACTGTGCCTCATAAATACATTACTTGTTTCTGATTGGTTTTTGTTTTTGTTTTTTCTATGTTTCTTTGCTGCTATGGAGTTAAGAAAAGAAAGATATGCAAAATATTTGCCTCCTGTCCTTACTAAAATTCTGATTGAATACTATGCTAGCTTTAGTGTACTAAATCTATGGACATCCCAGCAAATTAACACCAAGGTCAGACCGTGCAATGCTCAGAGAAATTGCAAAAAAAAAAGTTACATTTCAGATTCTACAGTCCTCAGCATGTTAAATTTCATGACAGTACGATTATAAAAAGACTGAACATATATGGTTTGTTTGGAAGGGTTGCCAGGAGAAAGCCTCTTCTGTCTAAAAGAAACATGGCAGCGCGGCAAAGTTGCATCTGAACAAACCACACAACCGCTGGTCCTATGAAAACCAAAGGCTGTGTATCAGCACAAACACCTCCTACTAACTGTCAGGCACTGTTGTGATTATTTGGGCTACTTTTGCAGCCTTTGAGTTGACCATGAATACCAAAGTATTCTAGAGTCAAATGTGTGGCCATCTGTCTGACAGCCAAAGCTTGAGCTGAAATTGGGTCATGGAATAGGACAATGATCCGAAGCACACCAGCTAATCTACAACAGAATGGATGAACATGAAAAGAATCAAGGTTTTGCAATTGCCCAGTTAAAGTCCAGACCTCTACCCGATTGAAATGCTGTGGCTGGACCTAAAGAGAGCTGTGCATACACAAATGCCAGATAATCTCAATGAACTGAAGTAAAGTTGTAAAGAAGAGTGGATCAACATTCTTCTACCACTGTGAGACTGATAAAGTCATACAGAAAGCAATTACTTCAATTAAGGTGGATTTGCAAGCTATGGAATCGTAAGGTGTACTTAGTTTTTCCACACATGGTTTCTCCATTTTGTCTTTATTTTTTGTTAAATCATGACACCTGTGTAATATATCATGTTTTGTTTTTTATATGACCTGCTCAGGCACAGATGATTATTACGTCCTTATATGTAACGGAGCTTCCTCTACCCTGGCTGGGTACCTCCGCCAAGCTCACTTCCTAGCTGGAACCAGAACACCTTAAGCACTTCTGCCCCAGTAGCTGCAGTTTGACTGGGGTCCTTCTGGAGCTTTTGCACCCGACCAGGCTGCAGCTCTCCTTCCAGGCAGATATCGTCCCGTCTGCCTATTCCAATGCAGCTCTGCTTACAGTGATTGCTATTGTCTTTACAAAGGCACTTGTGTCTCTCAAGCCTAGCTTTCATGATTTATCCCAGGGCTGGTGGCATCTTGCAGCCAGCCAAAAGGTCCAAAGACTCTGTCACTGGCATTCCTAAAAATCCACACAAGATACCATTCCAAAAGGAACTAACATACCTATCTATATTTTTCTGAGGACTAGCCCACAGACTCATGTAAATTGCTGTGACAACTTCAATAAAATACAAATAACCAAATAATAGCAGACAACATACAGCAACTGACATATTTACAAGGGGGTTGGGAAGACAATATTTAACACAAAATATCTCTCCTGCCTGCAGAATTAGCAATATGCAAATGTAACCGAATATGAAAATCAGCCATCCTTGCTATTCAGGAAGTGTATACAGCTGTTGCTAGATCCTTGCAACCAACAGTTGGTGCTGTACAGCCCCACAAGACTTGTCAATACCAATGCAGGTACTCCTGCCATGTTTAATAGTTTGCAGATGTAGCAAAAAGAGTGAAATTAATTGGTGGTAGATATTAAATTTTTACAAAGATTCAGGATTTGTGTTCCTCACAGCTAATTGTGCATTGGCTTTGTATACAAGCAACTTTCAGATGTCAACTGCGAAAAATATTTCAGTTTGTGAAAGAAGCGCATTACATTTTTGTTGTTCATAATAAAGCCACAGAGCCACTGATTAAGCACTTTGATCATTTTTGTGCTGTGCATATCTGGGATATAACCTGTGAATTTCTTCCTGGTCTGTGAGCGAAGGCATGATACTACTGTACCCCTTACTGATGCATTTATCTGTATGTGACTAAGGCCAACTTTAAAAAGAAAAAGTGTTCTAGCAATATATACATCTCAAATTCTTAAACATCAATTTATTTGCAGATCATTGGATGAATTAATTGAATTGTGATGAATTTACAGAGTTGCACACATTTACTCAAAACCAATACACCCTCAAATCTAATGCGCACCTCAATTTTTTGAAACCTGGAATCTGAAAAATGTTTTTGCATTCATACAAGAAGATACTACTATACAATATTGAAACCATAAAGTATAGATAAAATCTATACTAAAATCCAGCGCGCCACACACACTGGTGTATATCAGCTTGTCTCCAAGTTATGGAGAGATAATGGGAGACAAATATAGCAAGAGGAGAGAAAAAAATTGTATTAAATGAACAATTTATTCAAACAATTACATTAAAAAATAATTATAGGGACCAAGCTGCTGAACAAGACGGATGCATGTTGGATGAGCTCCGATTCTCACCGCTATATTTAGGTGATTTACAGCCCCTTATCACCGCCTGCAAACCTGACCACAGGCGCTACTGGTGAGCATGGGACATAAGCTGAAGAAACAAAAGCCCGATAAACCAGAACCGGGCATGAACATAGAAGACCTTCTCAGGCAGACCAACGGTGCATGCTGGCCCAAGATGGCCGCCAGCATAGACGGGTTCTCTGACTCCTCGGAGGAGTCAATACAGTGGTTGGAAACCGCTAACCTTCCTCCCCCCCCATGGCCCGAGATGGCCCCACAGAGTGCAGACTCAAACCCAGTAACTAATGCCACACTAAAAGAGTTACTACACAGCCTCCAGCTCACCCTACAAGCCGACATGGCCTCAAACAGGGCAGACCTAGTGGGCCGACTGGGGACAGTAGAGACAACAGCGGCTGAACAGGCCCAGACACTTACCACCCTCTCCAACGAGGTGCGGACCCTCAAGGCACAGCAAGCAACCCTCGAACAACGCTTTGCACCGATGGAGGATAACAGACGCTGAAATAATCTCAAGATTAGGGGAATCCCAGAGGCGATCCCAGACGCGGAACTCCCACACTTGCTGAGGAGGCTGCTAGGGTCCCTGCTTACGACCCAACAAGCTAAGGGCACCGTGATCAATTAAATATTCCGCATCCCCAAGCCTCGAAAAGCTCCCGAGTCCGCATCCAGGGACCTGGTGGTCAGATTCAGCAGTTTTAATTGTGTGATGTGTTTTAATTGTGTGATGTGAAGGGATAGTTTTTGCCAATGGTTTTTTGAAATGACTTGTTAGAAGTCATTTTCAGCAATTTATATTTCCCTTTACTTAATATCTGCAGATGTGCACTTTATATCATGATTTGAGCTGCCAACCTTAAGGGTCCTTAGCCTATTTAGGCTGTACTTTATTTTACTTTCAACTGTACTTTTTATAATAATTTTTTTTAATGTAATTGTTTGAATAAATTGTTCATTTAATACCATTTTTTTCTCTCCTCTTGCTATCTTTGTCTCCCATTATCTCTCCATAACTTGGAGACAAGCTGATATACATTAGGGATTGTGGCACCCTGAATTTTAGTATAGCTTTTATCTATACTTTATGGTTTTTATGTAAGTACTAGGTTAGAAGTGACCTTTGAATAGAGGCCTGCCTGCACATTACTTTTTTCACTTCCCCTACTCACCTGGTTATTTCTTTTTCTTCCTTATATTATACAACATTGTGCTGCAATGCAAATGTTTATTGCCATATAACAATACAAAGGTGTGCAGTGACTTTAAGATCATAAATGTGCCACTCTAATAAAGTACTGTGATATTAAAACAAGTGCTTATCATAAACATATATATTTGGCTAGTAATACTAATATAAAAGTGCATGTGCTACTGCACAAAAAAAGTGCTTAATACTGTGATAAAATCACAATAAAGAGCAAAGTGTGAAGTGAAACACACTACACTTACATCTATTCCTACTGGTTAGAAAATGCCTTTTTATTCTTCATAAAACCAATTAGCTTTTTATGTTGTCCTCTGTAAAAGCAGAATCAGTCAAACATGCACACTATAACACAGATCATATTTTAGTCACTGGCTGGGTCTAGGTACTCTATAAAGTCAGGTTTCTTCCAGAGTTTATTGCCATATACTGATACCGGAGAAACTGACGGAAGCAAAGCACAGAGGGATGGACACAGGTTTCTTCAGGAAGGAAGAGATTCTTTATTGGATCACCGATCGGGACTCAGAGGGACTAATGTCACCAAAAAATACAGCAAGTTCTGAGCCCTGAACAATAGTGCAGGCTCCCTATATAGGCACATAACTCCTCCCATATTAAGCTCCACCCGCACATTCTCTTGACCAATCATTACAAATAAGAATTAACTTCCTGCTTGACCGCATGGCTTGTCCAGCACAATGGAGGAGGGGAATACTACATCCTGTATTCTTGCACATGCTCCGTACACTACTGATCGTATCTTGCCTCGTGCAACCAACTGATCGATACGCCAGCATATGCACGTACACATGCCACGTGGTAATCTCGGCCTACTAAATTTATTTTTACCGAGATTCCACCACATTCCCCCCTTTGATGCCTCTTGATATTTTACAATTACTTGAGGCATCACTTAACCTTGGTTTGCATACACCACAAGTTACCTTTGAACCAGACCAGACTTATCCTATGATGTGAATCTTCAACACTCGTCTTCCTGCATTGGTTCTCCCTGATCTAGAGCCTTATATTTATAAATTGCCATTATCTGTGCAGCAGCCTTCCTCTCTGCTATATTTTCTATCAGGCTTTGCACAGACCTAACTACTAAGGGTATAAGACACTGCAGGAGTAGACACAACATTAAAATCAGTAGGACTCCACCTACCACTGCCTTAAGCCCTCCAAACCACTCATACCAGCTACCAAACCAACTACTTGGATTGTACCCTTTCCATACCTGAGTAGGCACATGCACTAGTTTAACCATATGGCTAGTAAGCTCAGCTATTGCTTGCCCTTCGTCATCTATTTGAAGACAGCAATTGCTCAGGTTAAACTTCCCACATACACCTCCCTCTACTGCCAAAAGATAATCCAAGGCTAATCCATTTTGGTAAACTGCTGTCCTCATCCTGGTATTATGCTTCGCTAGAAGATTGAGCGCTTGTGATGTCTCGTTAGTAATGATCTCAACCACCGCCTGTAACCTTATAATGCGGTTGAGCATATAAATAGGGGTTCTATAACCAAAGGTACCATCCTCTGCCCACGTGGCTGGCCCATAATAGTCTATAATACGCTGGGGAGGCCATTCATTATCTTCCCAGGCACCTATCTCTATGGGTCCCCTTTTCTTCCTATGATTCACATCATACACTTTAACACCTAAAGTCTCACCTGTTTCAATAGGCAACAAGAAGAAGGATGGTTTTAACATACCCAACACACATGCCCCTTCCCAGTCCTGTGGTAACTCCGAATAGGCCTTCTTACCACAGATCCAGTACAAATTCGCTGGGGCTCTCCAGTTAGATGTGATGGATAGATCAAACCATACGTCCTTTAAATTGGCATATCTTGCAAACGGGTTAGATGGTTCTGAGACATTTGAAGCCGACCACCAAGTTGTATTCTTTGTATCATCATCATAAGCTTTTTTGCCCTAGACAAGTTAATTCTCCTACAGAAGTATTATACATCATTCCTTTCCTCGCTATGCAAACATAACCTATGATGGAGGTCTTCAATCTCCACTCAGATTTACCTCTAACACTCATATGATAGTCGGCTTGTGTAGATATTAATTGGTCAACTGCCTCAGAACCGGACATTACCTCCTTTGCTTCCCAAGGCCATTGGTCTCCCATGTTAGTACCTCCACACACATAGCAGTTGGTAACATTAAGACTACCGGCAATACTCTCGGCTAAATCAATGAACAAGTTTTTAGCATTATGGGGGATCTTATTATCTATGCTCATCTCTTCATAAAAGGAATGGTATACTTGATGAGTTTGGGAGGTTACCGTATCAGTCTCTATCCCTATAAACAATATTGTCCCAGGGTCTAAACCCGTCCCATATATTTGAAACCCAAATAAATTACCATATTTATCTAAGAACTTGTCAGGGTTATTTATAAGTATATGGATTGGATTGCATTCCATAGACTTACAATATGGATCAGTAGACAACTTAGTCACAATCATGTCCTTGTCTGCTGTCTGTCCCCAAGTCGCCCACCCCACACAAGACCAATATGGGCAGAAGTTATAATCTCTATTTGGGCATCTTGGACTTACATATTTATTTTTACTACTGGGACAAATATATTTATCGTTAGACCCATACGTCCTCTCCCATCTAAGATCCCCACATACATTCCACGGCTTTCTACCACTTGATATTGCTTTACACGCATCAAATAGCAGAGCACCTGAAGAATATACGGATTTTAATACCGTCTTATTAATTAGGGTCCCCTGAGAATCTCCATTTCTGAGAGTCAACCAAATTGTACGGGGTTGATACTCAGGACTGAAGCACTTAGGTTCTCCTACTCCTAAATGACACACACTATATTCTATATTTAAGTATCTACATCTTGATACATCTCCTTTACACTCATATTGCGAATGCTAAATTAGGGTCTGGGATATATGGTTACCTGTTCTTGTAGTCTTAATGCATACCTCACAGCTAGGAGTGTCGGTACCTCTACCTTCCTGAATATAAAAATACACATAAATAAACATTATTAAAAATACATCTTTCGTCGTCATCCTCAGTCTTCGTCCGTGCGAAGGCACCTCAGCTTCCAGGATGTAAGTACTGCAGGGAATGGAGTTCTGCTCGTCTTCACAGGGGTCCCCTCAAGACTTTCCCTGACTTATACACTCGTTGGTGAGTGGACAGGCTTTATTATGGCCTTCTCACTCACTTACCAAGTCTCTGAAACAATAAAATTTGTAATCTACAAGGTTCCTCGTCACTCCGACTGAGTCGTGCGTTTTAACCGGATCTTGCAGGGATTCTCTGGATTTGCTGTAACTTGCCAGGAATCGGCTGCTGCTGGTTTAACCCTGGAGTGATGTATCCACGGAGCCACTTCGGCTACTTTTATCGCTGTAGGGGTAGACAGAAGAACAACATAAGGACCTCTCCACTTGGGCCCTAACGGCACATTATTCCACTCTTTAATCCACACTTGGTCGCCTGGGTGGTAACTATGAATTGGGGGATAAATATTCACAGGTAATCTATCTTGTACCCATTTCTGTACCTCCTCCATAGTCTTACCCAACTCTACAACCTGCTGCCGGGTAATTCCTTCTCCCAACTGACTCAAATCCCCCCTTAAGTTACCAAGCACGGGAGGTGGTCGCCCGTACATGATTTCAAAAGGAGAGAGGCCCATCCTTCTGGTAGGTGTACTACGGATTCGCAATAGAGCTATGGGCAAGAGAACGTTCCACTTAAGTTGGGTTTCCTGACACATTTTAGCCAACTGATTCTTAATAGTTCTATTCATTCTCTCTACCTTACCAGAACTCTGGGGTCTATATGCCGTATGAAGCCTCCACTTTATACCAAGCATATGAGTCAATTGTTGTAGGCACTGATGAACAAAAGCTGGACCATTGTCCGATCCTATAGAGCAGGGTAGTCCATATCGGGGTATTATTTCTCGTAGCAGGAATCTCACGACTTCTCCTGCTTTCTCTGTACGAGTAGGACATGCTTCTACCCAGCCTGAATAGGTGCACACCACTACCAGCAGGTAGCGATGTCCACCCGATTTAGGCATCACTGTATAGTCAATTTGTAAATCGGACATGGGAAGTCCCCCCATAAACTGGACTCCTGGTGGCTTTACTGGTCCTTGTCTTGCATTATTTTTAGCACACGTTACACATCTACGTACAATGGCCTGAGTCAAGTTGGACAATCTTGGTATGTAGAAATGTTTTCTGAGAGATTCTTCTGTACTGTCTCTCCCAGAATGTGTCCCGTTATGATAGTTTTGGACAATTTCTACCGCTAGTGATGCTGGAATAACTATTCTTCCATCTTCTAACTGATACCATTTGTTCTCCAAATACTTTCCAGGTTCAGTCCTTAACCACTCCTCTTCTTGAGCTGTATAAATTGGAGTCCATTGAGACAGTGGAGTTGGTATAAGAGCAGCTATATGCCCCACATATTCCTGTCTTCCTGATTCAGCAGCACGCTTAGCTGCACTATCTGCCATCCGATTCCCTTTGGTTACATCACCATCTCCTCTCAGATGCGCCCGACAATGTATAATACCGACTTCTTTCGGCTCCCACACTGCTTCCAATAGTTGTAGGATCTCAGCTGCGTATTTGATTTCTTTGCCTTCTGAATTCAATAGTCCTCTTTCTTTATACAAAGCTCCGTGGGCATGAGTGGTTAAAAACGCATACTTGGAGTCCGTGTAGATGTTCACTCTTAAACCTTCAGCCAATTGTAACGCTCGTGTCAGTGCTATCAATTCTGCCTTTTGTGCTGATGTTCCTTTTGCCAGTGGCCGAGCTTCTATCACCTTGTCTATCGTTGTTACTGCATATCCTGCATAGCGGATCCCTTCTTTTACATAACTACTGCCGTCGGTGTAATATTGAACATCAGGGTTCTGGATGGGAAAATCACGAAGATCTGGTCTACTTGAAAATACTTCATCCATTACTTCCAAACAATCATGTTGACTTTCAGTAGGTTGTGGCAAAAGGGTAGCTGGATTTAAGGTATTTATAGTCTCTAAATGCACTCTTGGGTTTTCACACAACATTGCTTGATACTTGGTCATACGGCTGTTACTAAACCAATGATTTCCTTTGTAATCCAACAACGTCTGTACTGCATGTGGAACTCGTACATAAAGTTCTTGACCCAGAGTGAGTTTATCGGCTTCAGCTACTAGCAGGGCGGCTGCAGCTACAGCTCTTAGACAAGGTGGAAGTCCGCTGGCCACTGCATCCAGTTGCTTAGACATGTAGGCAACAGGTCTTTGCCATGATCCCAAGTACTGTGTCAATACTCCCACAGCCATTCTTCTTTGCTCATGTACATACAGGTAGAATGGCCGTGTGTGGTCAGGTAGACCTAATGCTGGGGCACTCATCAAAGCCCTCTTCACATCTTCGAATGCCGTTTGCTGTTCTTGAGTCCATAAGAAGGGGTCGTGCTCTGTACCTTTGATAGCTGCATACAGAGGTTTTGCCAGTATCGCGTAGCTGGGAATCCATATCCTACAGAAGCCTGCTGCCCCCAAGAATTCTCGCACTTGTCTTCTATTCCTGGGTATCGGTATTTGGCACACAGCTTCTTTTCTCTCTGGCCCCATAATTCTTTGACCTTCAGAGATATGGAATCCCAGATATTTGACAGTTGGCAAACACAACTGAGCCTTCCTTCTTGACACCTTGTATCCTGCCTTCCAGAGAATGTGTAGTAGATCGTGCGTTGCTTGCTGACATACTTCCTTTGTAACTGCTGCTATCAACAAGTCATCTACATATTGTAATAATACACACTCTCCTGGGATAGACTCGAAATCTAGTAAATCTTGACTTAGAGCTGAACCAAATAGGGTAGGTGAATTTTAAAACCCCTGGGGCAATCTTGTCCAGGTCATTTGGCGTTTCGAGCCCGTTACAGCATTTTCCCATTGGAAAGCGAAGATACATTGGCTTTCTGCGGCAATTCGGAGGCAAAAGAAGGCATCTTTGAGATCTAAGACTGTAAAGTAAGTAGCCCCGCCCGGAATTAAAGCAAGCAGGTTATATGGATTGGGCACGACTGGATGTATACTAACAACCGCATCATTGACTGCTCTCAAGTCCTGCACAGGTCGATACTCATCTGTACCGGGCTTTTGAACAGGCAGCAATGGGGTGTTCCAGGGGGAAGTACAGAATTTTAGGATACCATACCGTATGAACTTATCCAGATAAGATTGGATGTTCTTCTTAGCCTTCTGCGGAATATGATATTGTCTCAGGCTTACTGGATAAACCCCAAGTTTTAGTTCGATTTTAATAGGTGGAATATTGCGGGCCAGTCCTGGTGGGTTGTTCTCTGCCCAAACTCCTGGTATGTTAAATAAGGATTCATCACTCCTCGGGTTTTGGCTAGTCAACACTGTATAAAGTCGCCACTCTTCTTCCTTTGGTACGGACAATGTCATAATACCTGAGGGTCCATTAAACTTTAAGGATGTTGTTCCATTTGGTAGGAACGTAATCTGCGCTTGTAATTTGGATAGCATATCACGTCCCAGCAATTGGACTGGACACTCAGGCATATAAAGGAATTGATGTTTTACTACGTGGCCTCCCAATGTACAGAGTCGACTTTTAAGAACCGGTTTTTCAGCACTTCTTCCAGTTGCTCCTATTACAGTAATAGTTCTTCCAGATGGAGGAGCAACTTGATTAGTCACCACCGAATGTTCAGCACCAGTGTCGATCATGAACGCACTCCTTTTTCCCCCTATTGATACATCGACCATAGGCTCCGCTCGACCAAGGGGGATGGAGCCCGGTCGGTATCAATAGTCCTCCATGACCGTGTCAGCCAATCCCACAAAGTCCCTACCTTCTCTATCGCGGGACCTTTGCGCTGCTGGATAGTACCTATCTTCCCTTACACTTCCTCTGTTCCCATTACTCCCTCTATTACCATTACTCCCTCCGGGGCCTCCTCTACCTCTCGCTCTGCCTCTAAAGTTTCCGTAACCTGCCCTGGGTAAGTCTCTCTCATACTGCTCTCTTTGCGGACACTCGTTCCTCCAATGCCCTTCTTCCTTACAGTACGCGCACTGATTCCTACTCAAAGGCTCCCTATTCCATCTACCATCGCCTCTATCTGGGCCCCGTCTATCTACGCCTGCGATCGCTACCGCTAGCATATCTGCCTTTCTACGCATCTTGCGCTCTTCCTCTTTCTTACTTTCTGTTTCCCTATTCATATATACTTTGTTCGCTACCTCCATTAGTTGGGTGATAGACATACCTGCAAACCCTTCTAATTTCTGTAGCTTGCGCTTAATATCTCCGTAAGCTTGGCTGACAAAGGCGGAGTTTACCATTCGGGAATTATCAGCGTCTTCCGGATTAAAGGGGGTATACAAGCGGTATGCCTCCAATAATCGGTCATAAAAGACACTGGGCGCTTCATCACTTTTCTGAATCACCTCAACTGTCTTCGACATGTTAATAGCTTTCTTCCCTCCGGCTTTCATGCCAGCAATTATAGCATCTCTATAGGCTTTAAGTTGAGCCATATCTGCGCCATTTACATTCCAGTCAGGATCGGTGTTAGGGTAATGTGTTGCGGCCCATGCTGCCGGATTGGCTTGATTTAAAGCACGGGCTCTCTCCTCTAGCGCCTTAATGGCCGCTTGGTTAATCCTTGTCCTTTCCTCATTATTGAACAATGTCATTAATAACTGCTGGCAATCAGCCCATGTCGGGTTATGTGTCTGAACTATCGAGGTGAACAGATCGGTCATAGCTTGTGGTTTCTCAGTGTACGAGGAATTGTGGGTCTTCCAATTCAAGAGATCGGTAGTCGTGAACGGGACATATACGAAGACTGGGTCAGCATGTGCCATTTGACCTGCGGCATCGATATAGGCTGACCCAGGATTCAGACGAAGAGGCATCTGATAATGTTTTAATTGTTGGGTACCGGTCAGTTGTCGGGTTAGTATGGGGCTACGTGGAGGGGCGTCAGTTAAAGGTTCCGGTCGAGAGGTAATAGGGCATGAGGATGTGGGAACTTGATTTTGGGAAAAGTTAGTGAATAGTATACTCCGAGCCGAGCTAGAAGAAGCTTGACCGGAAGTTTGAAGTGGCGCCAAATCAGGATATTCAGATCTAATGGGGGTTGGTCCTGGTTCCGGAAGGGGAGTTTTAATACGAGGGGGGGTGGATTCTGTACTGGAGGAGGAAGCGGAAGTGGATGGGGGCAATAGGGGAAGGGGTGCAGAGCTTCCTGCATTCGCGTCACTTCCTCTTAAAGGAAAGTAAGGGGGCGGCAAAGGGATCTCGGACTCAGGGGGCGTGTCCAAAATGGGCCTAACACCAGTCCTAGTGGACAAACAAGTCCTGGCCACCATGAGGCGACATTGCTCCTCGTGGCATATCCGGATCCATTTTGGCGAGTCGTTTACGGCCTGCCCCCAACAATCAATGTATGGAAACTGTCCGTAAAGTTCAGGCCTACCTGATACAGCCACGTGTACACGCTGTACCAGGGTTGGATCCAAACTGCCACGCGGCGGCCATGCCGCAACCAAAATAGGCCACTCCCTAGTGCACAAAGTGACCAAACGTACAGGAGACATTTTAACCCCCAAATCACATGTTTTGAATCCCTTTTTAAAATTCTTTACCATACAACCTAAGGGATCCGAAATCGTTGACTCTGACGCGCCCATACTTATCAATGGAACGTCGTTGACAACGAATACTATGCACGCGTTCTTATTCAACAGTCACACCCGTTTCCTCTGGCAACAGCACCACGTGGTACAGTTACCGAGTGAAACGTACACAATAACACAATAATCACTCAGGGAATTCCCGTACACACACAGCTGTTACACCAGTCACTAAATAATCAATATTATGCCCTTTGGCGAAACTATACAGTCACCCACGCTATAATTCTCTATATATGAATTACCCGTCTATAACACACCCCAGTAACATCGTCTTTTACTAGTATCGGTTACAGTACGGTTAGCATAGGTCAAAGCACAATTTAAGGTCACAATACAATTATTAGTGGTTACGGTGTTAAACATGCAATAGACGACAATGATTAGTACTTATATACAGTGTCAGTAAATATACAGGGTTATGGTACCGTGCACTATGATACAGCAACACACTATTAACACTCTCGCTAGACGGCTGAGCTCGCGCTATCTAACAAGATATACACTTTACTAACAATCTTTAACACATTTACAATCCCAACTAAACTATTGGCCAGTACCTTGAATGGACTACCTAAAACTATATACACCCGTTTTGGTTAGCCACACTGCCCAAACACCACATATAGCGAACTAGAGGGCGAAATTTACAAAGTTGCCCTTCTAGTCTATTTACTCTATCAAAAGTCTAGTGGGTTCCAAATTTACACGCCTTCCCACTTAGCCAAGATAGGTTGAGAGCTAGCGAACCGAATTTACACAGGCGCCGCTTAGTCTCCCGGTCCCTCCGACCTAGCGAACGTAATATACACCCTAGAACGCTAGTCTAGACAAGACACCGGTGTCCGGCTAGGGCTATTTACACAGGACCCCGCCTGACTAACCAGATCAAACGGTCTTACTAAAGAGCGTTCGATCGAGCGGTGCGCCTTCGCTCCTTCCCTCCGACAGAGGGGGCAGATTCCATACACAGATTTAAACCCCTTTTGGGCCTACCGCACAATCGGTATACCCCTAGTGGGTCTGCCGTCTAAAACAGCAGTTGTCTTACCTCCTCGTTCCTGAACCTGAGTTCACACTCATCGACGGGGACACCCCAGCACTTCTTACGTAGAGGCCGATGATCTCCTGGACAACAGACCAGTGGCGCCGAGACGAAGGGAGGTCCACGCAGAAGTTCAGGGGTGCAGCCGTAGAGAACGTGGGCAAAGATAGACCGTCTCACGCCTCTGCCTCTCAGCTACCGTTGAACGATGAGCTTCCCGGCCAATGCACCAAATGATACCGGAGAAACTGACGGAAGCAAAGCACAGAGGGATGGACACAGGTTTCTTCAGGAAGGAAGAGATTCTTTATTGGATCACCGATCGGGACTCAGAGGGACTAATGTCACCAAAAATACAGCAAGTTCTGAGCC
This sequence comes from Pelobates cultripes, assembly GCA_933207985.1. Taxonomy (NCBI): domain Eukaryota; kingdom Metazoa; phylum Chordata; class Amphibia; order Anura; family Pelobatidae; genus Pelobates; species Pelobates cultripes. The sequence continues at coordinate 172,774,539 of OW240912.1, read as the reverse complement.
CTGAACAATAGTGCAGGCTCCCTATATAGGCACATAACTCCTCCCATATTAAGCTCCACCCGCACATTCTCTTGACCAATCATTACAAATAAGAATTAACTTCCTGCTTGACCGCATGGTTTGTCCAGCACAATGGAGGAGGGGAATACTACATCCTGTATTCTTGCACATGCTCCGTACACTACTGATCGTATCTTGCCTCGTGCAACCAACTGATCGATACGTCAGCATATGCACGTACACATGCCACGTGGTAATCTCGGCCTACTAAATTTATTTTTACCGAGATTCCACCACAATACCATGGTATAAAATATACAGAAAAAGCCGGTACAGACGCTTGCTATAATATAGACAGGCAGCAGTAAATCTACAAGGATTCCCAAACCTTGTGTGAAATGCAGCAAAACAGCAAGTGATAAAACGCGCCAAACAGAACCAGAAAATCAAACAGGTGAAATCAATCTTAACAGTGACCCAATAATGTGTTATGAATAGGTGTATATACGTACTCTCTTTGTAGCAAAATACTTATGAATACTTTATTTCAGGGTGCTGCTGTCTCTGCCCCTGATCTACCTGCTTGGCTTACATCATCAGAAGTGGTGTCCTGAGCCAATCACAATGCTTTCACTTAGGAATGCATTGGATTTGATGAGATTGTCAAGGAGGCAGATCAGGAGCAGAGCCAGCACAAGCCAAACACAGCACTTGCCAATCAGTATCTTCTCATAGAGATGTACTGAATCAATGCATCTCTATAAGGAAATTTCAGTGTCTCCATGCACTGAATGACAGTGCAGCACTGCCCCAGGAAGCACCTCTAGTAGTCATATGAGGAGTAGCCAGTGGAATAATCCCTAGGCTGTAATGTAAACACTGCATTTAGCACTTCCTGAGGACTGTAAGCACTGCAGCAGACACCACAACCACCGAACCGGAGAAGCATATGAATGCTGTAAGCAGCTGAACAGGAAAAGCATACAATCAGCTTACACTCCTGGCAATCAGCATACAATCCAATTCCCCCAATAATGAGACGACACTTCGTTTTGGGGTCAAGCAGAACTGACTGTAGTGGCACATACAGCCTCTTTTATTCCCAATCCACAAACTTAGTACTGCCCACAGGGTTTTACAGAACAACCAATAACACACGTACATTACAGAAAACACTCCCAGCAATTATACATAAAATCCTCCCCTCTGCTTGTGATCTAATTATGGTACACAATGGGTTAACATAATTATCACAAGCAGGAAAAATACAGTTTTTATACATGTGCTATAACTTTAAAAATATACGTCCAATCTTCATAAATTACATATTCAGAATCCCCATGCTTGAAATATACACATATTCAAAAATCAGGGCAATCGGTTCAGGGGTTAAAAAGTTAAGGGAAAGTCCTATTTGACCAAATGAAGCATGGTTTTTCTGCCCAAAACCAGTTCCACAGAGTCTTCTATCCTGAAGATAATTGGGAAGTAATCCAATTATCTCCAAGGACAGAGGCAAAACTCCATTAACCACATGGCAGTAAAAAGACAGTAAATGACATAAAATTACATACTGTTACATTCATCACATAGAACATACACATTTTACCTATCTCCAGATAGGTTAGATCTCAGCGCCCATTACTACCGGATGGCGCCCAGATCACATGCATACAGTTCAATCGCCATGGAGCCAAAGTCTTTCCCATAGTCTTTCGGTATACGAATGGGCTCCATGGCTTAGCTATCTGGGGTAACACTGCTCACATAGGGAGAATAAAAGGTATAGTCTTTCGGTATACGAATGGGCTCCATGGCTTAGCTATCTGGGGTAACACTGCTCACATAGGGAGAATAAAAGGTTTTTAATGCAGGGCCGTAGTCCAGCGGCAAGAGGTGGGCAACCAGGCTCCTCCAGTGGCGAGGTTGATTCCGCCACACTCTGAAAAGACAGTGTTTACTGCAAAAAGCCTGCAGGGACTGATTATACTCATCAGAACAAATATGATAAGCTGTAGTCGTTCTTGTGACTATAGGTCCCTTTAAGTTAAAACACAAAACCTATACACTGAAATGTATCATAGGGAAGACTAACCACACTCTGATATGTAGATAGCCCAATGCCATCCTATATTTTCTTTTTAGTTTTGGGCAATGACCGTTGCTTTGGAAATATCATAACTCCAAATAGTCCTGGTCCTGTCCCGAGTTGGTTTTTTGGTGTCTGGCTTCTGAGGACACCTGGGAAAGTGCACACGCCTTTCTATGACACACGCCTTTCTATGTTGCACTCTCACTGTCGGGATTGGTCTTCTCCCTTTCAAGGCAGGAAAACTCCTACTTGCACCCCCTATTGTAAGCTTCCCACCACATTATTATTCGTATTTATATAGCGCCAACATATTCCACAGCTCTGTACAAAATTATAAAGGAGGAGATTTAACAATAGATGAAACAATTAAAAAAATGTACAATATGTTAATGAGGACTCTGTTCAAAAGAGCTTACAATCTAGAGCTATCAAACATCCATACCTGCCAAAGTTAAGAGGTATGGGAACTCCTGTATCAAATGTCATGCCTCTCTGCTAGCTTACACGTATTACTAATTGGCCTAACATGGTCTAATGTGACTCCCACTTACAGCTGCGTTTGTAGATTTAATGTACTTATTTCAAAGTATCCTTCTCATTTCCAATTATATTGTCAATGCACCACAATTCACTGTTCAGTGTATACGTTTACGAGTATTTCATATATTTCACATAATCACAACTACCCACACACTATTCTGTATACTTTTGTATAGGTTTACAAGTATTTCATATATTTCACATAATCACAACTACCCACACACTACTCTGTATACTTTTCACACAATTCTTAGATACTCAATTTGATCCTGTGTTTTCTTTCTCATCCTTGTATGTTTTATGTAATTTAGATTCTTTCGATAACCTATCTTGTAACAATCATGATTTTGCATTCCTTTGGTATTGCTTATGTAACCAGACAGAGGGGAGTCGCTACAAAAAAAATATATTATTTTCAGAAAGTTAAAAAAAATAGTTTTACGAATTTCAATTCCTTACCATGGCATAGAGCAGGGATCACCACACTACACCAACTTGGTGAGGGTAAGCGGCTCATTCCCTCCCACACACTGCAAATGACCCACCAGGTAACAAACCATGCAAGATTCTCAAAACTACAACTTACATCCTGGCTTAAGACACAGCCGGGAATAAACTCAGAAATTGTACATGGGCAAGAACTGACGAGGTGGAGTTGATTAGGCTTAAACTGAAACCCCTCAAAAAACTGATGTCGCTGCTCTATTCTACCATAATCAAACACGGCAGATCTGCCACCTTCTCCTTCGTCAAGGCTTGGGAAAAATACCTAAACCGCGCCATTGACGAGACAGACTGAAAATAAATTTTCCAAGCTCACAAACATCTCACCCTTAACACCGCACACACATAGAGGTGACCAGAAAGGTGCTGTACATGTGGTACATGATTGAAACGTGCAGACCGCACAAGCTCAGCATTATGCTGGCGTTGCAAAGTAGAACATGGCACAATGTTTCACATTTGCTGGTCATGTCCAAAACTCACCCCATTTGGGAAGACGTGTCCACATTAATACAGCATTGTATGAAAATACAACTACCATACCAACCCGAAACATACCTACTGCTACTATTCCTCCCACATATGCCTAAACACATACTTTAGCTCACGTATCATATAGTAGTAGCTGCCTTATAGACAATCCGCTTAAACCAATCACACAAATAGTGGAAACCAAGAAAAATAGAAATCAAATCCCAATAGTCCCTTAAATATAAGGTGGCTAATTGGAAGAGAACGCAGTCTAAAACACTAGTAGCCAAACAAACCAAACCAAAATATTTATTAATATCAGCAAATTGCTACTAGAGAGAGAATTCACTACTACCAAAATGGTAAGTGCATCTATATATCCTAATATTCGAGCAGGTAGATAATATAGGAGGAAAGGGTAGGAAATACCAGAACATACCAAGGTAAAGGGTAAGGACAAAATCCTAAGAGTGAACAAGGGAAATCAACCCTATCTAGGAAGAAGTGTCCAAATACTGAGCTGAGGTCCCATAGTAGAACACTATCAACCCCTAAGGAAACCACAAAAACGTATGAAACTATGGCTCGAAAAGGAACGTAAAGTCTGCAAAGACTTAAAAACCTTAGAACTCAACAATAAATACACTGATAGACGTAATCTAAATAAACACGAAAGGGAAATATTAAAGGATCTTTACAATGACGAATCTATTGTAATCAAACTTGCAGATAAGGGAGGAGGCCTTGTTATTTTATTAAGAGAACAATACGAAAGTGAAGCTGATAAACAACTAAATGATGGTAACACATACATAAGACTTACTAATAACCCCACATCAGAGATGAAACAAAAGCTTCAAGTATTCTTAGAGGAAGGAAAGAGGTCTGGTATTCTTAACAAAAACAAATTTGTATATATTAATATACAATGTCCTTGAATCCCGGTCATCTATTTCCTCCCTAAGATTCATAAAAATCTAACCAATCCCCCTGGTAGACCGATAGTGTCTGGTATTGGATCTTTGTTTTCAAATTTGTCTGAACACATAGATATCTTAGTACAACCGTATGTCATAAGAACAAAATCATACCTTAAAGACTCTATCGATCTACTAAATAAGCTAAATAACATTAAATGGGAGAACGATTTCTTACTCATTACTTGTGACATTCAGTCGTTGTATACCATTATTCAACATTATCAAGGTTGCAAAGCAGTAAGAACAATTTTAGAAAGAGAAAAGACAATGCCACAAGACCAAAAAGAGTTTTTAATTGAAGGTATAGATTTAATTCTCAACAACAACTATTTCTGGTTTAAAGATCGTTTTTAGGTCTAGAAAAGGGGTACAGCTATGGGCACCAGGTTTGCGCCCAGCTATGCCAACCTTTATATGGCCGAATGGGAAGATAGATACATTTGGAGCAGGCATGGCTGGACAAAAAACCTGATGTCCTATTCAAGATATATAGATGACCTCCTTTTCATATGGAAAGGATCTCCCACCGAAGCTAGAGAATTTATCTCCTTCCTAAATACCAACCAAGAAGGGATAATCTTAACTTCAGAAATAAGTGACACACATATTACATATCTAGACCTAAATATTTATGTTAAAAATAATACAATTCACACTAAGACTCACTTTAAAGAAGTCCATGTCAATAACTACATTGACACAAAAAGCTGTCATAATAAAGTATGGCTAAATAGTATTCCAAAAAGCCAAATGCTTAGACTAAGAAGAAATTGCACAGAAACTTCTGTCTTTAAACAACAAGCAGAAATAGTAAAAGAAAGTTTCTTACAAAAAGGATATAATAAAACTACTATCCAATCCACTTTTAACCAAGCACTGTCCATCAACCAGAAAGACGTATTATCTAAGAAGAGAATTCAGAAACAAAATATATCACTACCCATCATATTAGATTATAATAATAAAAATAGAGAACTTAAAAAAATTATTAATAAACATTGGAACTTACTGAAAGAAGATGCTATTCTTAAAAACCTAATACCAGAGAGACCAAAAATAGTTTTTAGGGGAGCGCCAAATTTTAAAGATGCATCTCACAAAAAACTACACCAAATCTGAGAAAAAAAACACAGGGCCCAGCTTTTTAAATGGGATAAAAGGTTTTTATAAATGCAATACGTGTGCTGCATGTAAAAAAACTAAATCTACGCCCAAACTGAGATCCAATTTTAAATCAAATACTAGTGGTAAGACCTATAATATAAAAGAGATAATTACATGCAGTAGAAAAAATGTGATGTATCTATTGGAATGCTCTTGTGGCTTCCAGTACATAGGACGGACTATTAGACCTTTTAAAACACGAATGGCCGAGCATTGTAGAAATATAGAAAAAGGTTTTAAAAATCATTCTGTTTCATCCCACTTTTGCATCCACAATAATAATCCTAGAACTCTCACTTTTATTGGTATTGCCACTGTGAAATCTCATTGGAGAGGAGGTGATCACATTAAAAAAATAGGACGTACAGAGATGGAATGGGTTTACAATATGAACACTTTACACCCAGATGGATTAAATATAGAATTCGATTTGTTCAATTTTTTTATAAATTTTACTGCTGTTATATATCTTTGCTTTTATCTAGTTATCTTATCCCCTTTTTTCCATACACTCCATTTTTTACATATCTTTTTTTTTTTTTCTCCCCATCTCTGGGTCCCCTTTTTTTTAATAATTAATTTTTTATTGATACTAATTTATAAAATGTATATATATAAAAATAATCATTTTTATTTCTGTTCGGACATTTGATGTATCCAAGTATTACCTTTTCTAAAATATATTTATATGTTTTATATATAATCTTAAAGGAATTTTTTCTTTTCTTTTTTTTTTATTCATACATATTAATCATATTTATATATATGTTTTTTTTTACTCCATATTAACTTTTTGTTATCCATACTGTGCATCTCATATACATGGACACTTCTTTGATGTTTTTTATTATTACTTTGCCCATACTTTTGCCCTCCTCTAATATGACAGGATCGACAAGCTGTCAATCATGGATGGAGCATCCTTATCCGGATTTGGACGTCCAATGCTATCCTGGAAAAGAATATTAAGGACCTTCTATATCTCCATATTTTATCAAAAGAAGAAGACTTTTGTTGCCTAATTGATGTGCCTGACTTTTATCCACAGCTCAATAGCCGCGGCTATTGTGCGTTCCACGCTGGAACGAATGGACTTGTGATGCCCGTGGAAACGCCGCATCACTTCCGGTGCGACGCGTGCGTTCCACGGTGGATACTAATACACATGTGAACGCCGCGCCGCTTCCCGGTTTTGCCGCGTGCGTTCCACGGCCCAAACACACCAGGAAGACATTTCTACTTATGTAAGTCATATATTTAAAAGAATGTTTTGAGGAATG
>OW240912.1:172736469-172755130 GCA_933207985.1 Pelobates cultripes | reverse complement strand
ACGTGATGCATGACCCCGTGACCAATCATCCAGCAGGGCTCACAGCGACAGGTGACACTTCTCCAGGCTTTTACAAAACTTAGAGGTAGAGACTTGTGTATCAGACTGAGAGCTGGTCCAGGCTATGCAGCATTGTGTCAGCTATCCCCCAGGGTACCGGAACACTACAGGATCAGTCAACTGGTTGTTTAAATCTGCCCTTTCTACACTTAGGACTGAAAAGGGAGCCTGTGTAGTTAAAGCAATGCTGCCAGTGCAGCAGTAGGGAACTGGTAACTGGGACTGAGTTAAACAGTCTGGCTATGTCAAAGGCTGTGGAAGCAACTTGGGGCTGATCCTTGAAGAATAGAAGCGTCTCTCCCTTTTTAGTGGTCAGACCAGCTTAATAGGCAACCATATCCAACACAAGTAAGCATATGTTGATCAAAATTAGGGCTCTTGCTACGCTGTGAGCTGTATGTGCTTGCGAGAGGCTGGGATAACCCTCACCAGCCAGGGCGGAGTGGGGCCACAACATACTCCTCTCAGCTTATCCATGGGGACAAACCAACATTTGCGGCATTGCCCTGCTGCCGAGGCACAGCATGTCCAGCAGGCAGTCTGCGACTCCCCATCCTTCCAGGGCCACGATGTGCTAAATCGGAGTCTGTGCGAAGGCCCAAACCGCTAAAAGGTCAACACATCCTTAGCGTACCACTTCGGACCATGATCAATTTAAGGCTGGCGGCATCATCCATCCAGTTCCAGAAATGCCATAATTGCAGGCAATTAATAATTTTTAAACTATCTTTAAAATCTCTGGACTGGAGATAATGGCCACCAACCAGCTCGGCAGCTTGGCCATTCCCCATGAAACAGAAGCTTAAATACTTTTGCACATGGGTATACAATCAATCTCATAATGACGGATCATTTTATTTTTTATTAAATATCACAATTACATAAATATTTTTACCACAATGAGACTTTAAGAATAGCTCAGATGCATCCCATTTATTTGGATTATCTTTTAGCTGTTTCTACAGTTTTATTGTAGTCCTCTTGTGGTAAATTCAGTTGGACATGATTTAAAAAGGCACACACTTGTCTAAATGCATGCCAGAGCAATAACCAAGTCATGAGATCAAAGGAACTACCTGCCGAGCTCACAAACAAATCTGGGGAAGGCTACAAATAATTTTGTGTGCGTTTAAGGTTCCCAAGAGCACACTGTGAACTACATAATTCTTAAGTGGAAGAAGTTCGAAATGACAAGGACACTTTGTAGAGCTGGCCTCCTCGACAAACTGAACAATTTGGGGAGAAGGGCCTTGGTAAGAAAAATGGCTAAGAACCTGATTATCACTCTGGGTGAGCTCCAGAGATCATGTGTGGAGGAGGGAGAAACTTGCGTAACGACAACCTTCACTGCAACACTCCACCAATTTCCAGAATTTGGTCCCAACTTGCAAAACTGTTAAAATTACAAAAGCATAAAGATATGTTTATATGTAAATACTGGATAAAACAAGTAATCTCCACTTAAATCATCCACAGTCTTAAAGGGACACTATAGTTATCAGAACAACTGCAGCTTATTGTATTCTGGTGAGTAGAATCATTCCCTTCAGGCTTTTTTCAGTGAGCACAGTCTTTTCAGAGAAAATACAGAGTTTACATTACAGCCTAGTGACACACAATGTGCAGCACTGCCATTCAGTGTCTCCACCCTCTGCATGGAGACACTGAACTTTCCTCACAGAGATGCATTGATTCAATGATAAGTTGCTGAGGGCTGTGTTTGACTTGTGCTGTCTCTGCCCCTGATCTGCCTCCTTGACAGTCTCCGCCAATCCTATTGGCATTGTGATTGGTTCAGAGAATCACTTCTTCTGATGATGTCAGCCGAGCAGGCAGATCAGGGGCTGAGCCGGCAGCTGCAGACTTGAATAAAAGTATGTTTTTAATATACTAAGGGGGCTAGATGGTGGTTTTAACATGATAGGGTCATGAATACATGTTTGTGTTCCTGACCCTATAGTTTTCCTTTTAACCTATTTAAAGGGACAGCTTATCTGATTTGGTCCCTGGAAGTTAGCAAGGGAAGAAACAAAGCCACCAGAAAGTTGAATACAATTAATATGATAAGCCTCTGTTCCTTCAAATTCTTGAGACTCGCATGGGTTAAGACTGGCCGAATATTATATTTGAACTTGCTGAAATCTCTTGGCCACTCACTCGGCTCCCACCGCCTGGTATGCTCACTTATTTATCACTGAAGTCACCATTTCCGTTGCATGTACGATTTTGACACAAGTGAAAAGGCCAGCTTGGATTGTCTTGCACAAATTGTATTTAGTTTTTTTCCTCTAGTGAATGAAATACCAGTTGTGGCAATACAATACTTGCAGTCTCTGCCTGCCACTAATATCTATTAGAATTGTTTTACAAGGTATTCTGGGATGTATACGGCTGTGTATTGCCCCTGGATTTGTATTTATATTTTTCTAAATCTAATTAGAATTGTGCACCAAAAACATGTGTTTGTGGGTCCTGGTGGTGGTAGAAGGAGGCGGGGGATGGGGTTGCATGGTTATAACTGGATCTCACTGTTATCAGTGCTGTTCATGACACAGCTTCTATAGTTACATGTTCCATAGACTGTAATAAGTAAAACTGTTAATCTGCGTGATTAAGATTCAGACTGTGTATTTGCTACAATTCATTATGTGTTCCTGGTCAGGTTTGTGCAGTGGATGGTAATGTTGTTAGAGCTTTAAAAAATAAAATAAAAAATAATAATAATAGTTTAACCATTCCGTTTCACAAGAAATTGCCAGTCACTGTATTTTCATGATTTTGCCACAGGGTGTAGGGGAAGGTGAGTTATATTAACCTGAACATGTCCTTCGTGACCACCGCCATGCACTTCCTGCTGGACCTCTTCACCTTCTGGCGTACTTGCCAGGGACCCATGTGATGCTCCAAAGACAGTCTTTTCCCCTTCACCGTCATTAGTGACGGCTGGGGCTGGACAAGAACGTACAAAAGGTAGCTCTGCTTTTTTGAAAAACTTAGAAAAAATACAAAGACAGAACTAGTCCTTACTTTGTCTTTGTGTATCTAGAGGGAACTTTTTATTGGTAGGATCCGTACTGCCTCATTGCAGTCTGTAATGAATGCTGCTTCCAGGCTTGTCTTTCTCTCCTGTCGTTCCTCTCACATCTCGCCCCTCTTTCAAGCTTTACATTGGCTCCCTAGACCATGTGGGATACAATTCAAAATACTAAATCATACCTATAAGGGTCTAAAAACCACTAGCCCCTGTACATTTCCAAACAAATTCATAGGTAAGCTTCTACTTGGTCTCTCCGCTCAGCCGATGACCTTCTCTTGCCGATAATGCAGACCAGGTCACCAGGGGCGGACAGACCACTCGGGCAGATCGGTCATGGCCCGAGGCAGTCAGGTGCCCTACTGCCTGAACAGTCATACTCTTTCTGGCTGGGGAGTTCAGAGATCTCCCCAGCCAGAGAGGCACAATTTAACATGAAATGTTAACCCTCAGGTGTCCCCTCACACATGTCATGTGTCCTTAAGGAGTGAAGGGGGCATTTTTATTTTACGTTTTAAAAAAAATAAATCATTTTTCTCTAATCTTTGCAAGAAATTGGCTTCTAAAATGGATGTAAACGGCTCATAATATACCATGTGACATACAACATGTCTACTTTCACAAATGTTATGCATTTATGGAGTAATATAATGCTACAAAATGAATAACATGCCCACCAAATTCATCTATCAAAATTCTACATGACAAAGCTAAAATAGTCAGGTTTTATATGGCACTGTAACTTCACAAAACATTGTTTTATTCACAAGAGTTTGCTGAGCATAATTTAGGGGGTTTAATAACCGTGGCACATATCAGGTATGAAAAATGCCAGGTGGAAATGTAATGTGCATGTAAAAAACATTTTTACCACCAACTCTGACATACTCTGATTAACAAACTTTAGCTTAATGAAGCAGTTTTAGTGTAAAAATCATGCCCTTGCAGTCTCACTTCTTAATTATATGCCATTTAGGGCTTAAACCACTTTTGTTTCTGTTTATGCAGCCCCAACCACACTTCCATTGGCTATGACTCACATAGCCTGCCTGGAAAAAAAAATGGTTTCAAGATGTTAACTGGCTTTAGAAGTTTTTTTTTAATTTATTTTTATTTTTTTAAATCTCATGCTCTATGAATTGAAATTTCATCATACATAGGACGCTCGTGCAGGCTTTAACCTTCTATAAACAGAACAGAGGATTAGACATTCTAAATTAAACACACTGCAATAATGGATTAGATCTCTCTTTACAGGAAGTGTTTAGGAAATCTGTGTGAGCCACATGCAGAGTAGTATGACTAAGGCCCATAAATACAGTGATTTAACTCTAAAATGGCAGAGAGGAAGTCTTCAATTCCAAGTTTCCCTTCCCCTTTCTTCCCCGTATAGTTTTTTTGTTCATTATTTTTTTTTTTTAAAGTTTAAAACTTTAATAAAAAATAATTTGAAAAGGAATAGTCTTCAACATCTAATGAAACAAAAATTGTATAACCAGCTTAGCCAGTGAAGGAAATTGGGTGTCCGAATACAAGAAGCATTATAATGCAGTTGAAATACCATAAACTTTGGAATTTGGTAATTATAAGGAAACCATATAAATAGTCAAAAATCCACTATAAGTCAATAAAACCGAGAATAATCAATAAATTGCATAATAAGTAACCGGAAATAAGAAGCAAGTGAGTCAAACACAAAAAACTTCACAAACACAGCTAATGGAATAAATTGCAAAGATGAAAATCCACAAAGAAAAAATGGTGGGAACATACTTGCCTCTGGTCTTTACTAAAATTAAGATTATAAGAACACTAAAGCTAACATAGTCTTCAATTTTACATCATGGCAGGATACTTCATATTTTGCATTTTCAATGCTGAACTAGAAGAGAAAAGGCAGTGTGCAAAGAGTGATGAAATTTGACATTTCTAGAGCTATCCTCCTGTCACCAATCAGCAGAGTGAATCATATCAGAGAAAGAAGCATCTGAGGAAAAGGCAACCGATGCCGTGGTACCACAGACAGAGTGAGCCCCAAAGGAAGATTTGATACCTTCCATGGATAAGTCAACAAATCCACCTGTCAAGAGCAGTTATGTATGGCCTAACATAAGAAATTAATAAGATTTCAGAGTTGAGGATCTGAACTAAAAACCTGGTAAATAAAAAATCAGTGGAATAGGATTTTGTCCATCTAGAAATCTGAAACAACGCCCCACAGTGAAAAAGAGTAAGTGTACACTTCAAAGATTTGAACATCTAACACTCAACAAAATAACACTAAACATAAAAGGAGCGTGAACTCGGACAACTCAAATAGAGAGAGTTTCTTATTGACGAGCCAATCACATTAAAAAAATTAAACGACCAAAAGTCCCAGAAGCATGTTTGGGACCCAGATATGCATCTTTTAGCTTGAGTCTCGTAAACCAATCTCCCTCATGCAAGATATCTCTCAGATGAATGCTCTCCATCTTGAAGTAGCAGTAAATCACATGTGCATTGAGGTTTCTCATGTTGATCACAGGATGAATGTCCCCTATTTTCTTTTGGACTAAGAAAAGGTTGCTGAAGAATCCTCCTTCGTCTGTAGTAGATGAGTTGCCCTTTTACGATTCAATTTATGAAAATCTGTATTGACAAGTAGAGCATTGTTCACCAAGAAACAAATCTGATAAGGGGGTACCATTTGTGAGGCTCACAGGTGAACTCCATCACGTATGTCTGCACAGTCTGCCATATCAAAGAATCAGAGGAAAGGTCTACTCATACTGGGGAAAAAAAAGGAAAAATATTCCAGCAGATCTCAAATTGTCTATAGTGGAAACATCTTCTGACTTTACCTATTGAGAATCTAGCGTGTCCACAATCACGTGCACCATGACCTCTGTCTGTACCTCTCTAAAAATGGAAGCTTTGACGGTTCCCCACTTCTAGGTAAAAGAGTTTGGGTTGGGTTGAGCAGGACCCTCTGCTGAACAGCTCTGCAAAAATTACCCTTAGCAGGTGTGGTGTTCAAGGTCTTCCTCATAAGATCTGAACTTTATTAAGTGATGTGAATACAGTCACAGGTTTATGCAGTTCTTTCATGAAGGATTCATTAAGTAGTCTGCCCTGTGCCTGTGGTCCCAGTTCTTTAAAGCCAAGATCGGCTTACTTGCTATCCATGCGCAATAGTGCAGCCTTATGTCTCTCCAAAGAGAGGTCCACGTTGGTGATGCTGACAAAGCAAAAACACAGTTGGGACCATTCTCTTATGTCGTGTGCCCATTTAAGCACCATGTGTGCATCATAAGTATCCGCCCTGCCAAATACATAATGCGAGACAATTGCCTGTTGGTATCCAAGAGCTTGTCTTGTGACCCTTTGAAACACTTTGCAATACCTCTTACAAAGGTCGCATCCACTGTGCGCAGTGAATGTCCTCATGAGGGGGTCAAATTCAGTAGCGTGGGCAAGCTTTCCCGCAGTGTAGGCTGTGAAAACACCATCTGCAAGCCGCTTCGGACATCCCAGAGGCTTGTAGAGCCACATGTGCGTGAATTTAGCTAGGTGATCTGGCGGTGTACTTTCTCTCGAACAAGCCTGGGGCTCACCCAGAAAGGTCCCTCAAAGTGCAAGCCTCCCATACTTAGCCCTTCAAAGCAGAATGATAGGCCTTCCAATCATCTAGAATTCATAGGCATTGGATAGGCTCCTGATCAGCAGTATCAGAAGTGCAGCTCCATGGCCGTTCAGGAGCATTCGTTGCAACTAGTTGGGGCATGTAGCCGGAGCCTTACCCTTGTTCTTCTCAGCGTGTGTACTTTCTCCTTTCCAGTAGTGTTTGGCTGGGTGGGAATGTTCCTTAGTGGAGGAATGCTAAAATGTACCCGGCTGGGAGGAGAGGACGCTGGCGACAGTGAGGGAGCTCAGTCTCTTCTTCCCACTCATCACTGCTCCCTCGCACACGCCCCTGTAGTGTTGCCGGGTGCCGGAATATGATGTCATTCCGGCCCGGCATCACTAAACTGCGCGTGTGAGGAGCAGGAAGGGAGACTTGCTGAGAGAAGATCCCCACTGGACCCCAGGGAGTGGCCCTACACCAGCTCCCACAGGTAGGGAGCAATAAATATGATATGAGTGTGTGCAAGAATGTGTGTGTGTGTTGGTCAGTGTTGAGATGGCTGCAGCTGGACAGTGGAGGACCTGGAGGTGCACGGAGGCACGCCACACCACGTCACGTTCCAACGTGAAGGCAATGTGCTCCACCTTCACAGGGTTTCAAAGAGTAGCGGAAAGAGCCTCTGGGATGTCCGCAGCCGCTTGCAGATGGAGTGTCCACAGGGTGCGAATGGCGCCATTGGGGGTATAACAGAGGTTGTACTCCGGAGTCGCATACTGGCAGTGGCAATATGTCAGGATTACTGTTGATCCGGCACGCAGAATTGTATCACACCTAGGACTAAGGAGAACGTCTAACCGGACCTTAGAATGGCTGGACACAAAACGTGTGTGCGCGTCCGTGACGTGACATCGCACGCACATTGGCGCTATCTTTGGTCTGGGCAAAGGTAAATTTACTACAAAAATTGGCGCTCCTAAGAGCATCGCACCCGCTGGGGACCGGACCAGAGGGAGATCGCCCAGTGGTCTGCCGCGAGCAAGGTAAGTAAGAATTGTTTCTGTCGGCGTGGTTGCTTACTTTATGTGCAACCACGCCGGCAGAATCACCGGGAGCTGTGACACAATGTGAGTAGAGTCTGCTTCCGGGCCAGTATTTTAGTTTTTTTAAACAGAGGCCGGGGTTTAGTAGAGGAGGGTGCTGGGGTTTAGAAGAGGTGGGTGCGGTTTGTTTGTTTTTGTTTGTTTTGTTTTTTTTAAATATACTGTGCTTTTCAAAATAAACCTACGTTTCTATGAAAGTTTTTTTTGTTTGTTTTTTTTTTTGTTTTTTGCGCAGCCTACTTAAACTTAAACCTTGTTTATTTGGCCTCTATTAGCCTTTGAGTTTGATATGCTTGATTTAAAGTAAGGTGTATTACATTTTGCTGTGAAAAAAGTGATCTTTATCTCTGCAGACCCAAGTTCAAATAACTTGGATTAATGGAATTTGCCAAAAAATTAAATATTACATAAATATACTGCCTCATGCTACATAATTAATCCATATTTTATACTAAATAATCTTTTGAATATAATGTATCTATATATATATATATATATATATATATATATTTTTTAAATAAATTAATTTTTTCGTGCTTAGTTAAACGTTTGATACATCAGACATTTCAATAAGTTTCAGAAATTTCGTATGATGACGGTATGATAAGCACATGTTTGTTATGAACAAGTTCGGGGACAAACCCGGGTCAATCATAAATTCAACAGGTTAGCAAGTAGTGTGCGCTGTGTTCCTGGGATACTATAGGCGTGAGGTATGCTCCTTGTTTTTAGACAAGAATATGTAAGGGCATACAAGAGCGTGTGTGTGTGCGTGATCTCTTGCTTCTTTATGTGCTTAGGAGATGCCAGAATGCGCGTGCCAAATAGGCGCCGTGTATGGTATGGTGGTCCATGTAATGTAGCTGTTGGCTGGTGCGAGTTCAATGTTCCTGAGTATTGGTCTGGCATGCTTAATGTTACCCCTGGCAGGGTGAGGAGGGGAGTTAATTAAGACGTCACCTATCTCTAGATAGCCTGGGGGTTTTGGTTTCCATGTGTGAGGAAGGCAAGTTTCTTGCAAGGTGAAAAGAAATTAAGCCCATTCGTCTTTTGGGGGTTTGGGTTTCCCCCTGTGTGTGTTTGGTATACGATGTGTATAAGAGCATAAAACCATGAATTTAAAAAACACATGAAATAACATTATGTAAAAAACAAAACTTTGTAGGTATTGTGATCTTGGTATCCACTAGGCCGATCACGGTTTAGGAGGTCTCCGTCCCTGGGTGATGTCAGGTGTTTGGGAGTTGTAGGTTCCTTGTCGTCGGTCTGGTTGAGGTGCCGGCTTCAGGATCCTAGTTTGCAATTCGGTTTCCATCTGTGGAGGTGGGGTTTCCTTGGATGTAGTCCAAGTGCACTCAGGAAAGCTGATGCTCCAGTCAGGAATGTGAGGCTGTGAGCAGTCCCCTTGTGTTGAACAAGTAGTGAACCAGTGTTCCACCATCTATATGGTATGTTATCTTTACACAGGGTAGTTGTCACTGTTCCAAAGGATTTACGCTGGAGTAATGTGGCTCTGGTGAGGTCTTGGAAGAATAAGAGCCGGGAGTCCTCAAACTCTAGTGGTGGTTTACCTGTCAAGGCGGTCATTATTTGTATTTTGTTGTGTATTGTTACACAGTGTACGATGACATCCCTCAAAGTATTGGGTGAGATGCGGACAGAGCTTGTTATATCCCATCCAGGGTGGTTTTATTTGCCACCGTTTGTGACAGGATTGATGTCAGGAGGCGCTGAATGTAATGCGACAGTTCAGTAGTGAATGTGTTGGGTATGCCACAGATTTTTGTGTGTCTGGCGCGGTTTGTCTTCGGGGGACATTATTTGGGCCGCCAGTGCTTGTTGTTCAGTGTGTAGCTGTTGGACTGAGTCCGTTAGGGTGGTCACTGTATTGTGGATAATTGCTATGTCTTCTTCTGTGGTTGTAACTGAGTTTTTAATTTAAATATTTCTTATGCTCACTAAGTAAGTACTTATGGCTGAATACTTTCTGTCCAAGGGACTTTTTATTTTCTTTGACATTAAAACGAAGGGATAATGTAATCTAATATGCAACCAAAATTGACTTCAGAGAAGAGAGCGCAAAAAATATAGTATAAATTAAGGTATACAATGTCGTTATACCTATAATAAATACCTAGAATCTGTATCCATATCCGTGTCGAACCCCGTGGTTTACTGGTTGTACCTTAAAAATTAAAGGACCACTCTAGGCACCCAGACCACTTCAGCTTAATGAAGTGGTCTGGGTGCCAGGTCCTTCTAGGGTTAACCCATTTTTTATAATTATAGCAGTTTCAGAGAAAACTGCTATAATTATGAATGATTAAACCTTCCCCTAATCCTCTAGTGGCTGTCTCATTGACAGCCACTAGGAAGCGCCTAATGCTTCTCACTGTGTTTTGGTAAGGAATATAGCGTCCATAAAGCATTGCCTATGCTGACGGCTGAATCTTGGCCAGCATGCCGCAGCGTGCGCATTCAGCCGGCCGAGCGCGGAGGCGGATCGGAGGTTCTCCGTAGCGCTGGAAAAAGGTAAGTTTTTACCCCTTTCCCCCTTCCAGAGCCGGGCGGGAGGGGGTCCCTGAGAGTGGGGGCACCCTCAGGGCACTATAGTGCCAGGAAAACGAGTATGTTTTCCTGGCACTATAGTGGTCCTTTAAGGAAACAAAAAATAGTGTAACACTGTGTGTTTAATACCCTTATACATAAAACCCCCCAATTCAGAAACACTTACAGGATAAAAGTGTGGTACTTATCTCTAAGGACCACTTTCTCAGCTTGGTAAGCAGTGTCTTAGTCCAGGTATACCGTAGAGAAAACAGATCCTCCAGAGGAGACAGCGTCTGCCTCGTGCACTGAAGCCGACCAACCACGATATGAACTTGGAGGAACGCTGGAGGGAATTCCCGCTGGATACTGGTGCCTTGTATGTGATACCAAGTACTGAGCATAATGTCCGGCACCTTCAACGCGTTTCGCCCTTCTCATGAGGGCTTTCTCAAGATAGGTGCCGCGGCCACTGCCTGACCGATACTCTGTCTGTCACGCGGTATAATCATTTTCTTACCGTTGTGCACTTATAAGTTTATATCTTACATTTATATCCGATGTATGTTTAAACTGTCCTCTTTTGAAATAAAGATGAGGACAATATAACTATTACAGGTGATAAAAGGTAGTAAAATCAGATGAAATAAAACCCCATACACATAACCATAAATTTAACATTGGCAATATCGCATAAAATATGATAAAACTGTAAAACCATAATATAGTATCAACATTATATAGCAAATTTTAGAACTAGCATTATATTATTATATTTTCACTTCCTGCATTTTCCATTCGTACACCTGTGTCCTTAAAGCCTCTTGTATGCTCAATTGATATAAACAGAGCGCGTACGTTTGTAACAAATGAAGGTACATTAGTTTGCAACAATAAAATAAAAACAGATGCTTGGTATAAAAACTACAGGGAGTGCAGAATTATTAGGCAAATTAGTATTTTGACCACATCATCCTCTTTATGCATGTTGTCTTACTCCAAGCTGTATAGGCTCGAAAGCCTACTACCAATTAAGCATATTAGGTGATGTGCATCTCTGTAATGAGAAGGGGTGTGGTCTAATGACATCAACACCCTATATCAGGTGTGCATAATTATTAGGCAACTTCCTTTCCTTTGGCAAAATGGGTCAAAAGAAGGACTTGACAGGCTCAGAAAAGTCAAAAATAGTGAGATATCTTGCAGAGGGATGCAGCACTCTTAAAATTGCAAAGCTTCTGAAGCGTGATCATCGAACAATCAAGCGTTTCATTCAAAATAGTCAACAGGGTCGCAAGAAGCGTGTGGAAAAACCAAGGCGCAAAATAACTGCCCATGAACTGAGAAAAGTCAAGCGTGCAGCTGCCACGATGCCACTTGCCACCAGTTTGGCCATATTTCAGAGCTGCAACATCACTGGAGTGCCCAAAAGCACAAGGTGTGCAATACTCAGAGACATGGCCAAGGTAAGAAAGGCTGAAAGACGACCACCACTGAACAAGACACACAAGCTGAAACGTCAAGACTGGGCCAAGAAATATCTCAAGACTGATTTTTCTAAGGTTTTATGGACTGATGAAATGAGAGTGAGTCTTGATGGGCCAGATGGATGGGCCCGTGGCTGGATTGGTAAAGGGCAGAGAGCTCCAGTCCGACTCAGACGCCAGCAAGGTGGAGGTGGAGTACTGGTTTGGGCTGGTATCATCAAAGATGAGCTTGTGGGGCCTTTTCGGGTTGAGGATGGAGTCAAGCTCAACTCCCAGTCCTACTGCCAGTTCCTGGAAGACACCTTCTTCAAGCAGTGGTACAGGAAGAAGTCTGCATCCTTCAAGAAAAACATGATTTTCATGCAGGACAATGCTCCATCACACGCGTCCAAGTACTCCACAGCGTGGCTGGCAAGAAAGGGTATAAAAGAAGAAAATATAATGACATGGCCTCCTTGTTCACCTGATCTGAACCCCATTGAGAACCTGTGGTCCATCATCAAATGTGAGATTTACAAGGAGGGAAAACAGTACACCTCTCTGAACAGTGTCTGGGAGGCTGTGGTTGCTGCTGCACGCAATGTTGATGGTGAACAGATCAAAACACTGACAGAATCCATGGATGGCAGGCTTTTGAGTGTCCTTGCAAAGAAAGGTGGCTATATTGGTCACTGATTTGTTTTTGTTTTGTTTTTGAATGTCAGAAATGTATATTTGTGAATGTTGAGATGTTATATTGGTTTCACTGGTAATAATAAATAATTGAAATGGGTATATATTTGTTTTTTGTTAAGTTGCCTAATAATTATGCACAGTAATAGTCACCTGCACACACAGATATCCCCCTAACATAGCTATAACTAAAAACAAACTAAAAACTACTTCCAAAAATATTCAGCTTTGATATTAATGAGTTTTTTGGGTTCATTGAGAACATGGTTGTTGTTCAATAATAAAATTAATCCTCAAAAATACAACTTGCCTAATAATTCTGCACTCCCTGTATGAACACTCCTGAGAGTATAAATATATTCCACGAAAAGAAGAATACTCTATGTAAATCAATAGACACTCCGTATTAGAAAGATACTCCATCTTAAGAAGTATATTTAGTATAGAAGGTGAATATTTAATGTACAGTACACAGGATATTTAATACGAGAGAGGGACTCCCATGGGTTGCATAGGACCTATCCCAAAATTTCGGTATATTTTCTCATTCATAAGCTAAGACTGTGATGAAATTCATGCATTCAAGACGATGCATTCTCCCAACTTAGAGTAATGAAATGAAGGTATACATCACTACCCTGACCCGAATAATAATACAGGTTCCTCCCGCCATAAGGAGCAAGAACCTGGACGATATTGTGTATGTGTATAAGCACCCTTAGCTTTATGTATATTTTTAGCACGTTATAAACATGATGTTTAACGCTATCTTCAAAGAATATTGGTAGGAACTATTGTACCCTGTAGTGCATATTCATAAAATATTGTACCAATAGACGGAAAGGGTTATTAAGAACTTAGCTATATAATTGCCTACATCCAACTTGTATTTGAATGACTGACACATATTGATTGGGCATAGAAGTATGTAACTGCCTTCATCTTAAACGTGGAAGAGCAATTGATGAGTCGTCCCACCGCTGAGAATGCAATTTACACAAATGGAAGGTTTACGCATGACATTTAGGAGCCACTGGTGCAATGACTGTGTACTCCGTTATCTGGACCCACTGGTTGTTGATCACCTCAAAAGAGTACTTTCAAATTTTAGAATTTAACTAAGGGAGAAGAGAGGTTCCTAAAGAAACAAACCTAGGGAGGTATGCGTCCAGTCTTTACCTTTTTTTTTTTTTTTTTCACCCTTCGTTCGTCATCTACCTTTTTGGTTGAATATTGAAATATTTAGATTGGTTTAATGAGTCGTGCTTTGTCCTGCTTGATGGTAGACAAAAGGTCCAACATAATCTTTCATACGTGTGGGGGATCTGCGTGTTCGTCTGCAGATTTAATATTTAGAGGTCTTACAAGACCACCATGTACGGTCTTATGTAATGCTATAGTTTGAAAGCTGCTTGATACTGTGATAAAGATATGGGACTCCCACGGCACAGAAAGCAGCACAGAGAGCAAACCAACGACTTAACCTGGGTCAGTAAAGACAAACCTCATACCATGGGGAGGGTTTACTAACGGGCCATGAGTTATGTTTGCAGCGTTTGCCTACGTAAATGAGCCTGGTTTACATGCCATTGTAATATTTTCATATATGGCTTGAAACCTGTAACTCTATTCATTTTCGCAGGCAAAGGTGAGATTTACTTATCCGAACTTGTCCCTCGCAGGCGCAGCCATCTTCTGGCCTGTGAGAGGCAGGAGCCGATGTCACTCCTGTATTCTTGTGCATGCGCTAGAGTACACCATTGAGGTCTATGGAGGATCCTGCACTGGTGACGGCTGTGGGGTTTGCCACTTCTAAATAGCTGTATCTCTGCCCAGTGTCTTGAAGTGTCAGCCATAGGAAATATATTCCAGAATATATATATATATATATATATATATAATTTGTTCCTTCTTTGTCTTGGTATATCTCTTGACTATGTTGGATTTCAGTGAAATTCCAAAGCAGTCAAAATGAGTATTTCATAAAGATTTTATCTCTATGAAATACTATTTGAGAACTGGTATACAGTAGTAAGTCTTCTGTGCTTTTGCACAGAAACAAGAGTTGCAGCTTAATTACCCTGCCCTTTGTATTAAACGATCAGTTCAGTGGCCTTGTTTGTATTGAATGCTACTAAAAAAAGATTTTCCTAAAAATATGTACCCTGGTAAATACTGTTGAAACTTAAGCACAACATTATTTGAGGTTCCATAATCTTTCAATAAATATATAGGTAACAAAAGACAATTCAGAGTAGGATTTTCAGACTTATTGTCCGATGTAGAAGCATTGTTATGTGTGTGGGTGGATTTTTTCTTATTTTTCTTTTGATTTTTTTTTTTTTTTTTTTCCTTTAAAGATCTTCTCTATTTAGTGATATGTACACAATAAATCTTTTGTGGGGTGGGGGTTAAATAACTTACAAGAGACCAATTAAAGGAAAACTCTAAGCAGTATAACTACTTCATGTCGTTTGGAACCTTCTTACCTTCAGGTGTTTGAACAGTTTAAACACAAATGGAGTCACCCAGGTGCCAATCTGGTTTTTCTGGAACTGCTTGGGAAGTCTGTGAGCTCTTAGTTTACCACCTGTCACTCAAAGCAATAATGCTTCAAAAATGTTAATATAATTTGGAAGCATTACTTGCTATGGGTGTCCAGTGATAGTCAGAGAGCCAGCGGATGCTCTGTCTATCACTGCTGCTTGTGCAAATGCTTTTGTATTTGCTGAGCAGTTTCAGAGAGATGGCTGGGCTGGGTGACACCTCTTTAGTGTTAAACTGTTAAAAAAATAAAAATTTAAAAAGTGAATGGGAGGCTTTTGTTACTTCATTGAAATGAAGTGGTTATGGTGCCCACAGTACCCATTTAAGTAACTGCTCCAGATCTTGCATGGTGCTGAAGTCAGAGGCAAGCACACGCAAGGGAGCACAAGTTACTTATACATTTTGTCTCAGGATGCAGTACAATAATCTTTCAAAATGACTTTTATGTAGAACATTAAAGAGGCACCATAACAAATATAGTAGTTTTTTTATTTTATTATTTCTTTTTATTTATCAAAAATGAATCCCATACAAAATCTTAATATCAAAAATGCCATTAAATCTGGTTTATAACCCTACTTCTCTGTTATTTTTCTTTTGTTGTACTTTTATATATATATATATATATATATATCCTAATTACCCTACATTTTCTCCTTCTGTCAAATCTTCTTTTTGATCCTTCTAACCCTTTTGTCTCAGAATTCATCTTTTTGAAAAATATTTACCCAATACCTCATTAACTCTTGATCTTTTTTTTTTATTATTACAATTTATTTGGTAAGATATTCCTTTCTCCATTTTTAATTGTATAATTGTTTGATTCTAAATTTTTTGCCAAGTTGGAATTTTTTTCTCTCTTCCTGTTGTAATCTATTTTTAATTTGTTTTCATTTAATTACATTCAAGACAAATAAAGGATTCCTACTTGTGACCTAGAAGAGATTTTTCATATCCTTTTTGCGCTCTCTCTCTCTCTCTCTCATTCTCTCTCTCTAAATTTTAAATTTTTCCACTTTCCTTCTTTCTTCCCTTTCCCTTTTCTTTTTTAGTAAGATTTTATAACCTATATTACCCTTCTATTCGAAGAGCAAAATTATGCTAAGATCCTATAAAATAATATTCTTATAAAAAAAATTCTCTCCCTTTCAAACCAATTTACTTTACAATTTTTAATTACTATTTTCATTTTTTTTTTAGTGCCATTACAAAGTGAACTATTACCAAATATTTATTTTATTTCCAAATAAGTTCCCATTCCTTCTTATTTGTTTTATAGGTTCTTTCTTTCTTCTTTTCCACCTAAATGTGTTATTTATTTCTAGTATCTATTCACTCTTCCTAATGGACAAAAAAGAGAGAGAAATTTGCCCGGACCAAAGTTTTTTGAAAACAAATATCAAAATTTACTTTTAATCAATATTTTAAAACGTCAGTCATTTGAGAAAAGGTAATTACAAATGTGTGTACAGACTGCCTTTAATAAGTGTGCAAGATCAAGCACTCCTATATTGTCGAACAGCAACCATGTTGCAATATGTGAAGTATTGTGCTAGATACAGCACTTTCAGCAACACTGTTGTGATGTAACAAATGTTGCCAATGCTGACAGATACTGGAAAGTGTGTCTCATGCAGCTTCACTATTGTGAAAGAATAATTTTTTTGTATTTAACACACTAATGAAAGTGCAGAGTAAGACACTATATAGTGTTGCAGCAGCGATGTTGCAATCTTACATATGTTGTTAAAGCTGAAAGCTAAAAGTCCTTTTTAAAATCTTGCATATGTTAGGTGAATTTCATTTTTTATTTTCCCAAACTGAAGATCAAGTGCATTCATAAGATGTCATAGGTGGTTCATTTGTAGATATTGTTTTTTCTTTCTCTGATTCATTTGTCGAATATATTGTTGTTTCTTCAGACTCACTCATTATTGACGTCTCCATTTTAAAATTTGTGGTGTGGGGAGTAAAAAAAAAGATTACCGGTTTGCTTCCTT
Organism: Pelobates cultripes; assembly: GCA_933207985.1. Lineage (NCBI taxonomy): Eukaryota > Metazoa > Chordata > Amphibia > Anura > Pelobatidae > Pelobates > Pelobates cultripes. The sequence goes on along the minus strand of OW240912.1, from coordinate 172,738,076 downwards.
CTTTTTTGTTTGTGATTTATTTTCTGTTGGGTTTTTTTCTGGCCATTTTGCCAAATTTCTTTCAAATTTTTTTTTTTTTTTTTTTTTTTTTTTTTTTTTTTTTTGGTTTTTTTGTCTCTTTTTATTTACCAGAGGTAATTTTTAATATGTCCTTTTTATTGAACGTCCTTAAAGCGGCACTGTCATGCCGAATCCCGTTTGTTTTTTTTAACCCCTCCTCCCGCCTCCACTACATCCAATTGACCCACTAGTCACCCCCAAATGCCCCTAAGCCCCCCACATTACCTATTTTTTAATCCTTATTTTCTGCCCCGATCTTGATTCAGGGCGCCGCCATCTTTGTGTGGGTAGGTGAAGTCCCTGTGGGACACGTCATCAGCCCTCACTAGACGGACTGTGAGATTCCCGCACATGCCCAGTGAAACACCTGGACATGTGAACGGGAATTTCATCTATTCATTCATCAGACAGACGAATGAGTGAATAGAAAGATCAGCCGAACAAAATAACACAATGTATCTGTGTATCAGTGTTAGTTTGTTCGTTCAGTTTATTACAAGGAGGGAGCTACCGGCGTGCAGCTCCCTCCTTGTAATATGTAAAGATAGAAGCGGCAGGGAGCAGTGCTCCCCACCACTTCATAAGCCCCCCAGGTCCCCCTCTCACTCCATGGGGGTCAATATGACCCCCATAATAGCACAAGGGAGATTAAAATCTCCCAAATGCCCCTACTCGCTATACCGCGAGTAGGGGCATGTCTACTAAACAGTGGCGGACCTATTGTCCTTTCCCCCCCCCCCCCCCTGGCGGGTGGGGTCATGAAATAATGGGGGGACCTTTCAATCCTCCCCGGCCCCACCCTGAAGCGTTGGGTGGGGCCCTAATCGCGGCTAATAAGGAGACCTGCTGTGTCCTCCTCCTGGCCCCTGGCGGTGGGTGGGGGCCCCAAATAAACTAATGGGGGGGACCTACTGTCACTCCGGCCCCCCACCCCTGGTGGGGCCCCTAATAAGCATAATAAGGGGGTTCTCTGTCCTCCCCCTGTACCCTGTCGGTGGAGAGCCCTAATACACTTCAATAAGAGGGGACCTACTGTCCTCCCCCTGGCCCCCACCCTGGGCGGTGGGTGGGGGCTAAATGTTACCCAATCAAGGTGACTACAGAGATTCCCAAGCCTAATCCTTACAAAAAACAACTATCCCCTACCTACCCCCTCACCCTAAAAATAGTGAGGGGGGAATAAAATAACTAACCTGTAAAAAAAAAATTTAACTTACCATTTGACGTCTTCTTTTTTCTAAAATCTTCTTTCTTCAGCCCCCCAAAAGGCCAAATAAAAATCCATTATACCCGTCGCACTTTAAAAAAAAAAAAAAAAACGAGCGCAAAAAAAATTTAATCCATGTTCGCCCTTCGAGGGCACGCCGCATACTGAGCTCCGCAGGGCGGGTCAAGGCTTATAAAGCCTTGCCCCGCCCTGCAATTAGGCTTAGAACACTCTGATTGGTGGGTTTAAGCCAATCAGAGTACTCTGAGTCATTTTACACAGCGTGGGAAAATTCAAAAGAACTTTCCCACGCTGTGTAAAATGACTCAGAGCACTCTGA
>OW240912.1:172652377-172736369 GCA_933207985.1 Pelobates cultripes | reverse complement strand
GATCTGAGCCTGGTCTGTGAGCGGAATATAAACCCAGCGCTCGGTATCCAGAGCCAGGAAATCCTTCCCATCATAACCGAACTGACTGTATCCCCTGGTACTGCCATCATCTCTCAGCTCACAGCCGTACATCAACTGGAAGGAATGGAAACCTGCAAACACAGACACTGAGTGTGAGTGAGAGTGACAGACACTGAGTGTGAGTGATACCGGGAGTGAGAGTGACAGACACTGAGTGTGAGGGATACCGGGAGTGAGAGTGACAGACACTGAGTGTGAGAGATACCGGGAGTGAGAGTGACAGACACTGAGTGTGAGTTAGAGTAACAGACACTGAGTGAGAGTGATACCGGGAGTGAGAGTGACAGACACTGAGTGTGAGTTAGAGACACTGAGTGTGAGCGATACCGGGATTGTGCAGATGATGCAGGGAGTGGGTGACTGACGAAACTCAGGAAGATTTCAATGACAGTCTGTTAGTGACAGTGTGAGTGAATGGTTAATGAGGAGCTGCTCTGCATTATAAAGTTTACACATCAAACATACTTTTACAATATGCTGTGATTACTTCCGCTATCCTGAATCCTTATCCTATGGTGACATCTAGTGGGCAATACTAGTAACTGCAGGTAAAAAAGATTCATTGGAATTATTTTAATCTGTTCACAACACATCCCTCTTTCCAACTAATAGTCTGGACAATCTCTGAAATAGTTCAGTTTGCTGTAATGTTTTAGGGATTAAGAGATGTCCCTTCTTTCTTACTTTATATCAGAAATCAACATTTATTTATTTTTTTATCAAAACTATTAAAGGGACCCTATAGTCACCAGAACAGCTACAGCTTAATGTATTTGTTCTGGTGTCTATAGACTGTCCCTGCAGACGTTTTGCTGATAACACTGTCTTTTCAGAGAAAAGGCAGTGTTTACATTACAATCTAGGAACACCTCCAGTGGCCACTCAGACCCATGCAGATCTGGAAATAAGGTATGTTTTCTTACATTTTAAGGGGGGCAGGCCATCTAAATGCTGGCACAATGTAGCATTTGCTGCACATGCACCCTTGCCATGCCTTGGGAGCAAAATCCTTGTAAGAGGAAGGAGAGGGGTGCACAGAGTTTCTTACAGTTGCTACTTGTAGCAAGACTTCACAAAAGCAGGAATAAATTCTTCAAAAGTGGGATACAATATGCAAAAGGTGACACAAAGAGAGGGTAAGATAAAAAATTGGGCAGAAGGATGATTAAGAGTGGTAAAGAGGAGTTAAGGGACACATAGGCCTACACACTACTGGAGGGGGGTTGACAAAACAAGTCTCTGCCTGTGTAGCCAGAAATCCTTGCACCAGCCTTGGTTGGAGTGTTCTTTAATGGCAGAGCAACAGCGACACTGTTAAAATTGTATATTGAAAAATGCAAAAAAAAAAAGCAATTTAATTTCAAAGTTCCTGACAAGTTCTGTGACATAACTTTTATGAGGCAAAGTTAGAAGAAACAAAAACCAGGACAGGATATTCACTTGCTAGGGGGATATCTTTGACGCAGAGCAGGAGAACTACCGATAGGAAGGTCCTGCTGCTCTTCCTAGCCACTTAAATGACTCCATAGATCTCTGTTATGCACAGTTAGCACCTCCTCATCATGGAGCCAATCCTCTATAAGGAGGTAGTTTTATTTGCATACGAATCACTGTTTTATATACTAAAGGCACTGATTGCTCTCAATGGGGAGTGTTCAATGCCTACACAAAGCACGGAGACGCTAAACATCAGTCCTTACATCTTTACAGGACCAAACCTAGGAAGTCCCTCTAGTGGCTGCCCCAGTTACAGCCATTATAGACCGCAGTGTAAACGCATCCTTTTCTCAGAAAAGGCAGTGTTGTAGGGACAGGCTATCTGCCCCAGAACCACTACATTTTAGCTGCAGTGGTTCTGGTGCCTATAGTGTCCCTTTAACAATCCGAAGTAGTTTACACTATCAGCCTGTAGATAAGATGTATTTATTTAAAAACTCTAGCATTATAAGAGTTATGTGAGCAGCAGCCTCCAGGAAAAAAAAAAAAAAAAGCAGAGGGTGTGCAGAGTACAGGAAAAGGAGAGGAGAGGCATCCTCTCTCTCTCCCATCATCCCCAGCCACCCTCCTGGAACTTAAAGGTAAGAGGAGGGTGGCTGATAAATGAGATGTATGTCTGTGTGTGTGTATATGTATGTATGTCAGTATGTATGTCTGTGTGTGTATGTATTTCTGTGTGTATGTCAATATGTCTGTATGTATGTGTGTATGTGTGTATGTATGTCAGTATGTATAAGTATGTCTGTCTTTGTGTGTGTGTCTGTATGTGTGTGTATGTCTGTATGTATTTCTTTGTCAGTATGTATGTCTGTGTGTATGTATATGAGTATGTATGTACGTCAGTGTGTATTTGTGTATGTGTGTATCTTTGTGTATGTGTCCTTTTGTGTCTTTGTGTGTGTATTCCTGTGGGCGGGATTTGGAGGCTGGCACACGGGGCACAGACCTTGAGCTGTGTTAGGGGCCCCACAATTTCTGATGGCAGCCTTGCTGGGGTGACCAGTGTCAGGTCCTCCCCTATTCATTTACAGGTTCTACCTGCTAACACTGAATATTTACCAGTCCTGCAGCTTTAATATATAAACAGTGACTCATACGCAAAACAAAATCATTAAAAATAGAGAGAAAGATTAGCAAATAATACATTATACAAAATAATAAATAAAAAATCTTAAAATCACACTCACAAAGACAATAATAGCATTAATGGCACAAGTAAAAGTCGTGAAATCTAGTCCAATAATACGCACTCTGGGAGTCCTAACTAATATTGGGATATTATAGTTTTATCACATGACAGGAGGCTTCATATTTGCATTTCTTTCTTTACTGAAAACTCCAGCAGCATAGAAACATAACAACCAATCAGAAAGGTTATGATGCCCATAAAAGGCCCTGTCTAAGACATCACTTCCTCTTTCTTTGCTGCTCCAGCCTTCAAAGGTCAGAGTATTTTTACCTCTCTGGTACATTTTTATTTACCCTGTCTTTTCATTGATTTACCTACCTTACAACTTCACTTACTGCTACCTGGCCCCTTATGCCTGTCCTTTACACCTTATCCACCACTTTTCCCCCCTTTTGGTTTTTGCAAACTTGTACCGCCTGGCGGTCCGCGGGCATCACGTCTGCCGTGGCGCGCTCGCCCCGCGGACATGCCCTTCATTATTCAGGGGATTGTATGGGGACAGGTGGAGGGAGGCCGGGCTAGCTCGTGTGTGTGTATATATGTATATATTTTTCGCCACGCGACGGACCCGTTGCGCACCTCCACACGCGGGCGGGGGCCATCTTGGATCTCGTGGCTAAACGCGAGATACCAGACAGCCGCCTTCCCTGCTTGCTGGGCGGATCGGGAATCACCCGATCGCCGGGCTGCACATATACTTCCCTCCCCCCGAGTGGGGGGAACTCTTACAGCCCTGACTATATATATAGATATATACAGGCACAGAGTCAGGCACATACCGTTTGATATATGTGTTACAAGCATGCAAACATAAAGAACTGAATGACCCAATTATAACACAGGGCATTCCATATTCAGTACCCTATACAGAGCATACCATAGTACACTCTAATTCACTGTACCCCCACAGGGGCATACTGTATCACTATACCCTACATAGGGTCACATTATTTTACTGCACCCCTCACAGGGGTATACTATATTACTATACCCTACACAGGGTAACGCTACATTACTGTACCTGACCGTACATATTTATGTGGGTGTCCTCTGGGTATTTTTTTCATGGCATACCACCTGGGGTGACCCCCCAGATATGCATGCAGGTCACTCATAGACCATTACCTTTGATTTGGGTATACTCTGGTTTACCACGGCACACCACCCGGGGTGAACCCCGTTCACATGCACGAAGGCCTACGCCTCTATACTACCTATTTACCGTGCATACAGCTCTGGGGTACAACTGTGGTGAACCCGGAAACCACACCACTACCACATACCAGACTGATCAGTACCAGTGCCCTCCAGGTAGACGCAGATTTATATAACACCGTCTACTCACGATTTACTAACGGACGACCCCCAGTTGTACCAGGAGTCTGGCACCATATGTACTGACCCGTGACCACTGCCTCCACTGACCCTTCTTATCGCCCTACAGGACGAGAGAAATACTAGGAGTCATGGAAGACACTCAAGCCAGCCAAGATGTTCAGGCTATGATTAATGCCACGGTAGCGGCCTCCGTAGAAAAGGCCCTATTAAGGGCACTACCCCAAAACCAGGGCGACACAAGCCCCCCGGAACTGATGGAGGCCTCGGGCTCCGAAATCTCCAAAACAAAAACGACAATGGAAAGGGTCGTGTCCCTCTTCCTCAAAAGCTAAAGGCAAGAGAGCCGTTAAACGGATTAAGGGCACAAAACGGCGACTACCCGCGCCCCGAGCGCCACAATCCTCCGATGAGGACGACTCCTATGTACCACACACATTGGACGTGGTAGACGAATGGCATGGGGACGACTCGCCTTCAGAGGAGGAAGAGTGGCAAGACCTACCCCCCACCTCCTCGAGATATTTCAAGGAGACCTTTCTCGGTGACGATGACCGAGACGGAGAGAGCACTAGCGGCACCAAGGCCGGAAAGACCGGAGACGGAACGTTTACAGACGACCAAGGGAATCCGCTCTTCAATCCACGTACCATCCAGCATCCACGGTCCTCCGAATGGACCCTACCAGACCACCTGACACGTTTTATACACTACTGGCTGCGAAAACCTCTGGAAAAAGAGGTACGGGCATGCCTCAGACCACTAATTCCTGATAAAGTGGCCCTCACGCCTGAATTTGACAACACAGTAGTGGTCTTCATGTCACGCACAGGACGAGACCCTCGAAAGGGCGTGGAAAAAGGCATGAAGGCAGCACAAGACAAAGTGCTGGACTTACTTGGCCCCATCGCTAAGATACTCTACTTCGCAGATATAGCACTCAGCCAGGGCTCCCAACTCGACCCGAACATCATACGTGAATGGGCCCAACGAGCAATATGCTTTCTGGGAAACGCCAACTCAGCATTATGCACCGAAAGACGCAAGTCGGCGTTGATCCGCATAGATAGTAAACTCCTGGACCTAGGTACTAAGGAATTCGGATCAAAAGCACAAGGACTGTTTGGCGACGCTTTTATCACAGAACTTAAAAAGCACATTAACCTCTTCACCACCTTAAACAAGGCCCAGTTGTAACGGAGCTCCTTGTACTCCAACTGAGTACCCTCCGTTGACGGATGCTCCTAGCGCTTCCTGAGGACTCCAAGCGCTGCAGCAGACACCACAACCACCGCAGACACCGCAACCGCCGTATCTTGACTGGAGTCTCGCCGTCTTCCTTCCACCCTGGATCAGCTTCTGTCCTCCAGGACTGTGTGGGAAAGAACTCTTCCTTCCACCCTGTATGAACCTCCAGCATCCAGGACTGTGTGGTGAAGACCCCCTCCTCCAAGGAGAGCGTGTTAGGAACAAGCTCTTAAAAGAGCTAAGTGACTCAAGCTCAGGGGAGCATGCAGAGCATAGCAATCCCCAGTGTGATTATAACAGCTCCCTCCAATAGCGAGACAAGGCTACATTTAGAGGGATCAAGAAGAACTGTCAAAACCTTTATTTCCCTTGGGACCAGCCAATAGGGTCACCACAATAACATTGTTGTGAAACCTCAATAAAATCACAAACAGTCAAACCATATTAAGCCACACACAGTGACTTATCACAACACAATGGCACATTTTTAAAGCGGTGGGGGGAGACAATATTTAACAGTAAATATCTCACCTGCCTGCAGAATTAGCAATATGCAAATCTACCTGAATATGCAAATGAACCAGTCTTGCAAATCAGGTAGTGCATATTGCTGTTGCTACCAACAGAGGGCACTAGACAAGCTCCATAGCCAAACCCACCTAGTTGGTAGCAAACCTCAGCAATACAAGAGAGCAGGCAATACATTACACAGTACATACACACACACTATAAACAATTACATTACACACACACCCTGCACCTATAATGGGTACAGGGTGACTAAAACATAAGATAAATAAAGCAGCCTACATAAATAGTCTGTCTGAAGGTAGACTAGGGGCTTTAAAGCCAGATACATGAAAGAGTCATAGTCACAGGGGAGGAGGCTGGCAAGTAGGCCTCTCCAGGACCAAGTGGCGAAGGGCACTTCGTCACACCAGTCCTCACTCAAGCAAGTTTGTCACTCCCCACCATGTAGAGGTGTTTTTGGGAGGGCTGGTCGGCAGCGGAACCGAGCCACCAGCCGCTTTTGGGCATCAGGTTCCAGATCATTCCCACAAGCCCCAAGCTTCTTCCCATCTACAAAATGAAAATAGAACCAAAAACAAGGGAAACTCTAGACAAGAAGCTGCCACCCTCTAGGCACACTCTAACAACCTATAGAGACAAAAGTGGAAAAGAAAGAGAAGGTGGAATAAATCCCACCTGATGGGGGCGCTAAACGCTAGAGATAAACAGTGTCCTATGGGGGACCAAAACACTCAGGAGATAATACTCTATAGAAACTAAAAATATATATATAGTTAAAAAGTGAAATTTATTTTGCATCACAGTGCAATAAATCCATGAAAAAATGTAACATCCAGTACAGAGATGATAACAATGTGCAGTCCTATTGTAAGACCTGAGAACAAATGCCCGGCATCAACCACTAAACAAACCAGTAATCAGTGAAAAGATAGACTGAACAGCCCCTGGTCGCGACTTCCAGGGCTGAATCTATCGTGGTCTCTGGACTTCGACTGGATGGTGAATAAGGCTCAACGCGTTTCGTCCCGCTTTGTTCGGGACTTCCTGTGGATATCCTCGGTTCTTCCGGGGTCTCTTCTTATCTTCTGAATTTTGCGCTCAATTAAGCTATTACGCATGCTCAGAAGGACACCGGCTTCCGTCAGGGTTGTTACCGGAACACAACATCAGTGTGCCCGCCCCCAGTGTCTATCGGGAAATGACCAATGCGCATGCGTGGCTAAATTGATGCGTGTTAAAACTTTATTAGCATCCGAAACAAAGACACATTGAAACACCAAAGCTATATTAATAGCAGTTACATGTGTCAATCTGTTCGTTACAATAGATGCTTACAATCTATACTATATAACCTTTAGTGTGCCACAAACATGATATATATGTAAAATAAAAATTATATATATAAAAAAAATATATACTCAAAAAATTATAATCTTAAAAATGTTGCATGTACCAATCAATTTGTGGCAAACCTTACAATCTAGGGTCCAAAATGGACTAAAAATTATACCTCACCAATAGGATATATGCAGTAGGTAAAAGACCATACATATTAATTTGAATATAATATCCAGAAATTGGTAGTTCTATACATTAATAGATGTCTCATGAAAAGGATATAGAAGATCTCAATTTCTAACACAAAATATTCACATTCATCAAATTAGACATATCCATAAAACTAGATGATTATACATTTTAATTATAACCAATTAACATCACATAAAAGCTAGAATATCTAGGTCTGTATTCAGACCTTGTGGAGTAGAGGATTTCATCTTATATATCCATTCAAGCTGCTTTCAATATGGATGCTGTCCAGGAGGTGGGAGGGTCTAGGAGGGAGGGTCTGCTGCATATTGGCCGGGATGTGTCAGCTGACTGGAGTCCGCCGCGAACGGTTCGCCACAAACCGTTCGCGAAAAATTTGCGACATCACTACTAGAGATTACTAGTGAACCCTCATGATCCTGTATAGAGGTAATAGGAGCAGTATAATGTCTACTGTCAGTTGTAGTGGAGACATAAGCACAAGCTAAATATATACCTTAGAGGCTACAGTGCCAAACAGTATATAATGACCCGCATCGTTCATATTTTCGCAATTTTCTCAATACATGATCTATATGATGCATTGAAAAATATTAAATATATTTTTAACTAGACAATCCCTGTAATCTCCTATCAGTGTGCTGTATAAACACAGGGTAAATTCCTGCACTGTCCGCACAACCTTGATCACAGACCAAAGGAAGAAAAAAAAATTTCTACCAGCCGTTGTATAACCACTGCATGGTACGTGCTTTGACAAACCATTATATCATGATACTCCAGACACAACATGTCATCATCTGTCATGATGTCGATACCAGGTTTATTGAGAAGCATGGAAAACATAGTCAATAGCTGGAGAGATCATCTATAATTCCAATTCTTTACACAGGCTGAAAAGTCACTGGGGAAGCCATTACAATACACAACATCATTATCTGTATGAAGGCTGTCACTGCCAGAAGATTGGGCATACAATTATTAAATTATCAAGTGAATTAGAAAAACATCCTTCATTTCAGGAATGTGATGAGACAGGTAGTATTTTAAGTTTTCAAAAAAAAGGGTCACATTTTATTGCAGCCTTGTTAGAGACATATGCAACATGTATTGTCCATGCATCTAGCTGTATTGACTTAAAATAACATTAACTAGATGCCAGATAGTAATTACATTTGAATTGCGAGCAGGTTTTAAATATTCGTGCTCGAGATCAGTATTCAACCCCTTACAGCACTAAAGTCAGTTTGTTTGTGGCACACATTAAACTGGATTATAGCACAATTGTTGAAAACCACTGCTTACAGTGTGACCATATGCTGATTTTTAAAAGAAATTGAAAGAAAGACATTTAAATAAGCACTATAAGCAGAAAAACAACCTTAGCTTAATGAAGCAGATTTGGTGTATAGATCACACTCTGCAGTCTCACTGCTCAATTCTTTGCCAAAATATACAAAAAACAGAAAATGAAGGAGAGACCACCTCGTGACAAGACGGGCCGCTCTCCTTCAAGCCACCCCAAAATAAATGTCTATAGAAAATAAATAAATTTTATTGAAAATAGTGAAGTAAAAAAACAAATAGCCTTAGGGACTCATAAAAAAGTCTAGTCTATTAGCTGCAAGATATGTCAATCACTAATGAATGTAGCAATTTAAACAGACAAAATGGATACCAAAAGTGATAACAATGTAAACCACTATTAAATGTGGCCGTCTAAACTTAAACCCAATTGAATGCTAGAAGTGATAATAGCAATACAGACTAAACCTTGCAAGACATCAGAGAGTGCAAAGTTACTAGCACAAGATAGAAGTCAAGAGGATGGAGGGGTATTATGTATCAATCACTTTTGGAAATAGCAGTTAAGACTTAAGCAGGGTTAATGCTAAACGTGATAATTACAATAACAAATCACTATTAGATATAGTAGTTATAAACTTAAACCAAGTGAATGCTAGAAGTGATAATTCCAGTGTAGACTAAACCTTGCAGGGGGTCAGAGTGCAAAATTACTAGCACATAATAGAAATCGAAAGGATAGAGGAGATCATGTAATAAGAGAGGAAAATATAAAGTAGGAATGAATATGAAATAGATCCAGATACAGAAAAGCTGGATAAATCAACCTAATAATAGCTCCATACTACAAGCTTAAATACCCCAGCGTATTAACCAAATCTGATCACCCCAAAGTGGCTGTAACACACTAAAGAGTCCGCTATTGGTATAATAAAATCAACAATTACATCGGGAAGAAAAGCCCGCCGCGCGTTTCGGCGGACTAACCGCCTTTCTCAAGGGCTAAATAAAGTGCATCCTTAGCCCTTGAGAAAGGCTGTTAGTCCGGCGGTTTCTTCCCGATGTAATTGTTGATTTTATTATACCAATAGCGGACTCTTTAGTGTGTTACAGCCAGGGCCGGATTAACATAGGGGCTGATGGAGCTGCAGCTCCAGGCCCAGGCCCAGGCCCATGGTATAGGCCCATTGATTTTAAAAAAAAAAAAAAAAAAAAAAATTTTTTTTTTTTTTTTTTACATTTTTTTTTTCACATACTACTCTTTCCACCTGGCTTTTATTTTATTGACACAGCCAGTATTTGAGGCTGCCTGGCTGGTGCCAATATTGCAGTGATACTGGCAATATAAATGGTATTTTTCTCAGTGTAAACAAGAGATTACTCTGCAATACCAGCGCTGGCCAGTAGGGGTCGCTGTGTATGGAAAGAGGCAGGGTTAGGAAGTTCCAGCAAATCCCTCCCTGCCTATCTATACTCACTGATCTGCAGGGGTGCAGCTACATAGAGTCCAGACAGCAACTCCCACCCTGCAGAGACAGCCTACAGCTCAGGGAAGTAAGGGATGGGGTGAAAGGCTGCAAGGAGATATATACTGAGACACTAAGGGACATTGGGAGACATTATGGCAGACACTGAGACACTAAGGGATACTGGGAGACATTATGGCACAGACACATGGGGACACAGTGTCCCCGTGTCTCCCAGCCAGTGTCCCTGGTGTCTCAGTGCCCCCTAGTCTCCCAGTGCCCCCAGTCTGCCAGTGTCTCACTGTCCTCATGTATCCTAGTGCCTCCATGTCTCAGTGTGTCAAGTGTCACAATGTCCTCAAGCTAGTGTCCCTAGTGTCTGTGGCCCTGGTGTCTCAGTGTCCCTATGTCTCCCAGTGCCCCCATGTCTCAATGTCCCCATGTGCCCCAGCCAGTGTCTCTAGTATCTTTGTCCCTGGTGTCTGTGTCCCCATGTCTTCAAGTGTCCCCTATTTTCCCATTGTCCCCTAGTCTCCCAGTGTCACTGGTGTCTCCGTGTCCCTAGGTCTCCCCGTGTCCCCAGGTCTCCCCATCTACCTAGTGTCCTAGTGACATGGGGACCCTGGGATTCATGGGGACACAGGGAGACATGGGGCATTGAGACACTGATACATAGGATCACGGGGAGACCTGGGGACACGACACTAGGGGACACTGGGAGACATGGGGCACTGAGACACTGATACATAGGAACACTGAGACCTGGAGTAATCGACACATGGGGTAATCGACACAGTGCCCTCATGACACACTCAGTCATGAGGGCACTGGGAGACATGGGGGCACTGGGAGGAATCCATCTATACAGCAGATTTAAACTAAGTAGTTTTTTGGTGATTTTACAGCATTTTCTCTTATGTCACTCCTTGTGATTTACATCATGTGATGTCACCCACACATATTTAATTATGCAAATTAGTAAGGCCGGTATGCTTTTCCAAGAAAAGTGGCAACCCTAACTACTTTTCACATACTCTTATTTAAGTATGGAAACTTAAGAGGGATGTATGGGAACAAAACGTGTGTGGACTGGCTGACAATGAATATAGTTAAAGGGACACTATAGTCACCAGAACAACTACAGCTTATTGAATTTGTTCTGGTGAGTAGAATCATTACCATCAGGCTTTTTGCTGTAAGCATGGTCTTTTCAGAGAAAATGCTGTGTTTACATTACATCCTAGTGATAACTTCACTGGCCACTCCTCAGATGACTGTTAGAGATTCTTCCTGGGTCATGGCTGCCTAAAATGAATCCAAACATTCAGTATCCCCTCCCTCTGCATGCAGACACTGAACTTTCCTCATAGAGATTCATTAATTAAATTCATCTATATAAGGAGATGCTGATTGGCCAGGGCTGTGTTTGAATCATGCTGGCTCTGACCCTGATCTGCCTCTTTGTCAGTCTGAGCCAATCCTATGGGGAAGCACTGTGATTGGATCAGGCCACCACTTCTAATGATGTCAGCAGACTGCTTGTTTTTATGAGTCTAACAGCATGCAGAGTTACAGCTTCAGGCTTGAATATAGTAGGATTTTGCTATATGGGGAGCCAGATGGGGGGCCAGATGGTGGTGTTAACACTATAGGGTCATGAATTAATGTTTGTGTTCCTGACCCTATAGTGATCCTTTAAGGTAATGCTGACTTTTTATCTCTCTAACACTGTGGCATGTTCCCTTTCTTCTACACTCACTACATACAGCTTTTCTCTGTCCCAGACCATATACCAGGAGCTTCTGCCTGCTAGTAAGAAGGCAAGGAGACAAGTGGCCAGCGAGTGCTAGGGGACAGTCCTTAGAAATCATTGAGTGAGCGCATCATTAGATGCATTTATGCCAAGCTCAGGGTGCTGTCTGCATAGTATCCCCTTAGTTGGCCAGCTGCATGATTGGCAGGCAGCCTGATATGCATTCATGCCAGGCTGGCCTTCTAATTCTTTGAGCAGACATGTCCTCTTTTTGGGCATGTTCGCCCCTTTTGGCAGGTTACGTGATTTGTGTCAGTGGCACACCCTTTTACCATGCCCATTGACTTCCTGCTTGACTGGACACTGCTGTTAGTGGTTATAGATTTACTTGAAAGATTAAAACATAAATTAGAGAGAGATTAGCCTAGGGTATGTGTTTTCTTATAGCTGCTGTTTTCTTTCTCTCCAGCACCATCTCCATCAGATACATGACGCTTGGGAGTGTTTTACTGTTTTTGGTCGATATGATTCTGTAATTAGGCCCATCATAATTGTCAGCACCAGGCCCACTGGGCTCTTAATCTGGCCCTGGTTACAGCCACTTTGGGGTGATCAGATTTGGTTAATACGCTGGGGTATTTGAGCTTGTAGTATGGAGCTATTATTAGGTTGATTTATCCAGCTTTTCTGTATCTGGATCTATTTCATATTCATTCCTACTTTATATTTTCCTCTCTTATTACATGATCTCCTCTATCCTTTCGATTTCTATTATGTGCTAGTAATTTTGCACTCTCTGACCCCCTGCAAGGTTTAGTCTACACTAGAATTATCACTTCTAGCATTCACTTGGTTTAAGTTTATAACTACTATATCTAATAGTGATTTGTTATTGTAATTATCACGTTTAGCATTAACCCTGCTTAAGTCTTAACTGCTATTTCCAAAAGTGATTGATACATAATATCCCTCCATCCTCTTGACTTCCATCTTGTGCTAGTAACTTTGCACTCTCTGATGTCTTGCAAGGTTTAGTCTGTATTGCTATTATCACTTCTAGCATTCAATTGGGTTTAAAGCAGCACTGTCATGCCGAATCCCGTTTTTTTTTTAACCCCCCTCCCGCCTCCACTACATCCAATTGACCCACTAGTCACCCCCAAATGCCCCTAAGCCCCCCACATTACCTATTTTTTAATCCTTATTTTCTGCCCCGATCTTGATTCAGGGCGCCGCCATCTTTGTGTGGGTAGGTGAAGTCCCTGTGGGACACGTCATCAGCCCACACTAGACAGACTGTGAGATTCCCGCACATGCCCAGTGAAACACCTGGACATGCGAACGGGAATTTCATCTATTCATTCATTCATCAGACAGACGAATGAGTGAATAGAAATATCAGCTGAACAAACAAACACTATGTATCAGTGTATGTTTGTTCGTGCAGTTTATTACAAGGAGGGAGCTACCGGCACGCAGCTCCCTCCTTGTAATATGTAACTATAGAAGTGGCAGGGAGCAGTGCTCCCCACCACTTCATAAGCCCCCCCAGGTCCCCCTCTCACTCTATGGGGGTCAATATGACCCCCATAATAGCACAAGGGAGATTAAAATCTCCCAAATGCCCCTACTCGCTATACCGCGAGTAGGGGCATGTCTACTAAACAGTGAGCAGCCTGTGGCTGCTCACTGTTGAAAAAAAAGACATAAATTACAATAAGGGGGGGCGGACCTATTGTCCTCCCCCCCTCCCCCACCCTGAGCGGCGGGTGGGGGCCATGAAGATAATGAGGGGGGGGACCTACTGTCCTCCCCCCCTGGCCCCCACCCCTGAGCGGTGGGTGGGGGCCCTAATAAAACAATAAGGGGGGGGGAACCTACTGTCCTCCCCCCCTGGCCCCCACCCCTGAGCGGTGGGTGGGGGCCCTAAATAAAGATATGGGGGGAACCTCTGTCCCCCTCCCCCCGGCCCCCACCCCTGCGTGGTGGGTGGGGGCCCCAATAAAACAATAAGGGAGGGGGACCTACTGTCCTCCCCCCTGGCCCCCACCCCTGAGCGGTGGGTGGGGGCCCTAATAAAACAATAAGGGTGGGGACCTACTGTCCTCCCCCCCTGGCCCCCACCCCTGAGCGGTGGGTGGGGGCCCCAGTAAAACAATAAGGGGGGGGATAGGTTTTTTTGGGTGGGGGGGTGGTGACTAGGGGCTTGGGACCCCTAGTCACCTTGATTGAGGGGGGGGGTGTTTCATTTAGGGCCCCCACCCACCGCTCAGGGGTGGGGGCCAGGGGGGAGAGGACAGTAGGTCCCCCCCTTATTGTTTTATTAGGGCCCCCACCCACCGCTCAGGGTGGAAAATTCAAAATAACTTTCCCACGCTGTGTAAAATGACTCAGAGCACTCTGATTGGCTTAAACCCTAATTGCAGGGCGGGGCAAGGCTTTATAAGCCTTGACCCGCCCTGCGGAGCTCAGTATGCGGCGTGCCCTCGAAGGGCGAACATGGATTAAATTTTTTTTGCGCTCGTTTTTTTTTTTTTAAAGTGCGACTGGTATAATGGATTTTTATTTGGCCTTTTTGGGGGCTGAAGAAAGAAGTTTTTAGAAAAAAGAAGACGTCAAATGGTAAGTTTAATTTATTTTTTTTACAGGTTAGTTATTTTATTCCCCCCCTCACTATTTGTAGGTGGGGATAGGTTTTTTTGGGTGGGGGGGTGGTGACTAGGGGCTTGGGACCCCTAGTCACCTTGATTGGGGGGGTGTTTTATTTAGGGCCCCCACCCACCGCTCAGGGGTGGGGGCCAGGGGGGGAAGGACAGTAGGTCCCCCCCCTTATTGTTTTATTTGGGCCCCCACCCACCGCTCAGGGGTGGGGGCCAGGGGGGGAGGACAGTAGGTCCCCCCCTATTGTTTTACTGGGGCCCCCACCCACCGCTCAGGGGTGGGGGCCAGGGGGGGAGGACAGTAGGTCCCCCCCCTTATTGTTTTACTGGGGCCCCCACCGCGCAGGGGTGGTGGTCAGGGGGGGAGGACAGTAGGTCCCCCCCCTTATTGTTTTATTAGGGCCCCACCCACCGCACAGGGGTGGGGGCCAGGGGAGGAGGACAGTAGGTCCCCCCCTTATTGTTTTATTAGGGCCCCCACCCACCGCTCAGGGGTGGGGGCCGGGGGGAGGACAGTAGGCCCCCCCTTATTGTTTTATTAGGGCCCCCACCCACCGCGCAGGGGTGGGGGCCAGGGGGGGGACAGAAGTTCCCCCCCCCCCATATCTTTATTTAGGGCCCCCACCCACCGCTCAGGGGTGGGGGCCAGTAGGTCCCCCCCATCTTTAATTTGGGCCCCCATGGGCATGGGGGGGGGGGGTTTAATTAGTTTTTTTTAGTTTTTTTTACAGTGAGCAGCTATAAGCTGCCCACTGCTTACTACACATGCCCCTACTCGCGGTATAGCGAGTAGGGGCATTTAATTTACTAATACTAAGTAATCTTTAGGTCTTTCAGCCTTTAGTAGATAGCTCCCTGATACCGTGGGAATTAGGGAGTTATCTACTAAGCGGTTGCAAGATGCAGCCGCAGCAATGGATCAGAGTTTCATTCATTCGAATTAAATTCCGATCCGAATAAAATGCCGAATTGCGTTCTAAAAGAAACGAACATACTGTTCTAATTCAGTTAGAACGCAATTCGGCAGTTTTGTGGAAAGTGACAGGAAGCATCGCGGGAACACAGAGGGAAGGTAAGGATCATGGGAAAATTGCTCTGACCAGCGGAAATGAAGCACACTTTGCTCCTCCGCTGGTCAGAGCTGGTCAAGCGGAGGAATCCTCCATAAGGCAAAGAGTCCCTTCTTTGTCTTATGATTTTAAAGAAAACTAAAGAAGACAGGAAGAAAAGAATAACAGATCCCGAGACAGGGGGAGAAGAGGAAGAGATTTAGGAAAGGTAAGTTCGGCATGACAGTGCCGCTTTAATTTCCTTATGAATGTATATCTTTTACAAGCAAAAATAATTGTGGTTTGTCACCAATTAAATCCGGTGTGGTGGATTGCTTCCAAGTACAAAGGGCAATTTTCTCTGATATCCAGTGGGGATTTGTGCTAAATGGGGATACATATTTTATCAAAATCCCTCTTACACACACACTCTGTGCTTATGCTTATATTTATTTTTCTTCCCTTGAACACAGAGAAGGAAGATATTTATTAGTGAAGAAGGGAAAAAAAAACTCCCAGTATTTTTGCAACATCAAAATGCACTTATCTCTTTGCCCACAGTTTAGAGTGTCACTGTTAAATATCTTATATTTTGTTATAGTTTATTTTCCTTTGGTTATCTGAATATCTATTTTCTCTTGTTTTTTCCTTCTCCCCTACACCACTCTAACCATTTATTTTATCATCATATATAGTTTTTTATTAAGTTTGAACTGAGTAGGTACATACATTTCGTCCAGTTGACTGTGTTAGATACATAAATCATTACATTGAAGTATTGCGCTACTTTTTAACATGGTCCAGTGCACATGAGGTATGCATAACAGTAAGTATCTACACATAAGGTATCACAAAGGTAAGTTGGTGTGTATAGTCAACATGGGTTTTCAAAGCATCTTATTTTTTTTTATATTTCTGTTCGATGGAAATCTAAGGGGGAACTTGGCTGGGAAGGGAAGGGGTCTAACTTGGGACTGGGGATATATAAATCCCGAACCCTGCCGGCTCCTGTTCTGTTTACTCTTAGTTTGCGTTCATTTAGCAGTTGCGTATCCGTGGTTATCTATGATTGCATTTACCTTAAGGATTTCATTTACATTTGTATATGCGTTTATGGTCACAGTGGAGTGTAACACCTCTGTTTGACATAATATTATTTACTTCAACGGTTTGGGTTTCCAACAGCCCCACTCCCTCTCGTGCCTATCCTCCCGGCCCAGCATCCTGCTAGCCATTAGTTCATAGGAGCCGATTACGTCCAATCTGCTGGTAACCGCCTCTGTGGTAGATATTTTTGTGCTCTTCCAGTTTTGCGCTAGAAGAACCTTTGCTGCGCTAAGTATGTTGATTATCACTTTTCTGTGGGGATGTAGTGTCAACTCAGGTATTGTGTGTAATATATAGTGTTAGGGCTGTGGCCGGATTAGGAGGCCTGTTGTGCTAGATATAAGGCCTTGTATTTGTTTCCAGAATGCCCTTAGCAACGGGCACTCCCAAAACATATGTAACATGGTTCCCTCTCCTCCCCCACAGCGCCAACAAAGCTTAGATGCATCCTTGTAAATGCGTGACAGTCTATGTAGGACTAGGTACCACCGCATAGAAATCTTGCAGTATGCCTCCCACAGAGAGAGGCTCTTTGAGGCTCGTTTTGTATTCGTCATTGCCTCACTCCATCAAGATAAGGGGATTTGGTGCCCTAACTCCTCTTCCCAATGCAGCATGTAAGATGTCTTCTCTCCAGATTGGCCGTGGAGAAGGGCGTTATAACACATGGACAGTGGCTTCCCCAATTTAGGTGACAAAACCTGGGTGAGTAGTAGGGGAGGGTCTTCGAGTGGTGTTTGCATTTCTTTCAGGTACGGTAATAGTATGTTTTTTACTCTAAGGTAGAGGAACATGTTTCTTTGGGGTAGGAGATATTGCCTTTGAAGGTCAGGGAAGGGTTTGATCGTGTTGCCCTCCAGGAGGTCTAGCACTTTATGTATGCCCTTAGTGGCCCATCCAGTCATGGGCAGGTCTGGGGAAAATATGGCCAAGGTCGCCAGGGGTGCTTCTCTGAGAAGCGAGTGAGGGTTCATAATTAAGCTATTCCAGAGCTGCCAGGAGCGCAGCAGGAATCGAGTGCACTGCAGTGGCTGCGCCCCTACCTGTTTAGGGGGTGTGCTGGTCCACAGGGAGTGTATTCTGTTTTGCGGATGGAGGCATGCATTTTCTAACGACAACCATAAGGGCTGTTGGGAAGATTTCGTAAGTCTCAATAAGTGCACCCCCTGCGCTAAGATAGAGGCTCTGTAATACGTCTTGATGTCCGGCAATACTAGGCCCCCTTTGGTGTAAGGAAGCCCTAGGTTGCGTTGGGCTACCCTCGGAGGCTTCTGCTTCCAAACGTGCGCATTTATGGTGGCTTGTAGTAGTTTGAGCAGTTTGTTTGGTATTGCTATGGGCAGTGTGCGGAAGAGGTAGAGAATGTGGGGCAATGTCATCATTTTAATTGTGTTCACACGGCCTAACCAGGAGATCTCTAGATTTTCCCACTTCTCTAGGGTAGTTTTGAGTCTATTGACTACGGGGTAGTGGTTCTCCGTTAGGATGGCTTGGTGTGTTTTAGTCCGTTTGATCCCCAGGTATGTAAGGGATGATTTGCGCCAGTCGAATGCATACTCAGAGCTTAGTTTGGCCATTAAGTGGTGTGGCAAGTTTATCGGTAGTGCTTGAGTTTTGGAGGTGTTGTTTTTGTAATATGATACCTCTCCATAACCTCGCAGGAGCCCTAGGAGTGTGGGGATAGAGGTTGTTGGGTTGGTAATAAACATGAGAATGTAATCGGCAAACAGTGCTATCTTGTTTGTGCCGCCTGGAGCCAGCAGGCCATTTATGTGTGTGTTGCCTTTTATGAGGCGTGTCAGGGGTTCAAGACAGAGGATGAAGATGAGCGGGGACAGTGGACAACCCTGGCGTGTACCATTGGCTATGGAGAAAGATGCCAAAAGAAAACCTGTGCTAAAGACTTTCGATGATGGGTATTGGTAGAGGGCCATTACACTTGCCAAGAAAGTGGGAGGAATTCCCATTTTGCTCAGCGTGCGTTCCATGTATCCCCAGTCCAGCGCCAGCACTAGGCCCTGCTGTGAGGAGTGATTGGCCCAGTCGATAAGGTTTAGGAAGTGGCGGGTGTTGTCCCCCACCTGTTTCCCAGGCACAAATCCCGCTTGTTCGGGGGAGATGAGCGTGGGAAAGAGTGTTTTGACCCTTGTCGCTAACATTTTGGCATATAGTTTGATGTCCGAATTAAGTAAGGAAATTGGTCGTAGGTTGGCGCAGTTAGTGGGGGGTTTGTTAGGCTTGGGAAGTGTGACAATGAATGCCTCCAGCATCTCTCGGGGCATGGTTCCAGATTGTTTAATAGTATTGAACAGTCAAAGCAGGTGGGGAGTTAGTTGTTTTGCAAATTTTATGTAGTAGTAGAGAGCCCATCTGGGCCAGGGCATTTGTGTTTTGGGAGGGCGTTAATAGCGCCCTGAGTTCATCCTCTGTAAAAGGGGTGTCTAGATACGTGCCCTGAGCTTGAGATATGCAGGGGAGAGACATCCTCCCCAAGAAGGCCTCTATGTCTGTAGCTGAGGGTTGGTGTGTTCCTGGGTCTTTGTGCAGTTGGTATAGCGATGCATAGTACGTCGCCAGTTCGTTGACTATGTCCTGGGGGTTATAGAGTTTCTCTCCCTGTTTGGAGGTTATGTAGGGGATGTTAGTCTGAAGGTATTTCTGTTTTAGCCGTCCGGCTAAGTGTTTGCCTGCTTTGTTCCCTAAAGTGTAGTGGGTTTGTTTCATGTAGCGCATGTATTTTTCAGTCGTTTTTAGCTGTAGGTCTTTTAGTTCTGTATTGAGTGTCTGTAAGCGTTCGTGGTTCTGCTTAGTAGGATTCGTTTTGTGAGCAGATTCTATGTTCGCTATTTCCTGCGTCAACATAGTTTGCTCAGTGCATGTTGCTTTTTTGTTGGTGGTTCTGCTTAGTAGGATTCGTTTTGTTGCTTTTTTGTTCGTGGTTCTGCTTAGTAGGATTCGTTTTGTGAGCAGATTCTATGTTCGCTATTTCCTGCGTCAACATAGTTTGCTCAGTGCATGTTGCTTTTTTGTTGTTGGCAAGCTCACCTCTCATAACTGCTTTGTGGGCCACCCACTGTGTAGTAAGCGCGGTTTCGCAGTGTGAATGTGCCTCGAAGTAAGCATCTATAGATGCCTGAAGTCGGGGAAGATATTGTGTATTATCTAACAGGGCTTCATTAAGACGCCATGCTCCTCTCCCTCTGGCAGGGTGTGGTATTGGGCCATGGTCTGACCAAGTGATAGGGCCTATGTGCATGTTTCTGGCATGTGGCAGTGTGCGTATATCAAGGAGGCAGAGGTCAATTCTAGTATACATCATGTGTACTAGTGAATAAAATGTGTAGTCCCTTGTGCCAGGGTATAGGTTTCGCCATACGTCGTAATAGTCGTGAGAGTGTAGTAGATGTGCTAAATGGTGACCTAACGAGGCCGATGCATGCTTGGGGGGTCAGTTATGCACCCTCTGTATGTCCATAAGCGTGTCCGGGGTACAATTAAAATCACCGCAAATAATAGTGTGTCCGGATTTGTGCTTTTCTATTTTGCGGAATGCCATGGTCAGGAAGGATTTTTGTTGGTTATTTGGGGCGTACAGGGAGACAATTGTAATTTGGAGACCGTTTAAAGAGCCCACTAGTATGAGTAATCTGCCATCTTTACTGGCATGTTGTGTGGTGGGGGTAAATACCCAATCCCTGTGGAAATATACTGATACCCCTTTGGATTTAGTGTGTGGCATGGTAGGCCTGGGGGAATTGCTTAACCATGAAGGAGGGTGGTTTGCGTGTGCAAAAATGATTCTCCTGCAAGCACACTATGGCTGCTCTGGATTTGGTCATCTCCTGGGCTGTTAGTCTACGTTTGTGGGGGCTGTTTAGACCTTTAACGTTCATAGAGAAAATCTTTATGGTGTCATCCATGGTTTCTGAATGAGGTCATGTTAGTATGTGTGAAGCGTGATTTCCTTAAAGGTAATGGAGTATGGCAGGGAGGGGATACGGGGGGGGGGGTGTGGGGGAACATAACAGTATTAACAACCAAAAAATACAACTAAAGTATTTACACAGCGCCATCATCATTACCGGCGCATTCCTCGCCGGTAGCTGCGTTCATCCTTGGGGGAACCTTCGGTGTTAGAGGCGGAGCGTGAATGACTTACATGCTATTAACATTAACACAGCCCTTTGAGAAAGAATCTTGCATAGCCCTTAGGTATCGTCCCCAGGAGCCTCCCCCCTCCCCCGACAGTCCCTCCACCCTCAGTTAGAACCACTGGACTAGCAGCAGTAGGAGCATAAGTATCTCCCATGATATCATGCAATGACAACACATTTACCTATACTGGTACACTGTAGAGGACGTCCGGGGAGAGAGAGAGTCCCAGGGGCCAAGTCCCTTAGGCCTTGACAGGCGAGCCCGCCATTTGCCATTCACCGTGCAGGCGCTTCTGTGGCTCCGTAGTGGCTGCAACCGACGTATGGTTTGGGAACAGTCCCCATTCTTTTATTAGGCGCATGCCCACCTCTGGCTCGTTTGCAGTGTGGTTCTTGCCTTTTTGCCATATGATGAGCTTCGTGGGGTACCCCCCAACGATATTGGATAGCGTGGTTCCTCAGAGTTTTTGTTACCGTGATGAATTCCCTCCGGCGAGACATCATCAGCACAGAAAGATCCGCCTAGAGGTGAACACCCGTGTATGGGTCTGGTAGCTGATCTAGTTTGCGGGATGCTGTTAACAACGCGTCTTTAGATTTGAAATAGTGGAATCTTACGACCACGTCGCGAGGTGTTTCAGGCGCCAATCTCGTGGGTCTTTGGAGGAGGTGGGCCCGGTCGAGCAACCAGTCACCTTCGGTGATGTTGTGCTGTAGTGTGTTGCATAGCCCCCCAATATAGGCTGGTAGCTCTTCCGTGCTCAGGTTTTCTGAGATGCCGCGGAAGCGGACATTGTTCCTCCTGGACCGGTCCTCCAAGTCCGCTAATTTGCGCTTGAGCATTTGTTGTTCTTCCACTAGTTGTTGCACTGTGTCAGCGAGCGTGTCATGCTCCGTGCACGTCTTCTGTGCGGGTTTCCAGTCGGTTTGTTCGCTCGCCCAGGTCAGAGATCTCTCTTTTAATTTCGCCTGTCGCCCTCCTGAGATCCATCTGGAGTCTGACTCTGAATTCCTGCAACATGGTGTACAACCTTTTTTCAGTGACCGGAGCGTCAGTATATTGGCATGCATCTCGGTCGGACTCCATCAGGGCCTCAGATGATTGAGCATGGGATGGACTGTCGTCGCCGTCTTGAGTAGGCCGCAAGCGTTCTTTTCTGGCGGGGCGGATTTGGTCCGTCGGTTTCGTTTGTTTGGCGGGTGCCATCGAGCGGTGTGTGCCTGGTAGCTTGCCAGGTAATGGTAAGGTGGTGGTAGGGCTGTGTAGCAGTTTTAATCAGGCTTTTAAGTCATTCAGGACCGTAGCTCTCACTCCATGCGTCCGCTCGTTTCGTCAGTTGCCCCCCCACTCAAACATTTATAACAGAATAGACAAAATGTATCCAATAATTTCAGACATATAGGGGGGAAACCCAAAATATTTTATGTCACTTATCTGTTTTCCGCTAGCAGTTTCTGGTCACTATTCCTCTTTTGTCTCCCCATCCCATTTATTCTTGCTTCGCTTGTTTTGCTCTTTGGTATCTTTTTATTTATTTTTCCTTCCTTAGTCTTATTTCTTCTCCCATCTATGCCTCAGGGTGCCTTTTCTCCACATGGGGAAATAATAAAATAAAAATAAAAAACTCCACATACAGATTCAATCAGTAGGGATATCACTTCGGGTTCTAGAAGTAATGCTGCTGGTTACCCAGACTCTGCTCCCATGACAATCCATTTAGCAGGTGAGAAAGGGGAATGGAAATTCACAGCGTTCCTCCTGGTCTCCTAATTCATATCGCCCGTGCCTGCCCCAGCTCCACTCGAACGTGTGCGTAGCGTCGTGACGTCACGTCATCGTTCTCTCCTTCCCCTGAGAGCTCATTTGAGCCCAATATAGTAGTCATGATGCTAGAAGTCTCCCAGCATCTTCCCATGATGAAAAGTCCAAAGGACCAACTTGATTGACCCTTACCTTTGGATTCCGCGGTTCTCACGGTCTTCTGTGATATCAATAAAGCAGAAGTTTACATTCTAATTTAACAATGTCACTTTTAGTCATTATTTTGAAATTCACATTTCTTGATGCCCAGGGCATGTATTTCCCGGAATCAAGCAATATAATATATTTATTTATTTTATAGCTTTTAGCTATGCACTGAGTCAGTGGCAGGGCTGCCTAGAGTGAACAGGGCCAGCACGTGGAGCATATGGTCTGCACCTCTTGCAGTTGCAGACCACAGTAATTACTTTCACTGAATGTTGGAACTGTGATGGAGCCATTACTTTGGTCTGCACCCACCGCAGTACAGATTGCATACTCCCCCACTGGACCACTAGAGCTTAACCCCAAATGGACCGCCATCACATAATGTGTGTGTATGTTGTGTGTCCTGAGCATACACAGTTGACAGCCAACACACACCACTCATTTATTACAGTCAACAAACACACAAGACATGCACATATGGGGGCAGGGGGAGAGGTGGCAGAGTGTGAGACACTAGGGTTGTTCACTAAAAACCACATTTTTGTTAAATCCAAATAAATATATGGAGTCAAGAATATAGCTAAATTGGGGGATTTTTCCAGAGTAGTGTTTTTTTTTTTTTGTTTTTTTTTTGTGCAAAGATTCAGAGTTACTGTAAATTAACTATTAAATACTGGTAATGTCCACGGCTCAAGTCAGGGGCCCCAATCTGAAATGATTTTGTGTGTAGGGACAAGTAGACTCTCAAATGAAATTGCACATGACAGTCAAGGTGCCTGCAGAACATCCAAGGAAAAATGTGGGCACTCATTTTTATGCAGGAACTAGGTAAAGCAAAGTTTACGCTTAAAGGTGTACTCCGAGCGCGCTGTAGTGGTTATGATGTGAGAAGTACCCTGGCTGCTAATGTGAGCTGGACCCTGCCAGGCTCCTGGTCATGTCTCAGTGCTGATGACCTGCTTCTTACTGCTGTAGAAGCCAGAAGCCAAATCAGTCACCATTTACTGACTGAGTGTGTCAACTGACCACTTTCAGGCAATGAATGGCACACTGTGCATGGCAGTTTGCACAGTATTGACATTCACCAGCCCTAAATCATACTGCTGGAACACTGCATATAGACTACATTCACTATTGCCACTTCAAATCACTGAAGTGGTCATGGTGCTAAGAGTAACCTTTTAACAATTATTCCTTTCTCAACAGTCTAACTCAGGGGTTCTCAACGTTCGTCCTCAGGACCCCCTACCAGTCCAGGGTTTAGGGATTACCTGGGTGTGTCTAAGGTGTTTAGAAAAAGAAAAGAAAAACACCTTAGACTCTAAGGTGTTTTTTTCCCTTTTTCTAAACACCTGAGACACACCCAGGTAATCCCCAAATCCTGGACTGGTAGGGGGTCCTGATGACTGGGTTGAGAACCCCTGCTCTAACTGATAAGTAGATTGGGTTGCTTTTTTAAAGTAGATTTTATTTATTTTTAATTAGTTTTAGTTACATTTACACTCTCCTGAATTCATTGGTTGAGCGGTCAGCTGAGGCTCTCCATCAATACATTCTGTTCACATAGGGATATTGCTAAATCTGAATTGGAACTACTCTATCACAAAATACCTTAAAGCAGTGGTTCCCAAACCAGTCATAACCCAGTAACAGTCCATGTTTTGTATCTCCATTGAAATAAAAAAGAAAAATACATAAATCGTGGACTGGTTTGGGAACCACTGCCTTAAAAGGTTATCCCAACCAAAAACATTATTTTACTGGAGTAAACTTTACTGGAAAAGTTAAAAATAAAAATGTGATCCCATGCCCAAGACCCAGGTTCTCCCTGCAGCCTGATCACCTTAGGAAAGGACTTTGGCTGCACGGGGGATGCTTTACTGCTAGTGGCCAAAAGATAACTAGCATGCTATGTCAGGGCTCGACAAATCCCAGGTCACATGCTGACTGTAAATTTTGCCCTGGCACCTGGGATTTGTCAGCCCTTTAGCTAAAGGGAAAAATGGAGCCGGCCATCCGTGGCATTGCGCAAGGAAGCAGTAATCTTTTTGCAGCTCCTCTATTCTTCTCCCTTGCGCTGTTTGATGCTTGGTGCCGGAATATGACATGACTCCTGCCAGAGCATCACTACAGAGACCATGCAGGGGAGCTACAAGAAGATTAGAGAGCAGCCATACTGGACCCCAAGGAAAGATCCACTCGGCTCTCCCAGAGGTAGGGAGGATGGGTGGACATAAATGAAAATTAAAAGCATCAATTTTTTGATGTGTGTGTCTGTTTAGATATTTGTACCCCCCCCACCCCCCCGTGCTGGTTTTGCTGCAGCTGGTCCCACCTCTTTGGCTGAGATTATCAGTCTTTATAATCTCAGCTAAACCAGTGCTTTCCCATAGGGAGGTTATTGCGCATGTTCTCTATGGGTAACGTTCAGCGCCACCATGCAGAGTGTGGAGATGCTTAACATAGGTACTGCACACTGTGCAGCACTGACACAGGTCTCTCTAGTGGTCTGAGTGACTGTCACTAGAGGTGTTACTAGGCAGCAATGTACACTACCTTATCTCTGAAAAGGTAGTGTTTACATTGAAACGGCTATAGACACCAGAACAACTACATTAATCTAGAGTGGTTCTGGTGACTATAGTGTCCCTTTAAGAATTGCATTTTTTTTTTTTTTTTGACAATAAACTTGACTTGCAAAGAAAAAAACCAAAAACTGGCTCCTACAAATATGTCAAGCCCTGTGCTATGTTGACGACAGACACCAAATATACACAGAATTGACATTAGCAGCCTACAATTCTTGTGCCTGCCTGTGATGGCAGCTAAGAACCATTCGGCTCATCTAGTCTGCCCAATTTTCGAAATACTTTCATTAGTCCCTGGCCTTATCCTATAGTTAGGATAGTCTTATGCCTAAATGACGCATGCTTAAAGGAACATTATAGTCACCTAAATTACTTTAGCAAAATAAATCAGTTTTAGTGTATAGATCATTCCCCTGCAATTTCACTGCTCAATTCACTGTCATTTAGGAGTTAAATCACTTTGTTTCTGTTTATGCAGCCCTAACCACACCTCCCCTGGCTATGATTGACAGAGCCTACATGAAAAAAAAAAAAAAACTGGTTTCACTTTCAAAAATATGTAATTTACCTTAAATAATTGTATCTCAATCTCTAAATTGAACTTTAATCACATACAGGAGGCTCTTGCAGGGTCTAGCAAGCTATTAACATAGCAGGGGATAAGAAAATCTTAATTAAACAGAACTTGCAATAAAGAAAGCCTAAATAAGGCTCTCTTTACAGGAAGTTTTTATGGAAGGCTGTGCAAGTCACATGCAGGGAGGTGTGACTACGGTTCATAAACAAAGGGATTTAACTCCTAAATGGCATAGGATTGAGCAGTGAGGCTGCAGGGGCATGTTCTATACACCAAAACTGCTTCATTAAGCTAAAGTTGTTCAGGTGACTATAGTGTCCCTTTAAACTCCTTTACTGTGTTAACCTCTACCACTTCAGCTGGAAGGCTATTCCGTGCATCCACTACCCTCTCAGTAAATTAATACTTCCTGCTATTATTTTTAAACCTTTGCCCCTCTAATTTAAGACTGTCCTATTGTTGTGGTAGGTTTTCTTCTTTTAAATATGGTCTCCTCCTTTACTGTGTTGATTCTCTTGATGTATTTAAATGTTGCTATCATATCGCCCCGTTTTGTCTTTCCTCCAAGCTATACATGTTAAGTTCATTTAAGCTTTCCTTGTAAGTCTCATCCTGCAATCCATGAACCAGTTTAGTAGCCCTTCACTGAACTCTCTCTAAAGCATCAATATCCTTCTGGAGATGTGGTCTCCATTACTGCGTACAATACTCCATGTGAGGTCTTACCAGTGTTCTGTACAATGGCATGAGCACTTCCCTCTTTCCACTGCTAATACCTCTCCCTATACAACCAAGCATTCTGCTAGCATTTCCTGCTGCTCTATTACATTGTCTGCCTACCTTTAAGTCATCAGAAATAATTACCCCTAAATCCCTTTCCTCAGATGTTGAGGTTAGGAGTCTTTCAAATATTCTGTACTCTGCTCTTGGGTTTTTTATGTCCAAGATGCATTACCTTGCACTTATCCACTTTAAATATCAGTTGACACAGCTATAACCATTTTTCTAGTTTACCTAAATCATTTGGCGTATCCATTCTGGAACATCAACCCTGATACATATCTTAGTATCATCAGCAAAAATACATACCTTACCATCAAGACCTTCTGCAATATCACTAATAAAAATATTAAATAGAATGGGTCCAAGTACAGATCCCAGAGGTACCCAACTGGCGACATGCCCATACTTTGAATATACTCCATTGACTACAACCCTCTGTTGCCTGTCACTCAGCTACTGCCTTACCCATTCAACAATATTGGAATCCAAACTTAAAGATCGCAGTTTATTGATAAGCCTTATATGTGCAACAGTGTCAAAAGCCTTACTGAAATCTAGGTAAGCATTGTCTACTGCACCACCCTGATCTATTATTTTAGTTACCAAATCAAAAAAATCAATAAAATTAGTTTGACTTGACCTCCCTGAAGTAAATCCATGTTTTTCTGATCTTGAAATCCATGAGATTTTTAGATGTTCAACAATCCTATCCTTTAACATGGTTTCCATTACTTTCCCCACTACTGAAGTTAGGCTTACTTGCCTATAGTTGCCAAACTCCTCCCTACTACCTTTCTTGTGAATGAGCACAAAATTTGCTAACTTCCAATCTTCTGAGACTACTCCTGTTAACAATGATTGGTTAAATAAATCTGTTAATGGTTTTGCTAGTACACCACTAAACTCTTTTTTTAATAACTTTGGGTGTATTCCCATTGACTTATTTGTCTTTACTTTTGACAGTTGAAATAGAACCTCTTCCTCTGTAAACTCACATGTAACAAATAAATAATTTGTGCTTTTTCCTAACTGCATTTAAATTGCTCCAGTCTGATAATGACTCCTTTACACATATTTTAATTTTAGAAAAGTCAGTTTTTTTTTAAAGTCTAAAACTTTTGTTTTTGTGTGGTGTGACTTAGTCACTGTTCTTATATTAAACCACACTGACTGATGATCACTGGATCCTAAACTTTCACCTACAGTTATATTTGATTCCAAATCCCCATTTGTTAACACTAAATCTAGTATGGCCTCTTTAAGAGTTGGCTCCTCAACAATTTGTTTTAGAGACAATCCCAGTAAGGAGTTTCGAATATGTGTGCTCCTGGCACAAGCAACTATTTTTGTTTACCAGTTCACATCCAGAAGATTAAAGTCACCCAGTCACTTCCCCCTTCATTGTCATTTTAGCTATTTCCTCAACTAGTAGATTATCTAACTCTTCTATTTGTCTTGGTGGGGGGGGGGGGGCTATAAATCACACCTACACAAGTTACTGTGTGATTACCAAATTACACTCTGAAAGTGCTGAAAATAAATTATGTAGAGCAATAGAGATGCTATGGGAGGTGCAGTTTCACCTGAGGCAGAAAACTATTTTAATTTTGTATGTGCAGCGTATCAAACTGAAAGCAGACTCCAAACATCATGACTTAACGCTGAAGTGGACATGGTGCTTTAAGGATCTTCAAGGGTATTTTGCTAATTGTCAAATTATTCAAACACTGTTTGACTCCTTACTGTTGTGCAGAACCAGGGAACTCCTGACACCATAAACTGTACAGCAGTTTATAATGTCTATGGTGCTTAGAATACGCGTTTAAATATATAAGCAGTGGTTATTATAATTAGTCACATATTAATCACTTTAAAAAAATGTATACTGTGCTTGCAGCTACTAATTGTTTATATAAAAGGGGCAGGAAAAAATAGTAAACCTAATCGTTTTTTGATTTTGTTTTTTGGGAAGGGTTACTCCAAGCAACATGACCACTTCAATAGTTTGAAGTGGTCATGGTGCCTAGAGTCTGAATGTGCAGCTTTTTATTAACCCCTAAGCTGCTAGAGGTGGTAGAGTTCTGGACTGGCTCATGTGCATTCTGTCAGTCATTGGCTGAGAGTGGCCAGCTGACCCTCTAAGCCAATGGACGACTGCCGCAGTTTTAGACTTCTGCTGCTCTGCAGAGGCCAGGAACACATTACTTGACCACGAGGGAGGATCCAAGCCCAGCATGGACCTTTTTGTCAGGGGACAAACCGTTAAGTTAAACCGTTAAAGTGGTAAAGGATTTGCCCCATTACTGAATAACTACAACAGCAGGCTGTAATGGTAATGATGTTTGGAGTAACCCTTTAAGCACTTTTTGTGCGTCCTGTTTTTATTTGCTTTATAGTTTCTATACGCAATTTGTAAAATTTATCTTTTTTTATCTTAAAATAAATCATAGCACAATTTATAGAGCATTGGATGTTATTTTTTTCCACCTCTGCCTCTTTCACATTTATTTATTTTTTATGTTTGATCTCATCATAACTTTTTATTTAATTGTTTAATCGCTTTCTTGAACTCTCTTGCTAACCTGTTAATCCTCATCTGGCAAGAGAGGAAAAAATAAAAAAGAAAGCTCTTGGATTTGGATGATGAATTTCCATTGCTCTTGTGTGGCTTAACTGATCCTGTGTCTCGGGTTTCTGCCACTACTAAACTGTATTTAAGCTCCAAGCTGCAATAACTATCTTGCACACATTCTTCTTTCGAGGTGGAGATCAAGAGGTGTTTTTCCCTTTGCTGGCATTGTTTGAAATACAAGGATTTGAATTTTTATTTTTATTTTGTATTTTACCTGCTAAAACGGTAAATGTTCCATAAGTTATTAATTTAAGAAAAAAATGTTTTAAGTATGTCTTTACAAGTATATAATGTATAGCGTTCGAATGCTGCATTGTGTGATCTTTTAGTTTTGCAGTGTATTTAGTATATGGGTTTATTTCATACTCTGTAGACAAATCTGTTGCAAAGTCTGAATGAAAAATCATTGAAGCAATGTTTTGCAGTTAACTGACTAACAAAAGTAGTAATTCTTTAGCCATCTTCAGAATAGGATTATATATGTTTTATTCAAAAGTTAACAAATCTTAAAATGTTAGAAACTAAGCTTGTTTTGTTTGAGCTGAGCAATTCTATATATCTGCCATTTTTTAAATTTAAATTAATACGCGACTGGAGGATTTATATTTTCTTTCTTATTTTAGGCTAAAAAGGCCAAATTGCAAGATGCAGATGAAGAAACTTTAAGGTTGGTAAATAATTTGTGTATTGTGTGTGCGTCTGTATAGCAGGTTATACTTAGTGACATCTAAAACAAAGTATTTACATAGTGTGTGTGTGTGTGGCATTTGTCAGATCATACATGTATAGAAATGTTTTGATCAAGATATAAGGTATTTTACACAAGTCCATGTCTACAGGGATTCCAAATAAAATAATGCGAGATTATACTACATTATTTGTATAGAAAAAGGGTTAGTCTGCGTCTAAGATTGTTTTTTAAATAATGATTTGTCCATTTGCAATTATTTTGTGTGCATACTCTTCAGTAATTTATATAACTACTGAGTTCCTTTTTATGTTGATATCTTTTAGGTATTATTTAAAGATTTTCTAGATACTGGGAATTTGTGTCATGAGCCTAAACTTCTTACATTTTTAAAGATTCAAGTTTAGATCTCAAAAGTTTGTCCACTTTTTAAAACTATTTTCTCTATTCCAGATGTTTATATCTGCGATGTCTGTATTTGTACATATAGGGTTTCTTTAAATGCCTGTAATATCTAATACTGCAGGGATTCTTGACAAATTTGTCATACAATTTAGGAACCAGGGCTAAAAGCTAGTAACTAGGCAAAATGTTTATTTGTTTATTTACAAAATATTTTACCTAGAATAATAGATTGAGATTTCTCTTGTTTTTAAGTTTGTCCTGGGCCCTTTCTCTGAAAAGGCAGTGTTTACGTTAAAAGGCCTGCAGGGACAGACTATAGACATCAGACCGACTACATTAAGCTGTGTTTGTTCTGGTGACTATAGTGTTAATACACATATAAATTTAACACAGAATAGGTAAGATATATAATCAACCATGATTACAGGTGCATTCTGTTTTGAGAAAAGGAAATGGGGATCTCTTATAGGATTTTAGGTTGGGGAAGAATTTAAAGTGTCCGGGAGGTTATTGCATGATTGCAGTGCTCTGTAGGAAAATGAGGTTCGAGACGCTTTCTTATTGTATTATGGTGGATTAAAGAAAGTACTGGTACTGGATCGGAGGTTACAGGAAGTGGAAACAACCGAGGAGAACATTCTACTCTGGTAGGGTGGGAGCCTTCCAGAAAAGCTATTAAACACAAGGCTGGAAAGATGAAGAGTGTGTCTGGATTACAGCGATAGCCAATTTAGCTATTTCAACGCGTCCCAATGATCGGTCATGTAATTCCACTGTAGGTCAAAGCGGCAGGATTAGTTATACAATGTAGTAAAAAAAATTTAAGGTAGGTTTGCAGTGTGGGTGCATACACTATATCCCCATAATCAATGACCAGCGTTAGCATTTGTATTACAATCTGTTTCTTTACTGTGGGGCTTAGGCAGGATTTGTTTCTGTACAGGGCATCTAGTTTTGGTGCCCTGTACAGAAACCTGATTAGCCACAGTCACAATCATACTACTTAACTCCTCTCACTTCCATACATGGCAAATTAGCCGGTCATTTACAGCTACATTTTCTGTTTGTCTTACCCTGCTTTTAACAGGCACTGCTGTTTGTGAGCTGCAATTTCTGTGATGTTCGAGCAGACGACGTGTTAATGCAAAAGGAGTTCACAAACCGCAGGCACTGTATAATTCTCATGACAGTTCTAGAGATGCTCAGTCAGCCTAAGAGCTACTCCCCTCTCATATTCCCTAGCACAGCTGCTTTTTTTTATTTTTTATTTCTCCTACTTTGCTTTTAGCAGTCTCTCATCCTTGTACTTTTTTTTTTTTTCTTTTTTTTTCTTGTTCTTAATTGGCAGTGGTGAGATCCCTGAGTCAAGTATCCTTATAATTAGATGTCATCCTGCTACTTCAGTAATTCATGCCACTAACCTCTCTATTATTTTCCTCAATTTTAGTCAAGTGAGTACCAGTGAAACTACCCATCAGAAAGACGAGATGGATTCAAATCATGCTATGCCCAGTGAAAGTGAGTGATTTTAGATTTATAGATTTTTTTTAAATTTTTTTTTAAATACTTAAGGTGAAAAAGAAAAGTAAAAAAATATATTAACGCATATATGTGGTTTTGTGTTTCTTTCAGTTCTTCCCTGTGCAGACTACATGCCACGAGCAACCAATGATTATACCTCACAACTGTATGCAGCAAAGTGAGTATTTATATATATATATATATATATATATATATATATATATATATTTATTTTATTTTTTTTATATTTTTTTTTTTTTTTTGCTTTGGTCACATAAGTGGCAGACACTTGGTGACAACTGGCACTCCCACTTTTCCCTATTTTTCTCCAGTCATATGCTGTTACCTGCTGTCCTCCTGTTTTATGTCTGCATTTTTTGTGTTTTACACCTCTGAGTCTGTTAACTATTAATTGACAATAGGATTCTCTAGGCTGCATGAGGACATTTCTTTTTTTTTTTTTTTTGGGAGTTAAGGGTAAAGCAAAGGTTGAGTGCACATTTTCATTCTAACATGATATCCACCTATACTGAAAGGCAAATGGCAACATGACAAAGGAAATCATTTTTGGGTTTGAAGCATCCTGTTTTCCACTATTTGTTACACAGAGCAGAAGAGCATATGGTGCATATGATATCTCTAAATCCACTGGAAAACCTATCTCTTATCAAATTAATTACTTTTATTTTTAACAGGCCATATACACACATCCTGTCTGTACCTGTAGCAGAATCTATGGCAGCATACAGTGGCCAGACTCCATATCAAACTTTGCAACAATCTCAGCCATACACAATGTACCCTCAGGCACCACAAACATATGGTCTACCTCCCTTTGGTAAGCTTGTCTGCTTTTATATCCATTTATCCACTTGGATTGTTCATGGACATGATTTAATTTGTCATATAATATCTCTAGTATTGTGGCATTACGAGAATGATGGGAGATGGCGCTCAGACGAGGGGTCCTGAAACAGTGTATTTGACAGTAGTGAGCCTTTAGTGGAGTAACTTTAGTGGAGTAAGCAAACTATGGAATTAGATCGGACAGACACTGATCCTCCCTTGACTTGGCACTATAAATGTGCTTAGTAATGGGCTTTCTTCTGGTTCCTTGTTTCTTGTGAACATTCTGACATAGAAGCACCTGCCTGCCAAATATTTTCATTGCTCGCTTTTGTCTTATTAAATTATCAAGTGACAACTCCTTCCCTGTGACGGACCGCCTGGCACCCCTACTGGGTGCTTCCACCAATCGCTTCCTAGGTGTCGCCGAGTACCATAAGCACTGTAGCCCCTTAGCCGCCACAGCTTGGCTGGGGTCTCGCCGTCTCTTCTCACCCTGGACCCAAGTCAGGGATCCAGCTCCCAGTGAGAAGACCTCTCCTCCAAGAGAGTATAGCAGGTATAGCAGTGTAGCTCTTACAAGAGCTTGTGATTATAGCAATCCAAAGAACAATCCCAAGAGCAGGGATTATAGCTGGTATAGCTTTCCCCTACAAGCACGAGACAAGGCTCTGTGTTGAGGGTAAACTGGAACTCATTTATTGGCAGCCACAACTGACCTTATATGCAGGTCCTAATGCAAGAGGCACTCCCCCCTGTAATTCATAATTTGACCGATAACAGCAAAGTCCCCTGGCCGAAAATAGTTCCATAAGTGTCGCTGGGGACCGGCTGGGAATCACAAAGTCTTCATGCCCAAAATAGTTCCAGGGTGTTCGTGGATAAGTCCCCCTGAAGTCTATTTGCGATTTTGGTCCATGCGAACGGCCGCCAGGGAGCTAGCGTTGGGTTCTATGCGCACAAATGGAAAATGCCGAACCAGGGGGAATAAAATATGGGTCTTTACAGTCGCTGACCTGGCCCATAGACTTTTGGCAGGAGGCTTGCAAGCATTCCCCTCCAAGAACATGTGGCAGAGGTATTTCTGCCACATTCCCATATAACCCGAATCTGACAATCTGCCTTTATCCAAGTGTAGGTGTTCTGGAAATTGTACCTTATTTAACATTACTATCGTACTGTACTGCAAACCATTGGTAGAGAGCTTTCAGTGCATTCAGAAATTTTCTTTTCATATTCTTTAACCCCTTAAGGACACATGACATGTGTGACATGTCATGATTCCCTTTTATTCCAGAAGTTTGGTCCTTAAAGGGAAACTCCAGTGCCAGAAAAAACAATCTGCCTAGAGTGTCCCTTTAAGGGGTTAAAGTTATTAGCTTGATATATTTTTTTTTGTTTTCTCTTGCAGGCGCATTATGGCCAGGTATCAAATCTGAAGGTGGTTTAATACAGGCACCAAACCAAACTACCGTCCTGACCTGCTCAGCGGGTGTTACCAGCAGCCAGCCAAGTCCTGTACTGTATTCTTATCCTGTACAAGGTAAATTGAAATTCATGGATTCCCCACTTTGGGAAAATTTAGAAATTAAAAATAGTTTATGATGTGGAATGTTTGTGCCGATTTTAAACCTGGTTCTGCAGCTAGCTTTTAGGCACTGGATTGTACATTTATAACATGCTTTTCAAAAATTCCATGCATTGCCTTGGAGCAGCTTACACGACTGGATCTAACTGTAATATGTGGTTCTTAACTGAAATATAGGTAGGCAAGCTTGTCTGCTTTAACATAGTTTCTGTAGCGGGGTACACTTGCTAGACCATTGATGGAAACCATATGGCACAAGTGCTACTGCAATCATGTAGTTGACAGTGTCGAAGAGTAGTCAAAAATCCTGAGTGCCCACTCATACATGTCATAAGGTGCTGAATGCCCTGTGCTATTATACCCTGTTAATAGTGGTGATATTGGGAGTGGAGGTGTAAGACCTTGAGTGGAGTAGCCAGTATTGGTGGTGCAAGAAGGTATTTGAAATATTAGGATGGGGAGGTCTAATTCAGAGAGGCTGATATAGTATAGGAGAGGGCTGATATTGTTAGACTAATATGGGTGGATAGGGCAGTAGTAGTGACTTAATGCTGAAATAGAATTGCAAGAAATTTAGAGACAAAAGAAATTAGACGTGGATCAGGTATGGACGTTAGCGTAGTAATAAAGGAAAGAGGAACTAAAATACATAATCTAACTTTAGATCAAGTCGCAAGCATTAACTTGTATCAAAAGATTATTTGCTTTATATGGGGACAAGACACTGATCTGGGTGTTGGTACTTCTGTGAGGAAATAAATATAAATGCTAATTGATAGGAGCAGGAATTCAAATGGGAGAGTGAGCAGTGATGTTAAAAGAAAAAAGGGAGACAAATTGGAGATGAGTAGCAAATGGGTTTGGACCTGTTCTGTTCCTTGATATCTGTAGGCGATCTTTAACATACAGTGTAATCAATAAGGGAAAATGTTGGTTAAGCTAGGACATTCTGAATTAATACAGTATACCACTATTTATTTTTTGAATTGACATTTTTAGATTGATATCTTAACACCAAAAACAAATATTTTCTGACTTTTTGTGTTTGTTTTTTTCACAGCTACTGGTACTAATGTAAATGTAATGTCGAATCCCTCTCCCATTACAAATATGTCTGTTCCCACAGTTGCCAACATCTCGAACCAGGTGAGTTTGGTAATGCTTAAATTGATGCTGTACTTGAATATATCAAACTAAACCAGGGTCAAGATTCTTGCTTGTATAATTAGTTGTATTCTGTCTGCCTGTAACTTTTTAGTTTTTTGCAAAATACTGGCAATTTGTTGAAGTGAAGGTATATGGTTGTCTTTCTCACTGTTTGAGCTGCTTATTTTGTCATCCTAATAAATTGCCTATTCTCTCCGCAGTTGATGTTAATCTCATGATTTTATTTTGTTCACCAATAAGGAATTTCCGACATATACTATACTTGGACAAAGTCAGTACCAGCAGTCTTACCCAAACCAAAGCTTTCCACCAGCAACGTCTGCAGCCAATTCAGAGAACAGTTCAGGGACGCCAGGATTTCAGACCTGCAAATCAGATGCCACATCAACAGCACAGTCCACCCAGAGGCCTATTTCTGGTATGTACAGTTGTCATCTACATTTGATATATAAAGGAGCAGACTTTATTGAAAGTTCACTTATTTGTGGTTTTGTGGAAAGTTGTTTTCTCAAGTTTAAATCCAAAAGCTGCAAATGTTGGTTCTCACAACAACACAACATGGACCAACAGGAACCACAAATACTTTTTTTTAATTTTCTTTTTAATGCTGTTTATTAATTTATTTTTTTCACAACGTTAATCACCCATAGCTTTTCAAGCCCCTACATAAAATGTGATTGATAGGTAAGCTTAGCACACTTTATGGTGGCAGAGGATTATGAAAATAACCCACTATAAAGGTCATGGTGCCAGGAGTGCCCTAGCACTGTCTCTCTCTGTAATCTGTCAATTTGGCACTGGTTGGTTATGGTGTTTGGTCCTTTTAAACATATGTTCTACACTTCACTCTGGACCCGTAGGTGTCTCCACTTGTCAGGGACCTCTGATTGATGAATGTGTCAGCTGAATAAGCTAATAGCAACCATAATGGTAACCCAATACATCGTTTTTATTTATATTGGACTTATTGTGTACAGCCACAGCTAATTTTTTTATTTCTTTTTTTTAGAAAAAAATGAGGGGTGGTAGAGATTGCACAACAGCGAATACACACCATACTTGTATTTATGTAGTTAAAGGGAAGCATATATTCCTATTTTTACATAATGGACAAGCTTATAAATGCAATGATATTTGAAAATGTAGCAATCATAAGCAAGTGTGCAGGGAGACAGAGGACAAATTTGCACCATAACTAGTGCAAAAACGAATTGTTATGGTACATGTGGTATCCTTTTAAAGGGATACTCCGAGCACCATAACTTCATCAATATAAATGGCTTAACCCCAAAGTCTTTAGCTGGGCGCCGGTCAACCATCCTTCCCAACACCAATTGCTGTCTATGGCCATAATCAGAAAGCATTGGACACTCCCAGCACACGTGACATAGACAGCCTTAAATTTTGTTCCAGACTGCCTAATATCAATTATGTGCGTAATTTAGGTCTGTTGCCGCACGAACTGCAAACTTGCAACAGAGGTAATCTGATTCTTTACCTTGCAGGCAGAGCTGAGAGCATGGCTGCAAGTGAAGCTCTCTCTCCCCTTTACACACATTACATACATCTCTCTGTGTGCTGCCCCTCTCCCCTTCACATATATCAGTGCCTGCTCTCTCCCCCTTCCTTTCACATAAATCACATTACCTGAACACTGTCTCTCACTCCCTTGTGCAGTTCCCCTTCCTTACGTCAGTGTCAGCCCTGTGTCCATGCAGCCCTCATCCCCTACACTTTCATTGCTCTTCAGAGCCCTCTGCTCATGCAGCCCTCCCTTCCCATGGGTTATTGGAGCAGGCACCCTGAAAGATGAAGCGTGGTGAGGACAGAGTAGGCATTGAACTGGTGTGGGAGAACTAAGCCCAGCACTGGATTTAAGGCAGATTTTCAGCTAATTCTACAGGTTTTTCTCCAAGTGACAAGTGCCAAATTGGGCCAAGAACCTAAGAATGAAACCTTAATCAAAACAGGAGTTTATTACATTCTTTCTTTTTAACTTACATATGACACAATAACATATTAGCGAGAGATCCAAAATGACCTGCTCTCATTTATTGGGTTGGGGGCAGATGACACAGAAACAGGCCAGCCAATGAGAGCAATGAGCAGTAAGGAGACAGAAGACCAAAGTAAGAAAAATGTGAATGTGAAAAACAGAGGGAAGGGTAAGAAAACAGATGCCTCTTCACCACAACAAAGTGATCTAGAGGTAAGTCAAATATATTTTCCCCTGAACTCTGTTGTGTATATTAGGTAAAGTGTGTAAAATCACAGGCAGTGATGTAGCTTCTCTTGGTGAGTTGTTTCGCCATTGCTTCCCAGGGAGCTCACCATATTATCATTAAATGTCATGATACCAGTAATGTTTTAATTTTTACACATTATTCTTTACAACAAAGCTTCCTGCACTGCTTTAAAAATTGCACTAAATTTGTCAGAGTTATCACTGTAATCTGGTCCATGAAAGTTCTTTTCCATCATGGAATGTATAACTTGTTTAACTTTAACATGACTCTTACAGAGCTGCTAATTGTAAATATGTTGACCATTTCATTCTGGTATTGGGCTGTATGGTTCAGTTTGTGATGATGGCATGGTATTTCAGTGACGTTAAGGGTTTAATTAGTGAAATGTAAAAAAACAAAAGAAACGGTCCTTCTGTATACATTTACTATTCTATTGCTGGAGAAATCCTTTACGCTGGGGGGGGGGGGGGGGGCAATTGCATTACGATCCTTGTATATAATCTATTTATCTTACTTTTATCCCACTTTAGAATTTATTTACTTAAAGGGACACTCCAGACCCCTAAAACACTCTAGCTTGTTAAAGTGCAAGTGTCAATAGAAATAGCAAACCCCTGCTGTTGTCAATCAGAAAACAGGTACTGTTACTTCCTAGTTGGTTAGCTTAGTTGAGCTAAACTCAAGAGGGAGACAATTGCCTAGACCTGTGGTTCCCAAAGCAGTCACAACCCACAACAGTCCAGGTTTCGTGAGTGAATAAAAAAGGGAAATACATAAATATTGGATTGTTGGTGGGCCATGAGGACTGGTTTTAGAACCACATGCTGAGAGCACCTGTCTTGCAAAGACTTGTCATTGAGTTGCAGTGGAAAGTCTTTGATTGGACAGCCACAAAAAGTCTGTGCAGAGTTAGAAGGGCTTGTAATGGTTGAAGATAAGAGAACTGTAACTTTGGCATTTTTTTTTTTTTTTTTTTTTTACATTGACCCCATTGAAAAAATGCACAACTAAATGCATGCATTTTTCATTGGGGATAGTTCTACAAAACAGTGATTTTCATTATTATTTTTATTTGGGCAGTGGAGTGTCCCTTTAAGGTATTAATGTAATTTACTTATTAACTCCTTCCGCTCTCATCACTTGCCCTACATGTGCTTCCACTTCCCGTCTCCATGCGTTTATCTGTAAGCATGTATGCATTTTCTGGACATTAGAAGGATTTGTTGCATTTTTCTCTCTTTGTTTCCCCAGCGTGTGTTTTTGTGGGACTTGGATGAGACCATTATCATCTTTCACTCTCTGCTCACCGGGTCATATGCACAAAAGTATGGAAAGGTACAGACTATAGGATCTGCTTTAAAATATACATTGGCCTACTCTGGTAAATGTGTACACTCCACATTTTTTTTTAATTTTATTTTTTGTGGAGGGGTGGGTTGTGTGTACATTATATGAACAAGCAAAGTCGGGCAGCTAGCTCTTTAAGTGTGATTAGTGCCAAAACTCAAACTTTTTTTAAATGAAGCCATACTAAAATAAGGGTAGACTAGCTTGAATGCATTGATGTAATTTTGTCAGCTACAATAAGTATTACACTCAATACTTTTGTCACATTGACCTTTTGCTTCCACTGCTCTGCTTTCACCACTGTAAAATGTTAACTACCTATTATATAGCCAAAATGTTAAAATATGCAAAAGCATTCATTTGTTCTACTTGCTGTAATTCCAGGCTCTGCAGTATCTGTAGTCATCTGTGCAAAGCCCATGAAGTGACCACCCAATTATGATACTCCATAACTGGGGCTGGGATAAGTTAATTTCTTAGACAGGACTGCTTTATGAGCATACCAGGGATTTCTGGGAGGCCAGTTTTCTGCTTCCTCTTTCTAGGAATATCTGCTTTGCAGCCTTCAAGGAAGTGAGGTGGAGTAATATTCCCAAAACTGCGACCATAAGACCCTACAGAAGTTCCTTATACCATAACTAATGCAAGGAACACATTACTGTGCATAGAGTGTTCCTTTAAGCTAATTCCATTAATGATTTTTTTTATATGAATTCCTGAAGCATAGAACTCTGTATACAGTAAACTAAGCATATTCTTCTCATTTAGAATGCAGTTGCAGAATCGTTATGTTTAATACAAGGTTTACATGTTATGAGACTTTACTACTCTCTTATTGCAGAGATTGTTTTAATAAATTACGTTAAGGGTTTTCAAGCCTGGTCTAATGAAAGGACATCTAGTTTCTGCTGCAACTACACTGAAATAATACTGGCCATTTTTGCAACCTAACTTGGGAGATTTATAATATTTTTACGACGTATACATTTCAAGTACAAGTTGAATAAAAAGCGTGATAATGTTGTCTATTTCTTTTCAGGATCCTACTCTGGTTGTTGGATCTGGATTGGCAATGGAGGAGTTGATCTTTGAAGTTGCAGACACGCATTTATTTTTCAATGATCTGGAGGTAAGATGTTATTGCCACTAATATTATAGTGTGCCATGGTGGTTATGTCAAGAAGATTGCAGAGATATATGGCCAATATTTATCAAATATAACTATATAATAAATTTGTAAGATGTGGAGGCCTGGGCAGGGCAGGATATTTCCTTGTTATGTCTGACAGCACAGACACTGAGATATGCTTTGCCTCTGATGGTAGGACAGAAAGCACCCAAAACAAATCCTATAAACGTTTTCTTCCTGCTTCACCTTATGGGTTGTTGAGAGTGAATAGTAGAGCATTGTTCATGAATACCCCTTATTTTAATTAAAATAACAATTTCAAACATTCTGATTATCATGTAAAAGTTCAAGATCCCAGGAACTGTTTAGAAAAGAGGTGTAGCACATAGGTACCAAGAAAGATAATCGTTAGGCACTGTAAGGGTTTTTCAAAAGACAGGGTGTGAAGAGAAAGCGATGTAAGATAGAGAAACAAGAATTAAAAAAATAAGATGGCTTTGATAGTGTAATCAAGCAAAGCAAATCACATCTCCCAAATGGGGCCCTCGCTGGATTAAGATAGGGCAAAATGTTTTTCTTTCGGGCTACCTGAACCACAAATACCAAATCTTATATAATCGGGTTGAAACTCCTCGAAGGGAAGTAGTTAGTTTCTCCGTAATAAAGACATATTCTATGTTGTATCGGGATTTATCAGTAAATGAGTTTGTTAGCTGAAAAAAGTCAAGCAGGAATAGTTACATAGTTGCATAGCTGAAAAGAGACTTGCGTTCATCAAGTTCAGCCTTCCTCACATTTGTTTTTTGCTGTTGATCCAAAAGAAGGCAAAAAAAACCCAACTTGAAGCACAATTGTGCAACAAGCTAGGAAAAAAATTCCTTCTTGACCCCAGAATGGCAGTCAGATTTATCCTTGGATCAAGCAGTTATTACAATACATTGAAAGATTATATCCTTGAATATTCTGTTTTTGCAAGTATGCATCTAGAAGTTGTTTGAACATCTGTATGGCTTCTGATAAAACCTCTTCTTCAGCCAGAGAATTCCACATCCTGATTGTTCTTACAGTAAAAAAACCTTTCCTTTGCCTTAGACAAAATATTCTTTCTTCCAGTCTAAACGCATGGCCTCGTGTCCTATGTAAAGTCCGGTTTGTGAATAGATTTCCACACAATGGTTTGTATTGGCCCCCAATATATTTGTATAATGTTATATCCCCTCTCAGGCGACGTTTTTCTAAACTAAATAGGTTTAAATTTGTTAACCTTTCTTCATAGCTGATATGTTCCATTCCTTTTATTAATTTTGTAGCCCGCCTCTGCACTTTTTCTAGTGCCATAATATCCTTCTTTAGAACAGGTGCCCAAAATTGCACAGCATATTCAATGTGTGGTCTTACCAGTGATTTATAAAGAGGCAAAATTATATTCTCATCCCGAGAATGAATGCCCTTTTTCATGCATGACAATACCTTACTGGCCTTGGCTACTGCTGACTGACATTGCACATTGTTGCATAGTTTGTTGTCTATAACAATTCCCAAGTCCTTTTCGTGTGTTATCCCTAATTCGCTTCCATTAAGGGTATACGTTGCTTGTGTATTCTTTACGCCGAAGTGCATAACTTTGCATTTTTCAACATTAAATTTCATCTGCCATTTGAATGCCCAGTCTATCTAAATCCCTCTGCAGCAAAGTAATATCTTGCTCACATTGTATTATTTTACAGTTTTGTGTCATCTGCAAACACTGAAAAATGACTTTCAATGCTGTCTTCAAGATCATTTATAAATATGTTAAGAAGGGGTCCCAGAACAGACCCCTGAGGGACACCACTTGCCACCTCTGTCCAGCTTGAACATTTACCATTAATAACAACTCTTTGTACTCTTTTAAGCCAATGTTCTACCCAAGAACAAGCATTTTCATCTAGACCAATTTCTTTGAGTTTGAACACTAATCTATTGTGTGGAACT
Source organism: Pelobates cultripes (assembly GCA_933207985.1). Taxonomy (NCBI): domain Eukaryota; kingdom Metazoa; phylum Chordata; class Amphibia; order Anura; family Pelobatidae; genus Pelobates; species Pelobates cultripes. The sequence continues at coordinate 172,693,983 of OW240912.1, read as the reverse complement.
GTATCAAATGCCTTGGCAAAATCCAAATAGATCACATCCACGGCAACACCCTGATCTATACTTCTACTTACTTCTTCGTAGAACGCAATCAAGTTAGTTTGACGTGACCTGTGCTTCATAAAACCGTGCTGATTTTTGCTGATAACATGTTCTTCTCAAGGAATTCTTGAGTATTATCCCTTAATAACCTTTCAAATATTTTACGAGTCACAGGAGTTAAGCTCACAGGTCTATAATTTCCAGACAAGGATTTTGAACCGTTTTTGTATATAGGAACCACATCTGCCTTCCTCCAATCCTCCGGAATACTTCCTGAAAGAAAAGAATCTTGAAAGATTAAAAAGGTTCACTTATATCTACACTTAGTTCCTTAAGTACACGTGGATGGATACCGTCAGGCCCTGGAGCTTTGTTTATATTAACTTTCTTTAGTTGCTAAAGCACCTTGTCTTGAGTTAACCAATTACAATTATTCGGCAAGTTTTTAGTAGCAATCATTTGCACATCTATTGCCATGGGTTCTTTCTTAATATATACGGAGGAGAAACAGTTATTTAAAATTCCTGCCTTTTCTTGGTCTTCATTAACTAACACCCCTGTTTCAGTTTTTAGTGTACCTACACTTTCATTTTTGTTTTTTTTAGAATATATGTACTTAAATGCTTTGGGGTTGGTTTTGCTCTCTTTAGCTATCATTTTTTCATTTTGAAGTTTAGCAAGTCTAATTGCCTTTTTGCACGCATTATTTGCTTCCTTATATCTTTTATAAGATGCATCTGATTTGTCCGATTTAAATGCACTTTTCTTATATTTAATCTCGTTTTACTTCTCTACTAAGCCACATTGATTTTAATTTGTATTTTTTATATTTATTTCCCAATGGTACATACTGAGAAATGTACCATTGGAAATGTAATAGCTCTTACAAGAGCTCAAATAATCCAAGGGAGTATAGTGATTATAGCAATCCCTTGAAGTGATATAGCAGTTTCCCCCAAAAAGAGACAAGACTCTAGATTGAGGGTGAAGTAAGTCTGCCTTTTATGCAGGTTTCCCAAGCAGGGTGACGCCCAGGTGGACCTTGTTGGGCACAGGGACACAACGTGTACAAACCAATGAAAACAAGGTGACAAAGAATGACAATCCCACATACAGTACACAATCCCTCCCCTCTGCCTGTGATATAATTAAGGTAGATACAGGGCCGTCTTTAACGCAGGGCAAACGGGGCAGCTGCCCCGGGACCTGTCCCAGCTGGGGGGCCCAAGACAGCTGCTCCTTTTACCCTCTGCCCGCAAACTATGGGGGCCCATCGGGTGGCCCATGCACTTAGGGCCACCTGGTGGGCCTGTGTCAGCAGGGGCCCGGTCGGGCGCTGTGGCGGTTTAACAGCGCGACCGGGCCCTTGCTTTTTCGGCAGCACTGGGAGGAAGTGACAGCCGCGCGTCACTTCCTCCCACAGAAACAAGAGCCGCGCGGGAGGAAGGAGCTGTTCCGGAGGGGGCCAGGCCGGGAGAGCTTAACTCCCAGCCACCCCTGCCAGCCCACTGGACCCCAGGGAAGCCACCCTCCATAAAAAAGGTAAGAAACTGGAGGGTGGTTATCAAATTTTGCATGAGTGTCTGTGTGTGTGTGTGTGTATGTATGTATGTCTGTCTGTCAGTGTGCCAGTGTGTCTGTCAGTGTATGTGTGGTTCTGTATGTCTGTGTTTGTCAATATGTCTGTCAGTGTCTGTGTGTATGTGTGTTTCAGTATGTCCGTCTGTGTGTCAGTATCTGTGTGTGTGTGTGTCGGTCAGTGTCTGTGAGTGTCAAAATGTCTGTATGTGTGTACGTCTGTCAGTGTCTGTGTGTATGTGTGTTTCAGTATGTCCGTCTGTGTGTCAGTATGTCTGTGTGTGTGTGTGAGTCGGTCAGTGTCTGTGAGTGTCAAAATGTCTGTATGTGTGTACGTCTGTCAGTGTCTGTGTGTATGTGTGTTTCAGTATGGCTGTCTGTGAGTGTCAAAATGTCTGTATGTGTGTACGTCTGTCAGTGTCTGTGTGTATGTGTGTTTCAGTATGTCTGTCTGTGTGTATGTGTGCCATAATGTCTGTATGTCTGTCAGTGTGTCAGTATGTCTATGTGTGAGTCTGTCAGTGTCCATGTGGTTCTGTATGTCTGTGTGTATGTGTGTTTCAGTATGGCTGTCTGTGTGTGTCTCTGTGTCAGTACGTCTGTCAGAATGTGCCTTTGTATCTGTATGTTGTCCGTTTGTGTTTGTGTGTGTATCTATATATAGTCAGTGTGTATTTGTATGTGTCCGTGTTTTTATATGTATATCTGCATGTGTGTCAGGTTGTGTATCTGTGTGTCTGTATGTGTGTCAGTGTGTGTGTCGGTGTATCTATATGTAGTCAGTGTGTGTACCTTTGTATCTCCATGTGTCAGTGTTTGTATCTGTGTATCTGCATGTGTGTCAGGTTGTGTATCTGTGTTTGTGTCTATCTGTGTGTCAGTGTTCTATATGTAGTCTGTGTGTATCTGTATGTTCTTGTGTGTATCTATATGCGGTCAGTGTGTATCTGCATGTGTGTATCTATATGTAGTCAGGGGGCCCAAGTTAATGCTTGCCCAGGGTCCAATCAGAATTAAAGACGGCCCTGGGTAGATAATGCCTTAATTTAATTATCCCTAGGCAGAAAACCCCCACATTTTTACATAGTCCAATAAGTACCCCAAAATACACCATATCCCCATAGTCACATTCCCTGAGAGCCCTGATCTGGGGGAACAACATACTTAAAAATCACCCAGATCGGTTCAGGGGTTCAAAAGTTAGTTGGAAGTCTATTTTTTGGACCAACCGCACACATGGCTTCATGCCCAAAACTGTTCCACAGAATTAGGCTGTCTATTTCAGCAGTCAAAGTAATGTTCTAATAGTCGAATGTAGCCTTTTGTGCACAGTCAGTGAGTGTTTCTGGTTCAGTAGATTAAATCTACCGAACGGCGCTCTGTTCGTGCAATTCCAGTTGAACCTAACTGGAGGTGAAAGTTAGGGATCAACAGATACTGATTTTTTTAGAGCCAATGCCGATAATCTGTGAACTTTCAGGCCAATATTTTGTACATTTATCATTTAAAAAAATAAACTATTTCTACAGGTAAAAGCACAAAATATACATGCCATATGTAGTGGATGCAGTGTGTTTAGACGGGGGGCTGTGTGTGTTTCTCTGGTGGATGCAGTGTGTATTTGTGTAGTGTGTATATAATGAATTCAGGGTGTGTTTGTGTAGTGTGTGTGTATATATAGTGAATGCAGAGTGTGTGTGTTTGTGTAGTGTGCGTATAGTGAATGCATTGTGTTTGTGTAGTGTGCGTATAGTGAATGCAGTGTGTGTGACGACACCCAGATATATCTCTCCTACCCTGACCTCTCCCCTGCTGTCCTACAACATGTCACTAATTGCCTTTCTTCTATCTCTGACTGGATGTCCTCCCGCATTCTGAAACTCAATCGCTCTAAAACTGAGTTTCTTATTTTTCCTCCTCCTTCATTCTCCCTGCAGGTTGATGGTACCTGCCTGTCTTGGTGTCATTTTTGATACTGGCCTCACCTTTTCACCTCATGTCCAGTTTGTTGCTAAAACCTGTTGATTCCACATTATAAACATTGCCCTCATACACCCCTTTCTTAAGCAAGATGCTGCCAAGGAGCTTGTTCACGCTCTAGTAATATCATCGATTACTGTAATTCTCTCCTAATTGGTCTCGCCAGAAGCTGTACTGCCCCCCTACAATCTCTGATGAATGCTGCTGCCAGGCTGATCTTTCTCTCCTGTCGCTCCTCTCACACCTCACCCCTCTGTTGATCCTTACACTGGCTTCCTGTACCCTCGAGGTGTCAATTTAAAATACTAACCCTTACCTATAAAGCTCTAACCAACTCTAGCCCCTCTTACATTTCTTCACTGATTCATATGTATGCCCCCTCTCGGTCTCTCCACTCTATTGGTGACCTTCTCCTGTCTGCTGCTCACACCCTTACTGCAAATTGACGTCTGCAAGACTTCTCACAGGCAGCTCCTTTCCTTTGGAACAGCCTGCCTACCCCTGTCAGACTCTCCCCTAGTCTTCAATCCTTTAAGAAGTCCTTCAAAACTCATATTTTCAATATTACTTTTGGCCTCCATGAGTAACTTCTCTCTCTCAAACCTTCCTTTTGCTCTCTCCAAAAGGACCACTCTTCACTCTCACCTCCAGTTCTGCTACTTTCCCACCATGTCTATTTCGGTGTCTCCCTCAATACCCTTCCTATTGTGTTTTTATACCCCACCTCCTCTAGACTGTAAGCTTGTTTGAGCAGGGTTCTCAACTACCTGTTGCTCCTGTTACATTTTGTTATTGTCTCGTTTGGTAAATTCCCCTTTTTTTTGTAAAGCGCTGCGAAATAAGCTGGTGCTATATAAATACCAATAATATATATTATAAAAAGAAAGAGAGCTCTCACAGGACTTCGTATGAAGAAGTTCTGTGTGTCTTTTTTGCTATGCATTTTTTAGCTGGAGTTTAGTACCTCGGCAAGGAGCCTTCGAGTGCCTATTTTACAAAGAGCCTTTGAGTGCCTATTCTCTCTCTCTCTCTCTCTCTCTCTCTCTCTCTCTCTCTCTCTCTATCTATCTATCTATCTATCTATCTTTCCAATTGCTTGCACTCCAGGATAGGGAGTTAGAGCCCGGTGCTTAACAGCCAAATAATAGAAATGTAGTAATGATAGCACTCCAAGGACTTCAAAGAAATATATTGTGTAAAAACATAGCTTTTATTCAGGCATCTGCCAGTAGTAGATCAACGTTTCAGTTCTCCAATGGAACTTTCGTCAGAATCCTCTGATGAAAGAGCAGGAACATTGAGGAAGTAGGAGAGAGCTCCTCTGGAATTCAAGCAACTGTTGTGATAATCTTTATGTAGCACATGGCCAGATAACAGCATACACACATACAAATGTGCCAGAAAACAAAAACACACAACTCTCTCTATATCTATCTATCTATCTATCTATATCTAGATATACTAGGGGTTCACCACTAGTAACCTGGGGGACATCCACCGGTATTTGATGCCAGCTGATCTTAGCGGGCTTGTGAGATGCTGCAGAGATCTCCGCCATTGTAGGGTGGACCTCGTGAGGTCCTGATAGAAGGTGAGGCTGGCGCCTTCAAAGATGAGCGGCAGCTTGCCCGGCAGCGCTGACCAGATGGAAATTTTGTCGTGGGAGTGTGCGCATCGCACTATGGCGTCCTGTACTTCTGTCGCTGGGGCTCTGCTGGATTTAGGCAGACGGTAGGTCCCATCCAGGGTGACTTTTTTGGCCTGTGCAGCCGGCAGGATAATGGCCACCAGATGTCTCACATAGTGGGGGAGTTCTTCTGGGGTCACCGTGTCCGGTATGCCCCTTATCTTTAGATGGTTTCTCCTTGACCTGTCATCCAGTGTGGCTAGGTGTATGGAGAGAGTGAGTGTTGCGTGGTTTCTAGGTGTTGGATGGCTTCTTGTACGGTATTCATAGCTTGTTTTAGGTCAGCAATGTCCCCCTCTGCTGTTCTATCATTAAATTTCTGTATACCTGCCTTTATAGCTGCCACGTTAGCTGCCAGCAAGTTTTTGATTTCTCCCACCAGGTTTTGGAAGTCCTGCTGAGTGACTGGGGCTGATCCATCTCCTGCAGCCTGTGTGGTATGCCCAGTATGAGTCTGGACAGGCTGTGAAGGGCTCTCTGGAGTTTCCGCGGCCTTGCTGTTCCCAGATGGTGTCATTTTAGGTGGTGGCTGCCTCTGGAGCATGTTTTCAATGTTCTGCGCCTCTGATGGTGTGTGTGCAGGTGATTTGTGGGACCTGCGTCCCATCTTGGGGGCTGTTGTATTCTGCTGTGCTGGCCGCTCTCCGGACCGACCCGGCGGTGTGAAGGCGCCAAACAGAGCCACCAGGTCCAGACTTTGGGTGGTGGGATAGGCCCCGGTTTTCCGTTTTTTTGTTTTTTTTTCTTGGCGCCTTGGCCGCCTGGAAGAACAGCATGTGGTGTGTCCGGGTCTCGCCCTCGATGCTGACAGGTGGGTCACCCGTGTGTGTGGGTGATTTGGGGTGTTTTTTGGGGATTTTTTTTACCTCGGAGCTGGTGTGAGTTGCGTCCGCTCCCGTTCAGCCGCAGGCTCCGCCCCCATGTAACATACTCTTAAATCTATACCTTCTAAAAGAAATATATAAATATTTATCTTATAAAGCTATATATTTATTTATTAAAAAATGTTCCCTTGCTGTTGCCAGACCCCACAGTCATACACACAAAAAAGCCTGTACATTTTAAGTTGGCAGAGCAGGTATCTGGTGGTGCCCAGCGTCTGTTATATTAATATATAGATTTATGCCACACAGAATCAGATATCTGTAAATAACAAACCTTTATCTACAAAACTCAGGGACTAAGAGTAGCTAGCCTCACATGCTTTGTTCAGTCTATATGTCACCATCTGCACGTGGTTTTATAAAGCGTGGAAATTCGAAATCAAGGAACTGGTCATGTTAACATAATCCACTTAATGTCAATTAAGCCCCACAATATCTTAATGCACAAAGTCCTAATCCTTTTTTTCCCCTTGACATTTGTGACAGATCCCTTAATCTGTGAGACCTTGTCCTCTTTGTTAACTTAAAAGGTAGTGCCAATTGCAGTATTTCATATTAAATAAAAAAACTTGGATCCACTAAAAAATTAAGTGATTATTTTCTAATTTTCAATCAAAGGCAAGCTTTATGTTGTGGATGTTTTTGTTGGGTTTTAATTTTTTTTATTTTATTGTTAATGTAAAGGTGAATGAAACCATATGCCAAGTCTTAATGACGTAAATTAGTGATGCAGAATTGATTATTTGTATACCTCTAGATGTAGAAGGACTATTTCTTTATAGTTTGTGAAAGTATAATTTGAGTTATTATAATAAATGTATAATATATATATATATATATATATATATATATATATTCCTCTGCTATTTATTCCTTATCTGCAATGGAGGTTACTTATATAAAGCAACTATTGGACAACATTCTAAAGGTGAATAGGCTTTTTGCCCCCCACTGTGATTGTTCCCCAGTAGTAACATTGCATCACACTTGTTATTTATAAATAACTTTCAAGTTAAATTACTCTTTTTTGGTTTTATTCATTGTCAAAAAATTTCATATTTTAATTTAACTAAATCATTCTCTAGAATAAATTATCTCAAACTGTTTAGTGAAGATAACATTTGCTTAGGGACACATGTTAACGAGCATTGCTGCCACTCAGCAGTATAATATTGATGTTCCTTGGGCAGAATGTTGCAAATCAATAGATATGACTTTGGTCAGTTGAGCATTGTAAACTGGTAATGCAGACTGAAAAATGCTTACTGCTTCATTGAATGTATCCGTTAGATTGATTTAATCTGGGGAAGCTAAATCTAGTTCATCATATATTGTGGAACAAGAACTCCACTTATGCTTTGTAAGCATGGGAGATGTAGTTCTAATAAATATTGTAATCTACTTATGGCTACAAGTGAACTAGATCATATAAATATTTTTTTTTGTGTGTGTCAAAGAGCGATGAGAACAGTGGATTAAGGAATCACAATGTGTTACCAAGAAACCTAATGCATGATCTGATTTTGGCCCTTGTTTGTTTATTTTCCCAGGAGTGTGATCAGGTACATGTGGAAGATGTGGCATCTGATGACAATGGTCAAGATTTGAGGTACTGTTTAAGCACCATTATTGTGACAAGACTTTCTCTTAATTGTAATTCATTACCATTCTCATACATATACATTCTGGAAATTATATACATGTGTAAATTGCTTGGCCACTTCCTTTAGAGACCTGCGTGTGACGGACCGACTGGGTACCTCCGTCAATCGCTGCTTCCTAGTACTTGCGAGCACCATAAGCACTGTACTGGTTCACCATTGTAAGGAAACCAAGTATATTTAAACCTCATTCAATAGTTTCCTCCCGAACCGCCAGAGCCTTAGTGATTATAGCCCTCCGTTCGGTAATTAGGGTAGACGAATCCTATAGCAATTCCAATAGTATCACCAGATAATTCCCTCAGTGAAACACACGAATCCCCAAACATCAGCCGAAGTCAAGAAGAAGGGTACAAAATGAACTGTCCTTTAATGGGTGCACACAGCTTTTATGCAAGTCGCCATGCAAGGGGACAGCCCTCAGGGAGGGACAAACAATAACCAATCATAAACAGTAAAATGTTAACACACACCTAAAATTCCCTCCCCTAGCCCAGGAGATAAGTTAGTCTGATAAAATAGTAACTTAATTATCTCCGGGCTGGAAAATCACTTTTTCCCCAACTTTCAGAACACCCCTTTATACTGGGGGTATCCCCATAAATTATGTGTCCCCTGATAGCCCTGATCTGGGTGACCAACATATTCGAATTTCACCCAGATCAGATCAGAGGTTCGCAAATTTTATGGAAGTCTTGTGTGACCGGCTCACCCTCGGCTGCATGCCACAAATTTGGTGGGTTTTGCCGGTCACTTTCGAAAAACCGGATGGATCCCTCTGGCTCCTAGCAGCGTTCGTGCCCCTCTATCGAATGCACCAAAGTACCGAATAGCGCTCTTCTAGCTATTCGGTAAATAGAGTTCCAGCGTTCGTCTGTTTGGGACCGGTGTTCGGGAAGTAGAGTGTCCGTAAAACAGTTCCATGCACTCGACGACCAGGTCCCGCTACCTTTGTTCGCATGAACAAAGATGGCCGCGGTTTTCTCTGCCACGTGGCGTTCGACTAACGAACGCTGGCCGCACAGACAGAGGTAGCAATTTCACCTAAACCTTTGATGTTTAATGAGCCAGAGGGTGGTCCCAGTTCGGTAGTTTCGTCTACCGAATGCAATAGGCAGCAAATAGAGGATAAAAAGGGAATGCAAACTGTAAATCACATAGGGAATAGGGGGGGTTTCTTCACAACCATAAACACTGTAGACCCCACAAACCACCGCAGCTTGATTGGGGTCTCGCCGTCCTCTACCCACCTTGGACCCAATACCAGGATCCAGCTTCCAGTGGGTAGACCTCTCCTAGTCCAGAGAGCGTAGCAGGAACAGCTCTTATAAGAGCTAGTGATTATACTCAGGGGAGTATAGTGATTCTAGCAATCCCCAGAGTGAATGTAGTTCTCCAATCCCACAAACATGAGCCAAGACTTCATGAAGGAGTAAACAAATCTAAGTTTAATGGGAGCCAGACTTGGCCTTTTGTGACAATGTCATATGCAAGGGGTACGCCCACATAGACCTTGTTGGGGACTGCAACACAAAGACACAGACCAATAAGAAGAGTGATTAAATGCCCGACACTCCCATAACAAACATACAATCCCTCCTCCCTGCTTGAGATAATTGGATCAGTAACTGTACTAATTCTAATCAAATTATCTCCAAGCACCGAAAAACATACTTTTTTTAAACACCCCAAAAGTAGCCCAAAAATACATAAAACCCCACAAATGTTACATCCCCTGATAGCCCTGATCTGGGTGACCAACATATCCAAAATTCACCCAGATCATTTCAGGGGTTCAGAAATTTTAGTTTTTACAGACCGCAGGCATGGTCCCATAGCTGAAAATAGTTCCATAGAATCCTAAGTGCTGCTGGAGGACCGACCAGGAACCGCAAAGTTTTCATGCCGAAAATAATTCCAGGGCATTCGTGGCTATGTCCCCTTGAAGTCTATTCGCGGTTTTGATTCATGCGAACAAGATGGCCGTCACCTCGTGCTCGGCCATAGGAATCACGGCCACCCAGACGAACACTTAGACCACAGAGGTGCAAATTGCAACAATGTATCAATTAAGCTTAACAAGCTCCAGGGTAGTCTCCGGTTCGTGCGGCTGTTTGGTAAACGAACCATATAGTCCCAATTGCACTAACAGAACCTGTTTATTTTAGCCAGGTCTGTTGCAGGGTCCATAGTCACAGGGTAGGAGGCTGGCAAACAGGCCCCTCTAAAAACTCGTAGCAAACTCACAGGAAAATTGTTTTTCACACTGTTACTGATTACAAGCAAAACTGAGGAATTCAAAAGAAACTAAACAGAAGTATAAACTCAAATTGAATATCTCTGAAGTTTGTTTCATAGAAGAAATGGATTGCTATATCAACTTGACAGATGTATGTACACATCTTTCATCCAAAAGACTTAGTTCAGTATTGCCCTCCGGAACTGTGTGATATCCTAAACAAATGTTATACTTTTGTCTTGTGGTGCAGATCATGTCAAACCAAGGATTCAGTGTGTTTAATACCCATCTGACTTATTATAGCATTGGGAATACAAACCGGTATTCCTAATGCTATTGTGCCCTATTTGCAGGTTTGGTTTAGATCCCCCACATTTGATTTCCCTGTGTGCTGGCTCGGGCTTCACCTCCGCTCTTCCCCCGCCGGCTGACGTCAGTGACCGCGCTTGCATTAATACTTCCCCTATAGGAATACATTATACAGTGCTTTCATGTGTGGTTTTGGGTGACACTGGATGTCCTCATGCATCGCAGGAGGACGTCCAATGACAGGCAACCAAAAGTCGCGCAATGATCCGGAAGTCCTTTAGTGGCTGTCTGGTAGACAGCCACTCGAGGTGGAGTTAACCCACAAAGGTAATTATTGCAGTTTTTTGAAAACTGTGAATATGCACCCCGACCACTTTAATGAGCTCAAGTGGTCTGAATGCCTATAGTGTCCCTTTAAAGTGAGTATGTTTCCCTATATATTTCCCTTAGGCCACTTCTACACAAATGGAATTGTGGCCTCTAAAAAAAGTAACAGTGCCACTTTCCTTGTTTTCTTGAAGTTATAGTTCAGATGTCTGCTTTCTTCTGTAAAAAGCCAGCAGCTGAATTGCAACTCACAGCCACCCTAACCAACTGTAACTCAACGTAGCATTTGGCCCTAGATTGTGAATAAGCATTTTTAGGAGACAATTTGTAGGAGAGGGGATTTCATTTCATTAACTCATGAAAGTGTTCCTTAATTTAAATGTAATCCTAGATGAAAACTCCAATCATATACCAACATAAAATGTATTGTTTTGTTATTGTGATTGGCAGATTTTATTCAAGGCTTCTTATCTTTACTCCAGTAATTACAGCTTTACCACAGATGGTTTTAATGGGACAGCAGGCAGCAGGAATCACACCCCCAATGCTGGCGTCCAGGGAGGGATGGACTGGATGAGAAAGCTGGCATTTCGGTATCGCAAAGTCATAGAGGTGTACGACAAATACAAGAGTAATGTTAGTGGTAAGTACCACTAACACAATGCTTTATCACCCCCTGGTTGGTTTGAAAAAAAAAAATTCCCTAGCTTATTATGGTCAGAGATAGCCTGTGTCCACACAGTTAGTAATACAGTGATTAGTAATGAGTCTGTGGGTGAGGATTATGCTGTTTCATTTTAAGTGACAAATGTTGTTTGGCTAGGGAGTAGGCTTTGAACATTATTGAAGTTTTATAAGGGTACAGAAGAGAATAGGGATGGGGAAGCAGTGGTAATGTGAAGTATCTCATACACATTGACCTGAAGACCGTGTACACATTTATCATACACGGCTTATTTTCATGCAATGCTGATTAGTGTCTACCCCATGCCATAAGAGGGGGGCTCACATTAGTCCCTTCCGGGGTTGCAATAGTCTGGGTTTGTGTTTGGTGCTGGGTGTAGAGCCTTAGTGTTCCATATACCACTGGGGAGGGGGGTAAACCATGGAAGAGGATCAGAGTAGGGGACGGGAGGAAGGGGGGGGGAATGAAAAGGGGGGAGAATGGAGGGGGGAAGAGGGTAGGGCTCTCCTAGGTAGTCGACTATGTGTGGTCGCTTCTGCAGGACTATCTGTCCTACGTGCGTTTTGTTCGAGTTGCGGCATTATCATTGTATTTGCAGTCTCCATAATTATTTACATTTTCATTTACATTTACACCCTTTGTTACAGTTTCGTTGTTGAAGGGGCACAGCTGTCGGTTTGTAGATCCCTACCACCGTCATCTCAGTTGGGGGTTATATTATTATTACGCTCCATGTACAGTTGCCAGGTTTCTCAGGCTTGTGACCAAACTTTTTTAGAGTGGTTTGAGCGTCTAGCTGCCAGCTCGTAGAGCTTAGTTGTTTCTATCGTTTGTATGCATTCTGATATTTTGGGTGGGATAGTAGATTTCCAATGTCTGCTAATGACAGTGAGCGCGGCTATAAGTATGTGATAGATTAGGTATTTTTGCCTGCTCCGCAACCCCTTTGGGAAGAGGTGGAGGAGGTATATTTCTGGTTTGCGGGGTAGTAGCGTTTTTGTGCTGTCTTGTATAATGATGGTTATGGTATTCCAGTAGGGTGTTAAGGAGGGGCATTCCCACCAAATGTGGAGCATTGTGCCCTTGTGTTGTTGACATCTCCAACAGATCTCGGAGGCCTGTGGATAGGTTGCTTTTAGGCGTGTAGGTACTAGGTACCACCGGTATAAAATTTTCCGGGATAGTTCCATGTGGGAGGCACATTTGGAGAGTGAGTTGTGTGCCAGGAGAATCTCATTCCATTGTTTCTCACCAAGAGCATACGTGAATTCCCTCTCCCATGCGGCAATGAAGGAAAGGTTTTTGTGGTCTTTTGGGGGATGCATAGTCTGGTATAGTTCAGAGAGTTGAGACGTGAGCATATTTTCTCTACCACCGTCAGCTGTGGCCCCTGTACATTTTCAGTTCCTGTCAAAGTTTGCTTGTGGAGCCATGAGTGCAACTGCATGTAGGGGAAAGATGCCATCGGGGTCAGATTATAACATGCCGTTAGGTCTGCGAGACTTCTGAGCGTGTGTTCCAGGAGCAGCTGGTGTAAGTGTGTTACTCCATGCCGATGCCATATGGCGTAGTTAAAATTAGGTATCATATAGTGTAGTGTTTTTTTGGGCATGGCGGGCGATATTTTGCCCGACCAGCCCAATGTGCGGCAGTACTTGTCCCATATGGTCAGAGTGAGGGCTGTGGTTGGGAGCAATTCTGCCATAGTAGGCCTGCTGTGCTGGGGAAGCCATGCCAGTACATTGATGGGTATGTTATTAGCATGCTGCGCCTCCAGATCCATCCATTGGGTTGGGTGGTCTCGATGGCAAGCTGCTAGTAGGGGGCCCAGAATGGCTACTCTGTAGTAGCTAAGTTGGGCACTCCCATTCCACCTTTTTTGCGTGGCATGTATAGCGTGCTTTTCGCTACCCGTGCTTTTTGTTTGTCCCATATAAAAGTTAGTAGTGTTTGTTGAGCATCTCGTAGGAATGTGGGGGGTATCTTTATGGGTAATGTTCTAAACAAGTATTGCAATTTAGGTACAATGATCATTTTGATTGCGGCAATTCTCCCTGACCAAGATACGAATTTACTCTTCCATCCTAGTGGTAGATTTTTTATTTCAGTCAGTGTTTTTTGATAATTTGTTTTAAAAAGGTTTGCTAGATTTGGGGTGAGATTGATTCCTAAGAATTTTAGATGGTCGTTTCGCCATTCGTATTTAAAAGAGATACGCAGCCTATCCAAGACTTCCATCGGGATATTTATGCCCATTGCTTGGGTTTTATTTATATTAAGTTTGTAATAGGAACACTTGCTATATTGGGCGAGTGTATTGTGGAAGTTAGGTAGGGATATGTGTGGTTGCTCGAGTGTTTAGAGGATGTCGTCTGCGAAAAGTGTGAGTTTATGTTCCTTGCCTTGTCTCATAATGCCGTGTATGTTTGGGTTGTCCCTAATGAGTTGCGTGAGAGGTTCTAGCGAGAGAATATAAAGGAGAGGCGATAGTGGGCAGCCCTGTCGTGGCCCATTGGTTATGTGGAATTGTTTAGAGCTAAAGCCCCCATTGGTGACTTTCGCTGTCGGTTTGGAGTAAAATGCCCTTACTAACCGTAGGAAAATGTCTGGAAAGCCATATTTGATCAGAACAGCTTGGAGGAAGGGCCAATGCAATCTGTCGAAGGCTTTTTCAGCGTCAAGTGACAGCATAACGCACTGAGCCCCCACTCCGCGCCCCCCCTGTAGTAGGTCCAAGATCTTTCGGGTTCCGTCCGCTCCTTGCCTACCACTGACAAATCCCACCTGGTCCTCATGTATTAGGGTCGGGATAATGTTCGTCAATCTGTTAGAGAAAATTTTAGCCAGTAATTTGATGTCCGTGTTAAGGAGGGAGATTGGTCGTAGATTTTGGCATTTATTAGGTGGTTTGCCTGGTTTTGGCAATGTAGCCACATGTGCCATGAGGATGTCTTGGGGCACTTGGCCCGTCGTGAGGATATGGTTAAAGGTTTTGTCCAGATATGGAGTCAGGATTGTGGTCATTGTCTTGTAATAGGAGTTTGTGAGTCCGTCGGGTCCCGGTGATTTGCCATGGGGGAGTGAGTGTATAGCTTGTTGTATTTCTTCTTGTGTGACTGGGTGTTGTAGGATAGTTTTCTGTTGTTCCGTCAATGTTGGCAGCGAGAACTTTCGAAGTAAATTTAGAATTTCCTGAGATGTGGGTTGGTGTAATGTGGGGTCTTCTTTGAGGTTGTATAATGAGTGGTAATAGTCTGCCATAGTATCGTTAATATCCTGTGGGTTATGGATTTTAGAGCCTTGGGATGTGAGCAGATATGAGATTTTTGCGTTGGATTGTTTTTGACGTAGTAAAGTCGCTAGATTCCTGCCTGCTTTATTACCTTGTGAGTAGGTTTTTTGTTTCAGCTTATGTAAAATGTGTGCTGTTTTAGAAATTGCCATGTTGTTGATACTCGTTGTGGTGTCTTGAATTGTCTGTGCTAGTTGTGGTGAGCGATCTGCTATGTTTGCCGCTGTTGCGTCTCTTAAGGTACGCAGCAGGTGTAAGTGTTCTTGTTGCGCTTTCTTTTTTAAATAGGAGGCTCTGCTGATGAGGAGTCCTCTGATGACCGCCTTATGGGCTTGCCATACAGTGGTTGGATGGACATCCGGCGTATCGTTAGTTTGGAAATATGATGTCAGGGCTTCTGTCAATGTTGTAGAGAATGTCTGGTCACGTAGAAGTGAATCATTGAGCCGCCACGTTGGCCTTCCCCTATGTTGGTATTCCTCAGTCAGCCCTACTATGGTCGGGGCATGGTCTGATCATGTTATGTCCCCGATTTCGCTGTTTATTACTCTGGGAAGCAATGTACCTGTTATGAAAATGAAGTCTATCCATGAATATGATTTATGCACTGCTGAATAGAACGAGAACGTTTTCTCATTAGGATGGAAGGCTCTCCAAGGGTTGTATAGGCCATATTCCCCTAGCAGTTTATTGATTGCTTTACTTTGTGCTTTGAGTGCTTTGTGTCTCGGTGTCGTGGTGTTTAGTGTGGTGTCCATGTATGGGTCAAGAGGGTGGTTTAGATCTCCACATAATATAGTTGGGGCAGTCTGGTTAGTTGGGAGTGCAGAGAGCACCTTATGTAGGAAGGTGCGTTGGTGTACGTTAGGAGCATAGAAGCTGACTATGATATATGGCAGGTTATTTAGGAGGCAATGTAGCATTACAAATCTTCCTTGTTTGTCCTTGATTAGGTTTAGGGCTTCAACTGTTAAGGAGGAGTGGAGAAGAATTGAGGCCCCTCTCGATTTGGAGGAGTGAGTTGCGTGATATTGGTGAGGGTAATGTTGTGCGCCAAAGTTAGGCACCCTAGAGGTAACAAAATGGGTCTCTTGTAGACAGATAATGTCCGCCTGAGTCTGCTTGGCTTCCTCCAGCATCATGCGCCTTTTATGTGGGGTGTTCAGTCCCCTGCAATTGTGTGAATATATTTTCATGTGATGGGTGGGTGATAAAAGGTGCTCGTTTGCAGTTCTGCTATGCCTATATGGAATTGTAGATGTGACAGGGTTCGTATGGTGCGCCTCTTAGACGGCGCCTGTGCGACTACGTTGTTGCGCCCGGGAGTGGGAGGTTCAGGAATGGCAGGGGGAAGGGGTAAGAGAAACCAAAGTATATACAATTTGACCTGAAACAGCGTCTCTAGTATTGTGGCCGTTGGGCTCTCTTGTGTACATAGTTGCTGTCTCTCCTCAGAGCTATAAATCAATAGCGACCTAGATATTGTGCATGGCATCTTAGTGCTGGCAGGTGTGCATGGGTGAAAAAGTCAAGCCTGACCCAAGGGAAGGTTTAATGGGGCAGTGTACAGTTCACCGCTTTGGCGCCTGTCGTGGGTATCCCACTTGTCGTGTCGGTCTTTATGGTAGGGTATGGTTCTCCCATCACAGCTTGTGGGTGTATTGAACAAGGCTGTGTAGTGAGGCGGGGCGGTGCGGTTGCAGTGGGCTTGACATGCTAGTTAAAGCGGTAGTGGTTTGTATGGTATGGTGTACAATTATCTTTCTATGTACAGTGTCCCGATAATTTACATAATCATTGCGCACCTTTGTGCATTCTTGTAATACCATTCTTGTGTATGCATAACCTCAGCATTGCAGTTAACATTTAGATATTAGGATCACCTCTGACTACCGGTCTTTTCTTTACCTATACCATGCCGCCCCTCCTTGTTGCCCGAAGTTTGCCCTGATTATCACCCATGTGGGCACCCCACCCGCCCGCATCCAACAAACCATGCAGAGTGTGATTTAATTGTGTGGTGAATAAAATGCTAATCAAAGCAGTTGATCACATGAAAAACTTAAACTAAACTTGTGATAGAAATTAGCAGTACATATTAATATCTCACGTGTCCTTGGTTATGGCCTGGACGGCCTAGTCCCTCGGGTGTATCATGGCGACTTGTTCCGTGTTGAGGCTTGGCGCCATTCTGGTGTCAGACGTCTTGCTGGACTTGCTTGAGTTGTGGGGGGGTTTGTGAGGAGTTGTCCTATGGTGGATTGCCATGTTTGTATAAGTTTGTTGGCCATGGCTTCCATCGCTGCATCCAGGTGTGCCTTAGTTAGGTTTTCCTGGCTATCTTGATATGCGCCCGTGAGTGGGATGTTTCCCGCCGTTTGTTCGTCGGCGCCATCTTGGATTGTGCCGCGGTCAGTTTCAGAGCCGCTCGCGGTTTTGTGATTGAAGAAATTGAGTTTTTCAGCCTTCTGCGTGCTCTTCTTCCCTTTGGGGTTCGCCATCTTGTGCGTTTTGAGGGTTTTCTAAGCCCTGGGAGACGATGTCATCTGATTTCTAGAGCCCGGGTGCCGGAGCAATTTCCTAGGCTGCCAGGTTGCTCGGCGGTCGGCCACGCCCCGCTAAGAACATTTTTAATGAGTACATGCTATTTTTTTTTTTTTTATTATTATTTTTTTAAAGATTGATTTATACAACCTCATAAATGTGAGAGGCATTCTTGGTTGCAAGTAAGACATGACCAATGATATTGCTATCTGTTTAAAATTTTACTGTTTTACATTTTCAATGGTTTGGCTCCTTTTAATGGGTTTTTAACAATCTGTGCTAAGATGTCCAGATCTGAAAGATATCTTTGGAAACATAATTTACCCATTTTAACTAGTTACATAGTTACATAGCTGAAAAGAGACTTGCGTCCATCAAGTCCAGCCTTCCTCACATTTGTTTTTTGCTGTTGATCCAAAAGAAGGCAAAAAACCCAGTTTGAAGCACTTCCAATTTTGCAACAAGCTAGGAAAAAAAATCCTTCTTGACCCCAGAATGGCAGTCAGATTTATCCTTGGATCAAGCAGTTATTATAAACTGATAAAAAAAAACACTTCTTCAGGCAGAGAATTCCACATCCTTATTGTTCTTACAGTAAAAAAACCCTTCCTTTGCCTTAGATGAAATCTTCTTTCTTCCAGTCTAAACACATGACCTCGTGTTCTATGTAAAGTCCAGTTTGTGAATAGATTTCCACACAATGGTTTGTATTGGCCCCGAATTTATTTGTGTAATGTTATCATAGGCGACGTTTTTCTAAACTAAATAGGTTTAAATTTGTTAACCTTTCTTCATAGTTGATATGTTCCATTCCTTTTATTAATTTTGTAGACCGCCTCTGCACTTTTTCTAGTGCCATAATATCCTTCTTTAGAACAGGTGCCCAAAATTGCACAGCATATTCAATGTGTGGTCTTACCAGTGATTTATAAAGAGGCAAAATGATATTCTCGTCCCAAGAATGAATGCCCTTTTTCATGCATGACAATACCTTACTGGCCTTTTTTTTTTTTTTTTTGTGAGGATATATTATTATTTTTGAGTGGTATAGTATTTATTATACACAGTTGCTAATAATAGGAATTATATTTTCTCTCTAGGTGATACCAGGCACTTTGCATCATGTCTGTCAAAACAAAGTCTTTTTAAAGGCAAATCACCTCTGTATCTCAAATCTCCGTACTGAGCTGCTTGTTGCTTTTGCTGTAATCTTTCTGTTGATGGCTAATTTTATCGTTCTGTTGCCGGTTAAATAAATATAAATACAATTGGATTTAATGATCCAAGAGCTCCTCCTGCTCTAAAATTGCTGGGTGCATGCAATAATCAAGCACGCTACTGACAAAAGCAATTCCTTCACTCCCTGTGGTATGCTCAACTAGTCTATAATTACCCAGGTTCTCCCAGCTATTACTCCTATGCGATTTCACAATCATCATCTGGAAAGTTACCAAGCAACTCTTTAACAATGACATCTAATACTTTTGGAATTGTAACTTGATAATTTCTTGCAATACATTTCATGTTAACTTGGGTTGTCTGTCCTGCCCTTCATATTTTTAATTTAATGCGTAGACTGTAAATTAAAGATATGGTGACTATAGTGTCCTCTTAATTACCCTTCAGACTCAAAGGTCTCTGGTTAAAACTGCAAATGATCAAATTAGTGTAATTTGCAATAAACTTGTCCCCCGTGAGTAATAAAATAGACTTCAACATTCCTGGTGCAGTACTGAGTGCCGGATCTGAGAGGGTATTACATACATCAAATTCAAAATGCACACCCACACAAAACACAACACCCAGATATACACATTCAGTGATCATTCAAGTAAAGGAATACGCTCAACACAACTAATGAAACAAATATGACCTCATTTAACTTATCAGGGGCCAAAGCTTCTAATTTATAAATCTAAAATGTATCACTGGATAAATCATGAGTTTTCCCTCTCACCGTTCCTCGTAATGGGCAGGTTTGATGGTTATGTCATGAAAATGTAATGCTCATGGAGTTTACTTAACCCGTTGAGGACCAGGGATTTGGCATATCCTTTTGTTGTGACATGCTCTTGGTATTTAAGTGGTTAATTCCTGGCTTTTCTAGTGTAAGCATAATAAATGGTGCTTTTGTGGCACAAACCTTCATGAATGCATAAAAGCATGTTACAGGCCATAGAAAATTTATAAGATAGTTTTTTTTTTGTTTTTTTTTGGGGGTGGGGGGGTGGGAGAAGGGGTTTGTTGTAATTTAAAAAGAAGAAAAAAAAGTATTGAAGTATTGGGAGTGGAATGCACTCACATCTGAATTAATGCATTGAATGAAGATATCCTGAACACGATTAGTCAGCGCTGCAATCATATGAATTCAATTACATATTAATAGGATTGCTTTCAACTGTTTCAATGCCATAACTTCACTAAAACCCTGTAAAACAATTACATTTATCACCCCTTGCCAGCTTTAAATTTAACTAGTTATTGAAAATATTGGTGATAAATCTCTAATATGCTAAAAGTGTCTAAGCTTATTTAATCATGATTATTAGCAGTGTGTTGATGAGGATTCCCTTCCCAAGATCCTTTATAAAGCAATATCTGTGGAACTCCACCTCCAGCAGCATCATTGGAGTGTCATTAGCCAGTGCGTAACAAAAGTCCTGGGTTTGCTAATGTAATTAGAATATTAGAATATGCACAAAATTGCATTAATTGGCTTAGAGCAGTCAGCTGAAACTCTCAGACAGTTAATGGCCAGCTCTGCAGAATCAGGATGTCATCACTACCTATTGGTGGACCATCAGCTTTCAGCGGTGACCAAGGTAGGAGGGTAAACCATTGCAAAACGGTTTGCTACATTACCGGGAAACACGGTCAGGGCAAATTAGCAAAGGAATTGCAAATTTGGGCCAAATTTGTTGAATTGGAAAAAATTCCCAACTAATCTATTATTCCCAGTTAAGAGAATAAACCTAATAGATGTTTAGACTGTGGATGCAAAAAAGTGAGGACTTGTGTTTTTTAATGTAGATGTGTAGGAAATGGTCACCTAAAAACAAACAAAATCTGTGTTCCCCATTACAATCTGTTAGTACAGGTGTGTGCTGTGGTCCTTGTATTTTGCATCATAATCTCCTGAAAACTGTACTTGTTTACTTCCTACATAGGTCTTCTCAGTCCACAGCGGCGTGATTCTCTACAGAGGTTAAGAACTGACATAGAAGCCCTGACAGATGGCTGGTTAGGAACAGCGTTGAAGTGTTTACTACTAATACAGTCCAGGTGAGAAGGGGACATGCTAGGGCTCGGAGCACAACTTATTTCAAAACTGTGGTTTATCTTCTTCTCAGCTTTGCTAAACCAAGTCACAACCTTCTTACGTGCCTGAAGGCAGGTGATTTTGTAGCCCTAAAACTGTAGTTTTACTTTTTCTAATTGCATTTGCAAAATGGTTAATGTATTACCACAACCAATCACCGGTGTGAGTGGTTTAATCACTAAACACTAAATTGGAATGTAAACTAAATTGCAAAATTAACCAAACTTATTAACTGTAGCTAAATATTGTTTTTCCTAAATCCGTTTTTTTTTTTTATGCCCAACTTTTCCAACAGTTTTCAACTCACTGCAATTTTGGTATTTCATTGATAAACACTAAATAGTATAAGATAAGAATGATAAGAAACTAAACTGATTCTCCTGTTCTCCCTGCTGTATTATAATGTGAAAAATGAATGAAAATCCTGTTCGGTTTCACCTTTCCAGAAAAAACTGCGTGAATGTACTCATAACCACAACCCAGCTGGTGCCTGCGCTGGCTAAGGTTTTGCTCTATGGCTTGGGAGAGATATTTCCTATTGAGAACATTTACAGTGCCACCAAAATAGGTAATGAAATGACATCTAAAAATGTATTGTAAAACACACATTGTTGTTTGAATTCTGGCTGTGAATGAACCGTAAAGCAGACACAACAATGTTAATATCCTGGTGATTCACTTTTTTACCACAACCATCCACCTACTAAAAATGTAATTGTGTAGGTGGTTCCTTCTTTGTTTTTAGCAGATTCTCACATGATTTAATTTTTTTGCCATAAGGGGAGCAATAGAGTACTGTGGCTCTCTTGCTGTTACAGGGGTCCTGGGGAACCAACATTATTTAAAACCCCTTTTCTGACATAGTTGGTGAAGAGGACATAGCTGGGATTGATACCTCTTTTATTAGATGGTCTTTATTACCCTGATTTTCTTAAAGTAGATTTGTGTGGGTTAGCAACTTATTGAACCAAGGAATAAACCAACCATTGTTTTTATTTTTTTTTTGTTTGTTTTTTACCAATCACTTCTGATTTGAGTTTTGGACAGATGCAGTACAGATCTGTGAAAGGCTGAACTTAAAGGACATTAGTCTTCTTATGGCCTATATTACTATATAATGTTGTATGTGAACACCATGGCATGATCTATCTTGCTGTAACTATATCTATCTGCAGTTTTACATAGCTGTTTCACACAACTAGAGATGCATAAGAATCTTTGTGATCATTAACTAAAAATACTGTGATCACGCTTCTATTCCAGGTAAAGAGAGCTGCTTTGATAGGATAGTGACAAGGTTTGGAAAAAAGGTTACTTATGTAGTAATTGGAGATGGCAGAGATGAAGAAATGGCTGCTAAACAGGTACACATTATGTTTGAATAATATTTTCCTATATTTCTTCAAATGAATGCAAACGTAACAGCTCTGTACAAACTCAGAATGTACTTGTGAATTCTCTCTTCCATATCCTATCTTTTCCTATGTATGCCATCTCTTATCCTATCTGTCTATGTAATAAATACTATTCACTATTACATGAACTTCAAGTGTAAAGCCCATGTAGAGATGATAATCCTTATTTCTTTTCTATGGCCTTCCACTACCTGGGACAATGGTTGAGTTTACAATTTCAAAATGTAGGCATAAGTCCTTATTCAATATAGTCTGCCTCTTGTAGTAGCTATGTGTGAGAGAGGATGAAGGGGAAAAATAGCTAGGGAGAAAAAGACGTGGATGATGAGCAATAAAAATATGGAGAAGGTGAGAGGAAGAGAAAAAAATTACTGTATTTACTCGAATCTGATGCGCACCTTTTGTTTGGAAAATAAAGTTTCCAAATTTTTACTGGTCGTTAGATGTGATGGCACATTACATTCAGGGCAAAATTCTACATTTTCCGGCGAATTCACACTGGCAAATTCCATTCCAGCGAATTCACATTGGCAAATTCCATTCCAGTGAATTCACACTGGCAAATTCCATTCCAGCGAATTCACACTGGCAAATTCCATTCCAGCGAATTCACACTGGCAAATTTTGTTCCTGAAAGAGAGCTTAAGAAAGAATAGACACAACTTGCAACACAACAACTGAAATCCCAATAATTTTACTATGGTATATGGCAATAAACCTTTTCATTGTAGCACAATGTTGTATAGTAGTATCTACTAGTATAAATGCCCATTACATTTGCCAGCAAAAACCTTTTTCAGCTTCCGGGTTTCAAAAATTGAGGTGCGCATTAGATTTGAGTAAATACTGGTATGTCAATAGGGGGTACATTTAGAGAGAATGAGACATGGAAAATATAGAAGTTGCAACCATTTTGAAGAAAGTAGAGTGGTGTGTGTGTGTGTGTGTGTATATGTATGGGTGTATATATGTATGTATGTATATGTGTATAGATTGTATTAGCTGTAGTAGGGTTGTGTGTCTGTCTGTCTGTGTCCAGTAGACAAGATGCCAAAATACCAGAGTATTGCAGTATGCAATGATACCTTTTTCATTGGACTAACATAATATTTCAAAGACAAGTTTTGAGCGTTTTCCTCTCTTCCTTAGGTCTTGAAGCAATACTGATCAGTCAGGCACATCTTCTGATAATTATGATAATCCCCTCCTCTACCTTCCCTTTTTCTAGCATAAGTTGTCTTAAGTGTTAAACTCTATCATATTGATCAGTATTGCTTCAGACCTGAGGAAGAGAGGGAAAACTCTCAAAAGCTTTTCTTTGAAATATTATGTTAGTCCAATAAAAAAGGTATTATTGCATACTGCAATACTCTGGTATTTTGGCATCTTATATATAATCTCAAAATAGATAGCACTCCAGGGACTTCATCCAATGAAGTAAAACTTCGTTTTTAATGCTTACATGGATAAAAATCAACGTTTCAGTCTGCCCCACCAGACTTTCATCAGGATCAAAGTCTGCTGGGGGAAGACTGAAACACTGATTTGTATCCATGTAAGCATTAAAAGCTACGTTTTACATTATTGGACAGAGTCCGTGGAGTGCTATCTATTTTTTGATTTGTAATTATTTATGCAGACGAGCACCGGGCATCTAAGTTGCCATGCCTCCATTGCAAGCCAGTGCCAATGCCAAGCCTCCATTGCAAGCCAGTAACCAACCTCATGCTGATGTGTTGCATTAACAATGAAACAGCTGTCAATGAGTGGTTCACTGGTCTTGCTCCTCTTCCTGAGTTGTTTCAAAGCTGTTGTATACAGCAGACACATACTCCAAGGAATCCATGTATAAAGTGAAATTATGAGGCAAAAATGTGGTTCTTTGTTGAGCTCATTTGCATATGCCTACCCAGAGACCCTTGCAGTAGTGAGAACACTGTTAAATTGAGATTTCTGCGGGAAAAGCAAGTCTTATGGCTTGACTGATGTGTGTATTTGTGTTTAGCAATGTAATATATATATTAACAGTGTGTGGTTCTGGCTTATTGCTGTAGCTATAACAAGTAGAATGAAGGGTGGCTGGGATAAGCAGCTTCAGAATAATACACAGAGTACATACAGAGTACCAATGGTAACTGCATGAGTAATATTATGCTGAAATAAAGAAGGGATAAAGGGAAAGAGGCTTCATAACCTGCTCTTGTTTTCCTCTTATTTTTTTTTTTTTTTATTATTTATCCAAGATGCTTAGAATATATCTTTCCAAATGTGGTTAACGATATGTCTTGTAAGTTTTTGATAAGCATCTTCAAGCAACTCTATAAATCCTCTAAATCTAAATGTTCTACTTGACACTGCCAAATAAAGCAGTTCCCACATCTCTTAGTGGTTCTTCACCTTGTACTCCATATCAAATGGCCTCTTTTTAATTTTGCTGATCTTAAAACCATGATCCTTTTTAAAAGGCAATAATTATTTCATCCAGTTTGTGTGTACTTCAGCTATGGCAATGTCTTAAGTCTGAACCATGGTGTTCATTAGGAGACATGGGCACATGTGATGTAAACCTAGTACTGGGAACACTCTGTAAAATGTTAATATTTATTTTCTGGTTTTCCTCTAGCTGAACATGCCTTTCTGGAGAATCACTAACCATAATGACCTCACCTCTCTGCACCAAGCTCTGGAGCTGGATTTCTTGTGAGAAATTTGGTGAAAAGGATGGACTTTCGTGAACCATCCAGAGACATTCAAATCTGCCTTCTTGTCTGAGAAGACTATATCTTAAGAACTGACTGGGATGTCTAATTCAGGAAGATGCTTTCCTCTGTCTTTAGATTCCCTGAGAGTTTACCAACAGGGAATTATGGCTGCAGTGAAAGAGAGAGCCCTTCAGTCATCTACGCTGAATTTTTTTTTTTTTTACAAATGCTCCTCGATTTTTTTTTTTTTTTTTTCATTTTTTTTTTTTTTTCTTAGATCTTACCTACCTCTTCAGTTTCATGCCAGCTCCCCAATTCTTCAAACTCCATTTAGGTCTGCTTCATGTCCAGTGGAGAGTTTGAAGCCTACTATATACAGTAAACTTTGAATAATGGTAAAATGGAATGTCAACAACCCCAATCATGTTCTTCATATCAAGAATAGAATGTAGCATTTTGTTACCAGTTCTTCACCTTTCAAGACTGATACTGTACGCTGACCTCAAATGAAGTAGCCAATCGTTTTAGCTGAGGATGTGTCTGAATCAGACTTAACTTTACTATTTCCCTGTTTTTTTAATCTGCTTTCCAGGGCAATGTACATATTTCTGGATTTGTTAAACTTAGCATTGGGGAAATTGCTTCATGGGGTTATTTTTATTTTTGTTTCTACCAGATTATCATTCTGGAAATATTTCTTAAATACCTCGATGAGGGAGGGGACTAAAAATGCCCCCACCATTAATTCACCTTGAATGATGGTAGCTTATTAAAAACTTGTATTTTTTTTCTCTCGTTTCTTTAACTTTCTGATTTTTCTGTATAATTTTCCTTTTTTTTTTTTTTCAAAGAAACAATTTTGTAATGTGACTATATAGTGGGAGGCAAACTGTTTACAGTATTTGAACTGTTTTCAAGCAGTTATTTGGGGAGAAATAATAATTTTTTGTTTGTTCAGTAGGAACAGGAATACATTTTCAGTATTTGAAATAAAATGCCAAAGTGCAGCCTGTGATTAGCCTGGCATTGGACGATTCTCTGTCTTTTTGATTTAAAGGAATTCTAGCCTAAATGCCCCTAATATCATGCCTTATTCCAAACTTATTTTCAGAGGTTGTCATGGTGTACAACTCTGAATGCGGAGAATTAAATATGTACATACTGTGGTACTAATGTTTCAAGAAAATGATAACTTTTTTGTGGTGTTACAATTTTATTTAATTTTTTTAACTATGCAGATTTTTATCATGTGTGCAATACTAGAACATGTCTGTTTTTTTATACATTTATATATCACACTGCCTTGCACACAGTGAAGAATAGCCTAACATGGTATATATTTTAAAGGAACGCTTCAGACACTATAAGAATAACATCTCAATGAAGTTCTTACGGTGCCTGTAGGTTCTGGTTGTGGTCTTTTTTTTTAGAGGGTTAAAACATGTGGCTAACTTTACCCTAAAGTTATCCAAACAGCATAAGTCAGCTCTGCCACTCTTTATCTGCTCTAATGAGGAAGTGTCTGTCTGGGCATTTAATGAGCTGAGCGTGTCAGCTGATGCTGTCATCTTATCACTAGCTTAACTTTAACAAACTCGCCTTTAATCCAGTGCTGTTGGTCTCACTGCGGAAGCCACTCCACTTGCTGTGAGAGAATTGATGTGAGAGAATATGATCTTTGGCCCTATGCATAGCAAGCCCCTGTCTGGTCAATCTGATGCTTCTAATTGAGAGGTATTATCCCACTGCTTCTCTATGAGAATAATTAATTATTAGCTTGCGGCTTCATCATTCTGAATGGGATGATGCCTAATGTGAAGACTTTCAATTATTGAAAGTCTTCACTAGAAATTGCCTGTGGTGTCTGCCATTTAAAGCATTCTGCCTGACAATGTAAACTATTGTTAATTTGTTGGGACTTTTTGTGTTTTTTCTCCCTACACAGATATTTAATTGCTTGGGGGATTTTGTATCCGCTGCTGCTTAGAATTAAAATGGCAGTATGCTTATATTTAAACAGTGTTACAGGAACACTAAGCCCCGTACCCTTTACCCTAGTCTGTGTAGCTTTATGTAAAACAGCAAGCATCATACTACTGTCAGTAAGTTGGTATGGGATTCAGTCAGATTTCTGTGCATTAACAACATATAGAGGTAAAATATCAAATAGGATTGAGGATGAATGTGTGTGTGTGTATATATAATATCCTCAGGAATGCCAGCAGTGCTGGATTTGTCATAAGGCCATAGCTTCAGGGCAGCACTAAAGATAGGGTCATATATCTCTGCCTCTGAAGGTATGTAGATAGATATAGATATACACAGACACATATACAGTCATTGGAAAAAGAAAGTTACACCCGGTTTGCATTCTATGGTTTTACATAATCGGACATAACTATCATCTATGCCTTAGCTAGTCTTATAATTGGGTAAATACAAGTTCAGATGAACACATGACATATTACCAAAATGGAAAATCCATGTGTGAAAAACTAAGTACACCCTTAGTTCTACCATGGAAATTAAAAGGCTAAGAAGAAGGCAGGTGCTGCTAATCAAATATTTTTGATTTACTGATAGTCAGCAAGTGTGACCACCTCTATAAAATCTGACATTTTGGCCGTTTTGGTCTGGATTATTCAGGTATGTGTTAACACAATACCGAGGAGGAAAGACATCAGCAATGATTTTAGAGAAGCAATTGTTGCTGCCCATCAAACATGGGATGGGTTATAAGGCAATTTCCAAACAATTTTTTTTTTTCTTTATTTTATTTGTGCATGTAGTTACAAACAGACTTGCAGAGCCATTACAGCTATAGCAAGCAATTCAAACAGCATAGAAGTACAATTGCACAGCGTTAATAATGCACATTTTTATAAGTAGAGCAAGAAAAGAGATGCAGTGCTTGGTGGTAAAAACCCAAATAAAGGAACTGGGTTAAGCATATGCACTGAGATTAGAAATAAGGGAATGGATAAGCTGGTTCTAAAATTGCTATATGCGGTAAAGAAAACAAGCTAGTTTAGGCTTTATCAGCGTAACTGGCATATAGCAGATATATGCCAGTTAAAGCCTAAACAGGTGTGTATTGTGTAAGATCAAACAAGCTGAAGCATCATGTCTACAATGCAGATAAAACAATGTTATGAATCAAGTTAGAACATTCTAGACATGTATGCAACATGGTGGTGAGATAGGAGTATAATGTTTACAGGCTGGGTGACTCCTGACCAGCAAATATCCCACCCCACAGGTCCCCATAGGTGAATGACAACCATAAAGCTCAGTAGCAAATAGCCCACTGTGTTCTCTGCAAGGAAGTAAAAAAAAAAGAGTATAAAATCAAGCTTGCTAAACAAGCAAGGCAATGTTTGGGCCAAAGTCAGCCAATACCCGTGACAGGCAAGACAAAGTCCCATAAGACTGCGTGGTTTTGTCAGTCCAGGAGTTTAAACACTGTGGGTGTGAAGTCAGGAAAACCGTGCAGCCTCTCTAGCTCACTCTGTGCACCTCTTCCGTCTGCTACCTGCTTAGGAACCTTAGGGCTTGCACCATGTAACCCTGGAGCAGCCCCAGTCACAGCCCGTCTCAAGTTCTGCTTTCTCCGCCTGAGGCGCATTCTCCGCAAGTCGGTAACCACAGGTTGCGCCAGAGGACAATGAGATGATTGCCCAGGTGGGGCAGGAGTGTGGTACCAGAGGTGTAACTTCTGCCGGAATGCTGCAAAAATGCTAGAACTCCCTGGCGATCACTGACAAACATGGCAGGCTGAGCCTGTCCCATTACTCTTTCACTAGCCCTTAGTTATCCCTTTCTCTGGCAGGCTCTGCCTGCAAACTTAGCCTTCTTTTTTCCTTTCCTGGTATCCTCTGCCTGTCCTATTACTGATTTTTTTTTTTTTTTTTTTTTTTGACAAACCCTGCCTGCTCACTGGGCCTTATTTTTCCCTTTTTTCTGGCATGCTCTACTTGCATGCTCTACTTCCTGCATGTTCTGCCTGTCCCATTACTGGTTTTTCCCCTTTCTCTTGCGCTGTCTGCACACTGTGCCTTATTTGTCCCTTTCCTGTTCCCCATGACTGTTTTTCCTTTATCACTGGTAGGCTCTGCCTACTACACACACTTTCACTTATGTTCTGATGAGCCTATGTTCCCGGCGGGCTCTGGTGTACTTATTTCCCTTTGTGTTGTGTTATTTGTTCCTCCCCCCTTCCTGATGGGTTAGGCCGTGTTATTACTGAGCCGCACACAAATTCTTGGCTATTGGTACTCATTGGTGGATTGCAGTGGCCATCTTGGATCTTGCATTTTGCAAGATCCCTGGCAGCCACATTGGGGTGGACCGCTCCTTCACACAGTGCCTGCCTGCATCACTGTTTCTGCTGGTGCTTGCTTCCGCAACACATATCCTAAAATTGGAACAATACAGAGAAGATTAGTATGGCCCCTGTGCGAGGGTGACATGCAAAATTTGTGAAGAATTCCACGGATACAAGAAGTTCATACCTTTTTACAATGAATTCTACCTGCATGGCTGTGGGGACAGAATATATGGTCAGTGTATTGACCCTGGAGGTTTTATTTGAGTTGTAGGTGCTACATGCCCTACTGGTTTATGGGGTGACCCCCCCCCCTTATAACCTACATGTAACTGTGCTGTTGAAAGGATCCTGCTGTTGCTGCCTCCTACACTGGATGAGACCCAGTTATTTAACCACTTTTGATATACGGCTACATGTGGCACTACCTGCTCCGCTCCCGCCAGTTGGTCACTCCTTAGACGAAGACAATGAACTACCCCTGTCCCTTTCAATACTTTATCAATGGCAAGCAGATGCCTCTGGATCAGACGATGACACTTGTGGTTCCACCACGAGGTCGGACTCCGCATTTGTGAAAGAGACCTTCATAGGTGAGCCCCAGGTGCTGTAGGGTGGGGATGGTGCGAAAGACGTCTTCCAAGGTAGACGCAGAAGTCATTCTAGCTGCAATGGGTCAACGCACTGGGGATTGGACACCGTCTGACCGCCTCTAAATTTATGCACATGTGGCTGAGTAAGCCATTGGAGAAGATGGTCTGCAACCATTTGTGGTCTGAATGTCTGTGGCCTTCATTGACCTGACGCCAGAATTTGAGCAGCTGATGTTGGCTTTATGGCCTGTAAAGGCTGAGACCCACGTACAGGGGTTGAAAGAGAGTTCGAAGGTGCGCATGAGAAGCTCCTGGATGCTGTTGGGCCCTCACAGACATTTGTCTGTCGTATGATGCCTGTTCTTGAGCAGAGTCATTTGATGTGGGCATGGTACGTGAATGGGTGCACAACCTTAAAGAATAGACACAAACATGCTTCTGTTTCATCGGAATCATAAATATAGCACTAACTTCAGAGAGATACAAAGCAGCACTCTTCCGCATTGACAGAAAACTGGCAGACTTAGGGTCTAAAGAACTGATAAAAGAGCTGCATACATGTGAATATTTTCACGTCCCTGAACAAGGTGCAATCTTCCATGAAGAAAGCCTTCAAGGGTATACGTAATAGAGTTTGAAGATGTCCCTGTCCAGTGGCAGCCGCCCTGAACCTATCCTTTTTTCATCAGCCAACATACGTCTTATCGACCAGGAGTGTCAGAAATTATGGCTAAAGGGTGCCATCCAACCTGCCTCGGGGATGGGTGCATCTTCATCAAATATCTTCTTGGCCGGAGCAAAATTGGTTATTTTTCCCCAACGATCAACCTGCAGGACCACAAATCTCAAGATCCTGAAGCTGATGGTTGTCCATCTTCAGGCCCACGGAATTCGCTGCATAATTTATCTGGACGACATCTTTAATTTCTTTTAAGAGAGGATGGGACCTAGGGACCATACCCGATATATCGTGAATTTCTGGGTTTGGTAGTGAATCGGTCCAAATCCCTGCTGTTTCTCTCACAGACCGTTCTGTTCCTGGGGTTTAAGATAGATTCAACATTATGTACCTCGGATGTCTCAGCTATTAGCAAGCAGTTTTGCAGAGTCCCCAATTACGACTCCATCCCGCTCCACATGTTTGCACGGATCATGGGGCTGTTGTCTTACTCAATTCAGGTGATATTTCAGAGTCCACTACACTACCTTGCTATGCATTGTCTGACGGCCAAGTTCCTTAGGAAGAATCCCACTTACAGCTAAACGGTTCCAATGACAAACAAGGTGCATATTGAACTGCAGTGGTGGTTGGACAGCATGCAGGCATGAAACAGCCGGACCATATTTGGAAATGCCAGCCTTTGGGGCTCCACCTATCCACGTGACTGAAGTAGGTCTGTCCACAGTAGAGGTGTGGACGGCTCAAGGTCTCTTTATGCACATCAGTTGCTTGGAGCTCCTGGCAGGATCCTTTGCCATCTGCAGTTTAACAAAGGGAATGTCCAACAGTTGCATTCTGCTCCGGATGGATAATGTATCTGCAGTGTGTTATATCAATCACCTTGGAGGCAGTTGTTCCCACATTCTGTCTGATCTTAAAAAGGAGATTCACATTTTTGTCTTCTCTGCAACATATCATTGAAGGTGGAATATCTGGGGTTCGCTGCCCTTGCATCCCGGAGGGGCCTTTTCCAGATGGAACTGTTTGCTTCTCACATGAATCCCCAAGCTCTGGACATCTTCAGCTGGCTACCGGATCCAGAAAACAAAGCGGTAGATGCATCTCTTCAGACTTGGCCTGTCTGCAGAGCCTACGCTTTTCCCCCCTTCGGGATAATCGCAAGGATTTTTGATCATGTCCGATCTCAACTGCTGATGATAAAACTGGTTGCTCCTCCATAGCAGAGCCAGTCACAGATCTTCTGGAATTGTCCGTTCCTCTTACTGTCATATCAGATGTTCATCACCGACCAGAAGGGGAACCTTCATCCATTGGTCCTAGAAGATCAGCTTTCGCATATGGCTTGGACTCTTATCGGGGTTCCTGGCAAGTCAGTGCACAGACTGCTAGAGACCTCCTCTGGGACTCCTGGGACCCGGTACAAGACATATCCACTTGGAGTTCTTAGATGTCTTGGTGTGTGGAACAGGGTCTTAATCCATTTATAGCTCCTGTTTCCTCAGTCCTGAACTTCTTCTCCTCGTTTGGTGTGCTTTTCATTCAGCGGGCATCGCCTTATTCTGCTCTTACGGCAGGCATTTTTACTTGCTAATATTGTACGTGCGGCGGAGAGGATACTTTTCAGACTTTCTATTTCTGTCCCTCTTCTATGCTGCGTTTTCTCTTCTCTCACAGCGTTAAAAATGCAAAAGATGAAGCCTCCTGTCATGTGAAATTGAAGATTATGCTTGCTTTAGTGTACTAATAATCTTAATTTTAGTAATGACAGGAGGTAAGTATTTTCCCTCTCTTCTCCTCACTTTTTTTGTCTTTCACTGTTTGTCATAAGGGGTGTAATTTGTTTGTTGGGTGTATTTACTGTGACTTACTAATTTTAATATGTTAGTCAAAGCACACAAAATCATCACTAAGACTGCACGATCTACATGATGTTGCTTAAATTCTGCTATGATGTATGTATACTTTAAATTCATTGATTGCCTGTATTGTTTCATTTAGTTCATAAGTTTATTTCCCTGTGACTAAGTCTTTGTTACGTTTTCTTTTCAGTTTCACTTGCTTCTGGGAACATGTTTGCTTGGAATTCTCATTCTGTGGGATGCTGACTGTTTTGTGTTTTATCTGATTTGCCTGTGATGTCACAAAAAGAGGAGTTGCTTATATTCACTGTGCCTCATAAATACATTACTTGTTTCTGATTGGTTTTTGTTTTTGTTTTTTCTATGTTTCTTTGCTGCTATGGAGTTAAGAAAAGAAAGATATGCAAAATATTTGCCTCCTGTCCTTACTAAAATTCTGATTGAATACTATGCTAGCTTTAGTGTACTAAATCTATGGACATCCCAGCAAATTAACACCAAGGTCAGACCGTGCAATGCTCAGAGAAATTGCAAAAAAAAAAGTTACATTTCAGATTCTACAGTCCTCAGCATGTTAAATTTCATGACAGTACGATTATAAAAAGACTGAACATATATGGTTTGTTTGGAAGGGTTGCCAGGAGAAAGCCTCTTCTGTCTAAAAGAAACATGGCAGCGCGGCAAAGTTGCATCTGAACAAACCACACAACCGCTGGTCCTATGAAAACCAAAGGCTGTGTATCAGCACAAACACCTCCTACTAACTGTCAGGCACTGTTGTGATTATTTGGGCTACTTTTGCAGCCTTTGAGTTGACCATGAATACCAAAGTATTCTAGAGTCAAATGTGTGGCCATCTGTCTGACAGCCAAAGCTTGAGCTGAAATTGGGTCATGGAATAGGACAATGATCCGAAGCACACCAGCTAATCTACAACAGAATGGATGAACATGAAAAGAATCAAGGTTTTGCAATTGCCCAGTTAAAGTCCAGACCTCTACCCGATTGAAATGCTGTGGCTGGACCTAAAGAGAGCTGTGCATACACAAATGCCAGATAATCTCAATGAACTGAAGTAAAGTTGTAAAGAAGAGTGGATCAACATTCTTCTACCACTGTGAGACTGATAAAGTCATACAGAAAGCAATTACTTCAATTAAGGTGGATTTGCAAGCTATGGAATCGTAAGGTGTACTTAGTTTTTCCACACATGGTTTCTCCATTTTGTCTTTATTTTTTGTTAAATCATGACACCTGTGTAATATATCATGTTTTGTTTTTTATATGACCTGCTCAGGCACAGATGATTATTACGTCCTTATATGTAACGGAGCTTCCTCTACCCTGGCTGGGTACCTCCGCCAAGCTCACTTCCTAGCTGGAACCAGAACACCTTAAGCACTTCTGCCCCAGTAGCTGCAGTTTGACTGGGGTCCTTCTGGAGCTTTTGCACCCGACCAGGCTGCAGCTCTCCTTCCAGGCAGATATCGTCCCGTCTGCCTATTCCAATGCAGCTCTGCTTACAGTGATTGCTATTGTCTTTACAAAGGCACTTGTGTCTCTCAAGCCTAGCTTTCATGATTTATCCCAGGGCTGGTGGCATCTTGCAGCCAGCCAAAAGGTCCAAAGACTCTGTCACTGGCATTCCTAAAAATCCACACAAGATACCATTCCAAAAGGAACTAACATACCTATCTATATTTTTCTGAGGACTAGCCCACAGACTCATGTAAATTGCTGTGACAACTTCAATAAAATACAAATAACCAAATAATAGCAGACAACATACAGCAACTGACATATTTACAAGGGGGTTGGGAAGACAATATTTAACACAAAATATCTCTCCTGCCTGCAGAATTAGCAATATGCAAATGTAACCGAATATGAAAATCAGCCATCCTTGCTATTCAGGAAGTGTATACAGCTGTTGCTAGATCCTTGCAACCAACAGTTGGTGCTGTACAGCCCCACAAGACTTGTCAATACCAATGCAGGTACTCCTGCCATGTTTAATAGTTTGCAGATGTAGCAAAAAGAGTGAAATTAATTGGTGGTAGATATTAAATTTTTACAAAGATTCAGGATTTGTGTTCCTCACAGCTAATTGTGCATTGGCTTTGTATACAAGCAACTTTCAGATGTCAACTGCGAAAAATATTTCAGTTTGTGAAAGAAGCGCATTACATTTTTGTTGTTCATAATAAAGCCACAGAGCCACTGATTAAGCACTTTGATCATTTTTGTGCTGTGCATATCTGGGATATAACCTGTGAATTTCTTCCTGGTCTGTGAGCGAAGGCATGATACTACTGTACCCCTTACTGATGCATTTATCTGTATGTGACTAAGGCCAACTTTAAAAAGAAAAAGTGTTCTAGCAATATATACATCTCAAATTCTTAAACATCAATTTATTTGCAGATCATTGGATGAATTAATTGAATTGTGATGAATTTACAGAGTTGCACACATTTACTCAAAACCAATACACCCTCAAATCTAATGCGCACCTCAATTTTTTGAAACCTGGAATCTGAAAAATGTTTTTGCATTCATACAAGAAGATACTACTATACAATATTGAAACCATAAAGTATAGATAAAATCTATACTAAAATCCAGCGCGCCACACACACTGGTGTATATCAGCTTGTCTCCAAGTTATGGAGAGATAATGGGAGACAAATATAGCAAGAGGAGAGAAAAAAATTGTATTAAATGAACAATTTATTCAAACAATTACATTAAAAAATAATTATAGGGACCAAGCTGCTGAACAAGACGGATGCATGTTGGATGAGCTCCGATTCTCACCGCTATATTTAGGTGATTTACAGCCCCTTATCACCGCCTGCAAACCTGACCACAGGCGCTACTGGTGAGCATGGGACATAAGCTGAAGAAACAAAAGCCCGATAAACCAGAACCGGGCATGAACATAGAAGACCTTCTCAGGCAGACCAACGGTGCATGCTGGCCCAAGATGGCCGCCAGCATAGACGGGTTCTCTGACTCCTCGGAGGAGTCAATACAGTGGTTGGAAACCGCTAACCTTCCTCCCCCCCCATGGCCCGAGATGGCCCCACAGAGTGCAGACTCAAACCCAGTAACTAATGCCACACTAAAAGAGTTACTACACAGCCTCCAGCTCACCCTACAAGCCGACATGGCCTCAAACAGGGCAGACCTAGTGGGCCGACTGGGGACAGTAGAGACAACAGCGGCTGAACAGGCCCAGACACTTACCACCCTCTCCAACGAGGTGCGGACCCTCAAGGCACAGCAAGCAACCCTCGAACAACGCTTTGCACCGATGGAGGATAACAGACGCTGAAATAATCTCAAGATTAGGGGAATCCCAGAGGCGATCCCAGACGCGGAACTCCCACACTTGCTGAGGAGGCTGCTAGGGTCCCTGCTTACGACCCAACAAGCTAAGGGCACCGTGATCAATTAAATATTCCGCATCCCCAAGCCTCGAAAAGCTCCCGAGTCCGCATCCAGGGACCTGGTGGTCAGATTCAGCAGTTTTAATTGTGTGATGTGTTTTAATTGTGTGATGTGAAGGGATAGTTTTTGCCAATGGTTTTTTGAAATGACTTGTTAGAAGTCATTTTCAGCAATTTATATTTCCCTTTACTTAATATCTGCAGATGTGCACTTTATATCATGATTTGAGCTGCCAACCTTAAGGGTCCTTAGCCTATTTAGGCTGTACTTTATTTTACTTTCAACTGTACTTTTTATAATAATTTTTTTTAATGTAATTGTTTGAATAAATTGTTCATTTAATACCATTTTTTTCTCTCCTCTTGCTATCTTTGTCTCCCATTATCTCTCCATAACTTGGAGACAAGCTGATATACATTAGGGATTGTGGCACCCTGAATTTTAGTATAGCTTTTATCTATACTTTATGGTTTTTATGTAAGTACTAGGTTAGAAGTGACCTTTGAATAGAGGCCTGCCTGCACATTACTTTTTTCACTTCCCCTACTCACCTGGTTATTTCTTTTTCTTCCTTATATTATACAACATTGTGCTGCAATGCAAATGTTTATTGCCATATAACAATACAAAGGTGTGCAGTGACTTTAAGATCATAAATGTGCCACTCTAATAAAGTACTGTGATATTAAAACAAGTGCTTATCATAAACATATATATTTGGCTAGTAATACTAATATAAAAGTGCATGTGCTACTGCACAAAAAAAGTGCTTAATACTGTGATAAAATCACAATAAAGAGCAAAGTGTGAAGTGAAACACACTACACTTACATCTATTCCTACTGGTTAGAAAATGCCTTTTTATTCTTCATAAAACCAATTAGCTTTTTATGTTGTCCTCTGTAAAAGCAGAATCAGTCAAACATGCACACTATAACACAGATCATATTTTAGTCACTGGCTGGGTCTAGGTACTCTATAAAGTCAGGTTTCTTCCAGAGTTTATTGCCATATACTGATACCGGAGAAACTGACGGAAGCAAAGCACAGAGGGATGGACACAGGTTTCTTCAGGAAGGAAGAGATTCTTTATTGGATCACCGATCGGGACTCAGAGGGACTAATGTCACCAAAAATACAGCAAGTTCTGAGCCCTGAACAATAGTGCAGGCTCCCTATATAGGCACATAACTCCTCCCATATTAAGCTCCACCCGCACATTCTCTTGACCAATCATTACAAATAAGAATTAACTTCCTGCTTGACCGCATGGCTTGTCCAGCACAATGGAGGAGGGGAATACTACATCCTGTATTCTTGCACATGCTCCGTACACTACTGATCGTATCTTGCCTCGTGCAACCAACTGATCGATACGTCAGCATATGCACGTACACATGCCACGTGGTAATCTCGGCCTACTAAATTTATTTTTACCGAGATTCCACCACATTCCCCCCTTTGATGCCTCTTGATATTTTACAATTACTTGAGGCATCACTTAACCTTGGTTTGCATACACCACAAGTTACCTTTGAACCAGACCAGACTTATCCTACGATGTGAATCTTCAACACTCGTCTTCCTGCATTGGTTCTCCCTGATCTAGAGCCTTATATTTATAAATTGCCATTATCTGTGCAGCAGCCTTCCTCTCTGCTATATTTTCTATCAGGCTTTGCACAGACCTAACTACTAAGGGTATAAGACACGGCAGGAGTAGACACAACATTAAAATCAGTAGGACTCCACCTACCACTGCCTTAAGC
Source organism: Pelobates cultripes (assembly GCA_933207985.1). Lineage (NCBI taxonomy): Eukaryota > Metazoa > Chordata > Amphibia > Anura > Pelobatidae > Pelobates > Pelobates cultripes. The sequence continues at coordinate 172,656,642 of OW240912.1, read as the reverse complement.
CCTCCAAACCACTCATACCAGCTACCAAACCAACTACTTGGATTGTACCCTTTCCATACCTGAGTAGGCACATGCGCTAGTTTAACCATATGGCTAGTAAGCTCAGCTATTGCTTGCCCTTCGTCATCTATTTGAAGACAGCAATTGCTCAGGTTAAACTTCCCACATACACCTCCCTCTACTGCCAAAAGATAATCCAAGGCTAATCTATTTTGGTAAACTGCTGTCCTCATCCTGGTATTATGCTTCGCTAGAAGATTGAGCGCTTGTGATGTCTCGTTAGTAATGATCTCAACCACCGCCTGTAACCTTATAATGCGGTTGAGCATATAAATAGGGGTTCTATAACCAAAGGTACCATCCTCTGCCCACGTGGCTGGCCCATAATAATCTATAATACGCTGGGGAGGCCATTCATTATCTTCCCAGGCACCTATCTCTATGGGTCCCCTTTTCTTCCTATGATTCACATCTTACACTTTAACACCTAAAGTCTCACCTGTTTCAATAGGCAACAAGAAGAAGGATGGTTTTAACATACCCAACACACATGCCCCTTCCCAGTCCTGTGGTAACTCCGAATAGGCCTTCTTACCACAGATCCAGTACAAATTCGCTGGGGCTCTCCAGTTAGATGTGATGGATAGATCAAACCATACGTCCTTTAAATTGGCATATCTTGCAAACGGGTTAGATGGTTCTGAGACATTTGAAGCCGACCACCAAGTTGTATTCTTTGTATCATCATCATAAGCTTTTTGCCCTAGACAAGTTAATTCTCCTACAGAAGTATTATACATCATTCCTTTCCTCGCTATGCAAACATAACCTATGATGGAGGTCTTCAATCTCCACTCAGATTTACCTCTAACACTCATATGATAGTCGGCTTGTGTAGATATTAATTGGTCAACTGCCTCAGAACCGGACATTACCTCCTTTGCTTCCCAAGGCCATTGGTCTCCCATGTTAGTACCTCCACACACATAGCAGTTGGTAACATTAAGACTACCGGCAATACTCTCGGCTAAATCAATGAACAAGTTTTTAGCATTATGGGGATCTTATTATCTATGCTCATCTCTTCATAAAAGGAATGGTATACTTGATGAGTTTGGGAGGTTACCGTATCAGTCTCTATCCCTATAAACAATATTGTCCCAGGGTCTAAACCCGTCCCATATATTTGAAACCCAAATAAATTACCATATTTATCTAAGAACTTGTCAGGGTTATTTATAAGTATATGGATTGGATTGCATTCCATAGACTTACAATATGGATCAGTAGACAACTTAGTCACAATCATGTCCTTGTCTGCTGTCTGTCCCCAAGTCGCCCACCCCACACAAGACCAATATGGGCAGAAGTTATAATCTCTATTTGGGCATCTTTGACTTACATATTTATTTTTACTACTGGGACAAATATATTTATCGTTAGACCCATACGTCCTCTCCCATCTAAGATCCCCACATACATTCCACGGCTTTTTACCACTTGATATTGCTTTACACGCATCAAATAGCAGAGCACCTGAAGAATATATGGATTTTAATACCGTCTTATTAATTAGGGTCCCCTGAGAATCTCCATTTCTGAGAGTCAACCAAATTGTACGGGATTGATACTCAGGACTGAAGCACTTAGGTTCTCCTACTCCTAAATGACACGCACTATATTCTATATTTAAGTATCTACATCTTGATACATCTCCTTTACACTCATATTGCGAATGCCAAATTAGGGTCTGGGATATATGGTTACCTGTTTTTGTAGTCTTAATGCATACCTCACAGCTAGGAGTGTTGGTACCTCTACCTTCCTGAATATAAAAATACACATAAATAAACATTATTAAAAATACATCTTTCGTCGTCATCCTCAGTCTTCGTCGGTGCGAAGGCACTTCAGCTTCCAGGATGTAAGTACTGCAGGGAATGGAGTTCTGCTCGTCTTCACAGGGGTCCCCTCAAGACTTTCCCTGACTTATACACTCGTTGGTGAGTGGACAGGCTTTATTATGGCCTTCTCACTCACTTACCAAGTCTCTAAAACAATAAAATTTGTAATCTACAAGGTTCCTCGTCACTCCGACTGAGTCGTGCGTTTTAACCGGATCTTGCAGGGATTCTCTGGATTTGCTGTAACTTGCCAGGAATCGGCTGCTGCTGGTTTAACCTTGGAGTGATGTATCCACGGAGCCACTTCGGCTACTTTTATCGCTGTAGGGGTAGACAGAAGAACAACATAAGGACCTCTCCACTTGGCCCTAACGGCACATTATTCCACTCTTTAATCCACACTTGGTCGCCTGGGTGGTAACTATGAATTGGGGGATAAATATTCACAGGTAATCTATCTTGTACCCATTTCTGTACCTCCTCCATAGTCTTACCCAACTCTACAACCTGCTGCCGGGTAATTCTTTCTCCCAACTGACTCAAATCCCCCCTTAAGTTACCAAGCACGGGAGGTGGTCGCCCGTACATGATTTCAAAAGGAGAGAGGCCCATCCTTCTGGTAGGTGTACTACGGATTCGCAATAGAGCTATGGGCAAGAGAACGCTCCACTTAAGTTGGGTTTCCTGACACATTTTAGCCAACTGATTCTTAATAGTTCTATTCATTCTCTCTACCTTACCAGAACTCTGGGGTCTATATGCCGTATGAAGCCTCCACTTTATACCAAGCATATGAGTCAATTGTTGTAGGCACTGATGAACAAAAGCTGGACCATTGTCCTATCCTATAGAGCAGGGTAGTCCATATCGGGGTATTATTTCTCGTAGCAGGAATCTCACGACTTCTCCTGCTTTCTCTGTACGAGTAGGACATGCTTCTACCCAGCCTGAATAGGTGCACACCACTACCAGCAGGTAGCTATGTCCACCCGATTTAGGCATCACTGTATAGTCAATTTGTAAATCGGACATGGGAAGTCCCCCCATAAACTGGACTCCTGGTGGCTTTACTGGTCCTTGTCTTGCATTATTTTTAGCACACGTTACACATCTACGTACAATGGCCTGAGTCAAGTTGGACAATCTTGGTATGTAGAAATGTTTTCTGAGAGATTCTTCTGTACTGTTTCTCCCAGAATGTGTCCCGTTATGATAGTTTTGGACAATTTCTACCGCTAGTGATGCTGGAATAACTATTCTTCCATCTTCTAACTGATACCATTTGTTCTCCAAATACTTTCCAGGTTCAGTCCTTAACTACTCCTCTTCTTGAGCTGTATAAATTGGAGTCCATTGAGACAGTGGAGTTGGTATAAGAGCAGCTATATGCCCCACATATTCCTGTCTTCCTGATTCAGCAGCACGCTTAGCTGCACTATCTGCCATCCGATTCCCTTTGGTTACATCACCATCTCCTCTCAGATGCGCCCGACAATGTATAATAACGACTTCTTTCGGCTCCCACACTGCTTCCAATAGTTGTAGGATCTCAGCTGCGTATTTGATTTCTTTGCCTTCTGAATTCAATAGTCCTCTTTCTTTATACAAAGCTCCGGGGGCATGAGTGGTTAAAAACGCATACTTGGAGTCCGTGTAGATGTTCACTCTTAAACCTTCAGCCAATTGTAACGCTCGAGTCAGTGCTATCAATTCTGCCTTTTGTGCTGATGTTCCTTTTGCCAGTGGCCGAGCTTCTATCACCTTGTCTATCGTTGTTACTGCATATCCTGCATAGCGGATCCCTTCTTTTACATAACTACTGCCGTCGGTGTAATATTGAACATCAGGGTTCTGGATGGGAAAATCATGAAGATCTGGTCTACTTGAAAATACTTCATCCATTACTTCCAAACAATCATGTTGACTTTCAGTAGGTTGTGGCAAAAGGGTAGCTGGATTTAAGGTATTTATAGTCTCTAAATGCACTCTTGGGTTTTCACACAACATTGCTTGATACTTGGTCATACGGCTGTTACTAAACCAATGATTTCCTTTGTAATCCAACAACGTCTGTACTGCATGTGGAACTCGTACATAAAGTTCTTGACCCAGAGTGAGTTTATCGGCTTCAGCTACTAGCAGGGCTGCTGCAGCTACAGCTCTTAGACAAGGTGGAAGTCCGCTGGCCACTGCATCCAGTTGCTTAGACATGTAGGCAACAGGTCTTTGCCATGATCCCAAGTACTGTGTCAATACTCCCACAGCCATTCTTCTTTGCTCATGTACATACAGGTAGAATGGCCGTGAGTGGTCAGGTAGACCTAATGCTGGGGCACTCATCAAAGCCCTCTTCACATCTTC
>OW240912.1:172553885-172644679 GCA_933207985.1 Pelobates cultripes | reverse complement strand
CACAGGAAGCACCTCTAGTGACCGTCTGAGTGACTGTCACTAGCAGTGTCACTTTGAAGCAATGTAAACACTGCCTTTTGTCTGAAAAGTCAGTGTTTACGTTGAAAAGCCTGTAGGACATGCTATAGACACCAGTACCACCACATTAAGCTGTGTGTGTGCGTCTGCTAGTGAGTGAGCTTGCTTGCATGTGTGTGCCTGCTAGTGAGTGAGCTTGTGTTTTTATGTCAATGAGCTGATGTATATCAGTAAGATTGTTTGTCTATGAGGCTGTGTATCAATGAGCTTGTGTGTGTCACTGAAATGTCAGTGAAATTGCCTGTGTCTGCATCTGCGTATGCTTACTGTATAATTAAACGTTTTACCCTGAAAGGACCAATATTTTATATTAGAAAAAGCAATATATATATATATATATTACTCAATCATCTGTCCTGGCAAGACATAGCCTTACATATTACACGCGACAATATATGGCGCAGTGACTTATGGGGCTGGCACAAATTTGTTTTCCAGGGCTGCTTTGTATCCCCAGTTCAGCCTTAAAATCATTGAGTAAACTTGACCCTGTACCTCACAGTCAGCAGACACATTCCAGCCAATCAGCAGCAGACCCTCCCTCCCAGACCCTCCCACCTCCTGGACAGCATCCATTTTACATTCATTGTGAAGCTGCATTCTTAGTGAGCTGTCCAGGAGGTGGGAGGGTCTGGGAGGGAGGGTCTGCTACTGATCCAGCCAATCAGTAGCAGACCCTCCCTCCCTGCTGACTGTGAGGTACAGGGTCAACGTTTACTCAATGATGACGAATAGGGGGTGGACCAAAAGCGCATATGTTCGCCATCTGTGGCGAACCGTTCGGGACATCACTATTTACTATACTATTTGCGGTAGTGTATTATATTTGCACACTTCTTATGTATGTCCTTTTCTACTTTGCTTTTTATTGATGTTATAAAAACATTTTTTTACTACTGATCCTGCTTCTGGAGTACCTCCGAAGCCAGTTATTGGCAGCCTGACGCTCATCATATAGAGCCTGATACGGCTCTATGCTTGTGAGTTGACGCATCATATTACCTTTCTTTAATATTGTTATATACAGATTTCACTATGTGTGGCAATATTTTTTTTTTATAGATCTCCCAGGAAGAAATTCCGCTATTGTCATTTAGACGTTATTAGTGGGAAGTATACACATATAAGTGTCACATTGGGTGTGGTATTAATGTGGTAATTGTATTATCACGTTTATTTGTTATTTGGATTGTAAAGGTGATTGGGAACACCTGTATATACATACACCCTATATACTATTTGAAGCGCCTATACACCTCCTGACTCTTTGAGTGTCTGTTTGTGTACTTAAAATCCATAAAGTCAGTTGAGCTTCTAAAGTAAAAAAAGACCCAAGCGCAAAAAAACAACTGATCAGAAATTCACAAAGACATCCAAACATACCCGAACTCTATATAAGCAACACTTACTTGCCTTACATGCTTCCGGTTAGAGAGAGACTGATCTGTGGCCTGGTGGGCCCTGACGAGTGGAGAGGTGGCCGATCTCACATCGGGACAACCCAGAGAGCTGCCGGAATCACACTCAAGCGCCCTGTTCCCCACCACTGGACCGGTGGGGGTTATCCCGGTCTTTACCTAGGAGGCATCCCTGTTGAGGGCTTCACGGCACTGGCAGTCTGACGCAGAAGCAACAGCAACTTCTCATCTTATGAATTATATTACAACATTGTTACTCTAGTTAACACAGTGCTTTATTTTACACTCATTAAGGTACCTTTGCTTAAGGAAGTCTGTATAATTTGTTTACTCATTTCCTCAATGCTGCAGGAGACAACATACGTTGAAGTCTCTGCCAGTAACAAAAAGACTTAACAGTTTGTTATAAACAACTTTCATAATTTTGAAGCTGCATAAGACACACTGTCCAATCTCTGCTTGAAATAGCAACATTCTATCTTATGAGTCATATCGCAACATTGTTGCTGTAGACAATATCGTGCTTTATCTTGCACTCTTTAAGGTACCCCTGCTTAAGAGAGTCTGTATAATTACATGATTTTGCTATTTCATGACAAAAGTCATGAGTTTATGAAAGACACGGAGGAGAGTATTGCTTAAAAGACATACTCATTTTCCTGGCACTATAGTGCCCTGAGGGTGCCCCCACCCTCAGGGACCCCCTCCCGCCGAGCTCTGGGGAGAGGAAGGGGTTACCTTTCTCCAGCGTCGGGCGGGGAGCTCTCCTCCTCCTCTCCTCCTTCATAGCGACGTCATCGGCTGAATGCGCATGCGCGGCAGGAGCCGCGCGTGCATTCAGCCAGTTCATAGGAAAGCATTTACAATGCTTTCCTATGGACGCTGGCGTCTTCTTACTGTGATTTTCACAGTGAGAAGCACGCAAGCGCCTCTAGAGGCTGTCAGTGAGACAGCCACTAGAGGCTGGATTAACCATATTATAAACATAGCAGTTTCTCTGAAACTGCTATGTTTATAAAATAAAGGGTTAACCCTAGCTGGACCTGGCACCCAGACTACTTCATTAAGCTGAAGTGGTCTCGGTGCCTATAGTGGTCCTTTAAATGCAGCCGGACACCGATCAGGAACCATAAGCAAACTGGGACCAATCCATCAACGAACAGAGAGACGCCAACAGTGAGGAGCACATCACAGCAGGATCCATAGACCTCCAGCCAACGTGGTGAAGCCTTGTGGGAAGTAGTGAAGATCTCCCAAACAGCACAGAATCAACCTGTGAAAACATAAAAACAGGAGCCAAACGCTTAAATAGGTACTTAAACCAAATTGGGCATGCCAAGACATAATGTATTGATAAACTGAAGCAACACAGTGCCCATAACGTAAGACAAAACCCTCCAGACAAAACATAACATTAACAGTTCAGATGCACATAAGAGGTAATATAACACAGAGTGCATCACAAATACCTTCCATCTCCTGGAAACATACCTTAGAGAAAAACAAAAGGGGGGATAATAAAGTGAAAGAAACATAAAATAGTGGGACAATAATCGCCTCCGTGTCTTTCATAAAATCATGACTTTTCTGCATGAAATAGCAAAATCATGTAATTTTATGTCAAGACACAGAGGCTCATATTGCAAATTTAAAGCTGATCAATAACAAAAGAGAAAACATGAGGTGAAGGCCAAAAGTAAAACTCACGAAAAGTGGATTCATGGGACCAGTCCACCATCCTCATCAGGTCTTCCAGTTGCGCCCCCGAAGCCACCATAGACGTGGCTGATGCCCCCCCGCGAGGAGTGGGTACTAAAGATGGACATATCCACACCAGCCAGCGACATCGTCCATTTCACCCAACAAGCCAAGGTAGTACTGGACACAGGGGCAAAGGGTTGACGAACCGAGAGAAAAAGCTGAGGGGACGAAACCAAACGATGTGCACTTGCCCAAAGCTCAAATTCCGGCAAACAGGTCACTGGACATAACGCCGGGGTAACTGGAAAACTCGGATACAAAAACTGACCAAATAGCTGTATTAGTGCGTCTGGATCTGGGCTCCAACTGTAGAACCAAGGTAATTGGGTGTTGATCCGGGATGTGAAGAGGTCGATGGCAAAAGGCCCCCAGAGAGACAAGATAGTGGAGAACACCTCTACATCCGATTTCCTATCGCTGCTGTCTGACAGATAGCATGAACTCCAGTGCGCATGAGTGTTGTGCAGACCTGATTCGTCGTCCGACCAGCGTCCCCCGGTAGTCACACCGTGGGCACCCCAACCGTGGAAACTTGCATCTGAATCCACCGTGAACTCTGGTTGGGAACCGAAGATGGCCTTGCCATTCCAAGCCGAGAAGTTGTGGATCCACCAGGTCAATTTGTCCCGAGTTTCCGAGTCCAGAGAGACCATGTCTGCATAGGACACCCCACTGCAAAGGTGTGCAATCTTCAGACTGAGGGGCTGGGAACACCCCTTGGATTGATGAAGCCAGTAGGCCAATTATCCATGCCAGATGACGCAGCAATAGCTGGTGGCGTGCTAGAGCGCGGCATAATTCCTTGTGGATGGTCCTTATCTTGGACAGAGGGAAGCTGAACCCGAGGAGTCTACGGTGAACCCGAGGAACTCCATGCATTGCGAAGGGGACAGGCAGGATTTTTCCCAGTTAGGAGGAAACCCAGGTGAGAGAGAAGATCGATCATCCATTGCAGGTGCTTCAGGAGGACCGAACGATCCTGTGCCATGATGAGGATGTTGTCCAAGTAGACGATCAGCCAAACTCCTCAACTGCGCAACCAAGCCATGGCAGGGTGCATCAATTTTGTGAAGCACCAAGGTGCTGACGAGAATCCAAAAGGGAGGCAAGTGAAGCGCCAGGTGTCGCCTTTCCAGAGGAAGCGTAATAAGTCCCTGGATGCTTCGGTCACTGGGACCATCAAGTATGCGTCCTTGAGGTCTAACTTCGCCATCCAGTCTCCCGAAGGAGCATATGGGGGCCAGCACTATCGCCCCTTTCGCGTGGAGGGCCGATAGTTCCACGTCTATCAAGGCGCGGTCGGTCACTGAGAGCGAAATAGGGCGAGGAGGAGGAATGTGACACAATGAGTGTCGACTAACTTAATGTGAAACCCCTGAACGGTGGTCAGGACCCAGACATCGGAGGTGATGGTTGACCAGGCTTGGAAAGAATGACGGAGTCTGCCCCCTACACAAATATTGGAAAAAAACATGAGGTAGATGTTAGCTTACCGTAAGGGTGTCTGGAACCGAAGTTCCCAATGAAGCCTCTGGAGCGCCATGGTCTTCTATGAGAGGGGAAGAAAGGGGACTGGTGTCTCGTCTCCTGGTAGGGTGGTCTCTAGGTATAGGAGCCTCGTCCCGATCCACGTGGTAGTTGGAACGGCCGGACAGACGTCCCCTGAATCTGCCGGCCCTGGTAGAGACCTGCCCCTGAAATACCCTCTTCGTAGAGGATTGGGCGTGATCCAGGACTGTAAAAGCACCCACAAAGCTCCCAAGGTCCTTTATAAAGGAGTCCCCAAATAACAGGCCCTGGGCATCCTTGTCCGCCTCTGTGAATGCGAGGTTGGCGAGTTTTGGCTCGATTTTAAAAAGAATGGCTTTACGCCGTTCTATGGACAGGGAGGTGTTAACACTGCCCGCTATGCAGATTGCCCTCTGCACCCAGCCACGGAGTTTCTCCTGGTCAACCTGCCTGTTTTTGGCTCTGGCGATTTCAGCCAGGTCAAATAGTTTGGCCAAAGGACCAAATATGTCCAGGTGTTTATCCTGGCATGATTTTAGTGCCGAATCAAAGCCCTTGCGGGGATTCCAACCCAACTTGGAGAGGAATTGGGTCATCTTAGGATCGACTATAGGGGTCTAACAGACTTTGCTGGGCACCAGAGGTCTTGGACATTCTGTCCTGAGTTTGTTATGCGCCGCCTTACGAAGGGGGTGCCGTACCCAATCCAGGTATCGTACCACATGGTACGCTGGGAGCCATTCCGCCGACCTCGGATGATGGACAGCATCCGGGTCAAACATGGGTTCCCCAGATGGATCCATGAGGGTGGAGCCCGCAGTAGCGGGGGAGTCGCTCCGAGAGCCACTCACTACCATCCTCGATTGAGCAGGGACATCGTGAGAGTCATCGTGAGAGTCACACACGGACTCGGCATCAGCCTCCTCGCTAGACCCGATTTCTGAGTCGGAGTGACTCTCTTTTTGTGCTCTAGCACATTTCCACTGCCGCGCCCATTCTGCCTGGCGCGGAAAGGCTCTTTTGCGTGACATGGGCATGTTATCATGGGTGGTCACGGGTGCACTAATCATATTGGTTCTGGAGGCAGGGGGACTTAAGTGCCTGGATTTGGCAGTAGCCTTTTTAGGTGCGTCCCCTGTAAGGCCTGGAGCGGGATGCGCTATTCGCGTCGGTGTGGCCGAACCTTCTGTGGCCAAAGGGCGAGTCAGTAAGGCCTGTGATACGGTCTGGGAGAGAGCAGAGGACATGGAGCCCAAAACTAAAATGACGGAACAGACTAGCAGGAGTAAATCACCCCAAACTAGCTATACCTTTAAGAGGTTAGAGATAGGGAGCTCACCAGGGTCCAGACCGGCAGACAGGAAGAGAATACGAGGCAGAGCACAGAGCCAGAAGGACAGGTTGTCAGAAAATGGCCACCAGTAATCTCGCGAATCCTGTGAATTTGTCAAATTAAAGAGCTGAACGTTTGGCAAAAAAGAGACAAATTTGTATGAACAAATAGACGAATGGAATGAATAGGAAAACAGGGCTTGATTCATTCACAAAAAACAGCCAAACGAAATGAAGAAACAGGCGCAAAAGGGCGCCAAATAGACAGGGAGCAATGGAGCCACAGACAGCAAGAAGGAGATAAGGCAAATGGAGAAATGAGAAGAGCAACAAAAGGAAGCTCAAGGGAGAGCGATACAAATAATACCTATAAAAAAAATCAAGCAAAAAAAGAGGCGCTAGTGATACAGTGATAAAATCCTTATATATGCGTATATAAACCTTCTCAGTGAAACAGCTCTAAAAACACCCAATAAAATCAAAAGATAAAAATGTGCGCTATACCTTTAAATATTGAAGTGCTACAAAGTGAAAAAGTGTCAGTGCACTGTGCATTCAGGAATTACCTTTATATTATTAGAATAATGTGCAAAATTGCAATTTGTGTTATGTGCTAAATATACTAAAAACTACTTACTAAAGAAATAGGGATTTCACACTATTTCTTCCAGGGATGCATAAGGACATAAAAAGACAGAAATATAAACAGAGCATAATACTGTATAACAAGAAATTCTAAGAATGACCATAAAAATGGAATCAAACTCACAAGAGGAGAGCAGTAAGCAGTAAGGCTTGTGGCCACACATGGGACTAAATGCAAATAGGGATCAGTGTATGGCAGCTTGAATGTAGAAAACACTTTATTTCCAACAAAGTTAAAAAGTTCACAGTACACGTGAGCATGTGCTCCCTTATCCACAGGAATTCATACCCCTATGCTGCAGTGGAGCTTCAAAACCGCGGCTAGCACTGGCGGTCTCCTCGAAAATCGACACCTGCAGGGGGTTCTTCCGGGAGGCGGGGCTACGTTCCATCACATGTTAGAGTGATGACGTCAATGCGTATGCGGACGTGATGACGCGTTTCGCCTAGTTCGGCTTCTTAAGATCACGTCATCATTCAGCTGCCATTTCCTTTTGTAGTTTTCATTGTGGGCGTTACGTTACAGCCCCACTTCGCTATTGGCCATAATTTAAGTCTCTCATTAGAATGATTGCATACATTAATTTAAAAGTCCACATGTCCTTTTGATGTATCGCCTAAACGTTATCATTGGCCAAAACCACGGCACAAACCCAACTTGCAAAATTAACATCAAAACAAAATCAAAACATATGTACATAAATATAATTATTACAAAGACCTAATTATACATAAAAATAAAATGAAAAGTATTAAAACAGATTTTGCATGAGTAATAAATGTAACCTTGTGTATTTTATTGTATTTTACTGTCTTTTTACTGCCATGTGCTTAATGGAGTTTTGCCTCTGTCCTTGGAGATAATGGGATTACTTCCCAATTATCTCCAGGATGGAAGACTCTGTGGAACTGGTTTTGGGCAGAAAAGCCATGCTTCCTTTGGTCACAAAGGACTTCGATCTATCTTTTGAACCAATGGACCAATTTGGATGATTTTTACATATGTTTGTATTTGGAGTATGCTGATTCTGAAAATGTAAGTGAATTTATGTGAATGTGATGCATACTTTTAAAGTTATGAATAATGTGGAAAAACTGTATTTATCTGCCTGTGATAATTACATTAACCCATTGTGTAAGGTAATTGTATCACAGGCAGAGGGGAGGATTTTGTGTGGGAGTGTCTGAGTGTATAGTACGTTTATTGGTTGTTTTACAAAACCCTGTAGATGGTACTAATGAGTAAGAATGTGTATATAAGAACAATAAACCCACAGCTCTGTCTGTTCACTGCTTGACCCTCAACACGGAGCCTTGTCTCGTTCTTGGGGGGGATTTATTGTATGCGGTTCCAGTTCGACTGCTAGGAGTGTAAACCTATTCGTATGGTTTTTACTATTCGGCTGTTTACGGCATTCACATGGTTCCGGTTCTGCTGTTTACAGCATTCATATGGTTTCCTGTTCGGCAGATTGGTGTATTTGGTAGCTGCCTGTGTATCTGGAAAGGGAATATCCTCTAAACGGCCTTTAACCCCTTTTTATGCTCGGGGTGCCGTTACAATAAATATGAAAAAATAAAAAACCTGCTTACAGGAAAAAAAAAGGAGGAACATTAATATACAGCTAAAGGGAGAACATATGTATAATAAATGTAAAAATAAGTAAAACCAGTTTTTTTTTTTAATTGTATAGATCAAAATCTATTTTAAGGCCTTTAGTTTCCAGGGTCTCCAGCCTATGAACCCATTTCATCTCTTCTCTGCCTATAAATTGAATAAAATCCCCTCCTCGCCAATAATTTTTAACTACTTGTATACCCAGGAACAATAGACCACTAGGGTCCTTATTATGACATTTTTTTAAATGTGCAGAGACACTATGTTGATCAAAGCCCTTACGAATATTGTTAATGTGCTCGTATATTCTTTTATGTAGTGGGTGAATAGTTCTGCCCACATATTGATACCCACATGGGCATATAAGGAGGTAGATAACTTTCTTAGTAAAACAGGTAATAAAATCTTTAATTAAAAATTCTTCAGATTTATATTTAGTTTTGAACTTACTAATACCTTTCAATGACCTATTTTTACTATTTACACATCCAACACACTTGTTATACAGTATTATGCTATGTTTATTTTTCTGTCTTTTTATGCATCCCTGGAAGAAATAGTGTGAAATCCCTATTTCTTTAGTAAGTAGTTTTTAGTATATTTAGCACATAACATAAATTGCAATTTTGCACAATATTCTAATCATATAAAGGTATTTCCTGAATGCACAGTGCATGGACACTTTTTCACTTTGTAGCACTTCAATATTTAAAGGAATAGCACACCTTTTTATCTTTTGATACAAATAATACCCCAAAGAAGGTCTGGAACCCTGAGCTCAAAGGTAACAAACAAATGCATAATATACAATAACCATAGAGAATAAATAGAAGAACAAATTCATAATAATATGTAGAAAAATAAAGCAATAATGAGTCTACAACAAATAATAACAATAAAATAATAAATATCATTACAGGGAAACTCCAGTGCCAGGAAAACAATCCGTTTTCCTGGCACTGCAGGTCCCCTCTCTCTCCCACCCCCCAATCCCCGGTTACTTAAAACCCCTTAAGTAACTTACCAGAGGCAGCGACGATGTCCCACGTCGCTGCTTCTTCCTCTGCCGCCGCTTCTCCTAGTGATTGCGTCGGCTAGTGGGCGAGACTGATACCGCCCATCGGCCGGGGAGACCTAATGCGCATTAGCGCTCCCCATAGGAAAGCATTGAAAATGAGCAACGCTGGAGGTCCTCACACAGCGTGAGGACGTCCAGCGACGCACTAGGACAGGTTTCCTGTGCTATGATCCAGGAAGTGCCCTGTAGTGGCTGTCTAGTAGCCAGCCACTAGAGGTGGAGTTAACCCTGCAAGGTAATTATTGCAGTTTATTAAAAACTGCAATAATTACACTTGCAGGGTTAAAAGTAGTGGGAGTTGGCACCCAGACCACTCCAATGGGCAGAAGTGGTCTGGGTGCCTGGAGTGTCCCTTTAATCATAATAAATCAATGATAATAAGAAACATATATATGTAAGAGAAAATTTGTCATGTACTTATCTTTGTGTGGAGCAGCAAAGAAAGAGGAAATATGTGGGGAGGTGCTATACTGGGACTTGGTATGGGAGTGGCCTATCATTATAGTTACCATTTTTTCTTACTGTTTGTATTCTTTGCTGCTTTTGGTGGACAGTAAAGAAAGGGTTATGCAATATGAGCCTCCATGTCTTGACATAACATTTTTTACTCACTTCCTCATTTTACTAATTCTTAATTATAATCAATAAAAGTTAATTTTTAATGTTATCTGCATATCTTGGTCTGGGCAAATCTTTTCTTCTTTTTTGTTCTTTCCCTAGCATAGCACAGTGTTACTTTTGGCATATTTTATAAACATGTATTGTATTCTCTATATACATTAATCGTTTGATATGTCTACTTTCATAATCATTTATATCTGTTGATGACATTATCCCTGTTGTAATTGAACACAACCTAAAATAAAGAATTACAAAACAAAAAATCCAGACCCTAAAAAAAAAATAATTAATCTTCACCCAGTGAGGACACCACGCAGACTGAGCTCTGCAGGGCAGGGAAAGGCTTATAAAGCCTTCCTACACCCTGCAATTTGACCTCTTCTCCCTTCCCCCCCTGCGCTCATTAGTGGGTGGTGGGGGCGACAATAGGTGCTCCCTGCCTATTATCATTTACGGCCCCCACCCGCCGCTCATGGATGGAGTCCCTATGTCCTCCGTTTAGTTGAATAGACCCCGCTCAGGGGGACACCATGTCCCCCCTGCAAGTTATTATTATTATTATTATTATTGTCATTTATATAGCGCCAACAGATTCCGTAGCGCTTTACAATGAATATAAAAGAGGAAGATTTAACAATAAATTAGACAATTACAAAAAACTAACATGAACGATAGAGTGCTGACCTTTAGGAGAGAGCAAGGGACAGGTATTGGAGGCAAACCTCTGAAGAGAGAGGTTTTAAGGCACTTCTTAAAAGATTGAAGGGGGGCGGAGCTTGTCCACAGATCTGATCGGACGCCATTTCTAGAAGCTCCTCATTTTCTCAACCTAATCCTGCCAATATCAGCCACTCTGGGCACAATCCAGCCACCACACTTACTTAGCTGGATTCAGTGGGGCAAGAGGAACCGATGGATGCCTTTTTTCCAGGCATCAAAATCGACACGGAGGAAGCACAGGCCTGGGACCTACCGCATGCTCCAAGGCCTGAAGATATCTTGGGAAGCTTTGCCACGAGCGGAGCCGCGAGTCCACAATCCCAGTCATCACCAGCCTCACCAGCGACAATGCAAGACAAGGGTAGGCGCTCTAAAAAGCCCCAAACCCCGGTGGATGGATGGGATATAGGGGCCATGTTGCAAAGGCCCGCTCAACACAGACCCGCTCCCACAGAAGACATGCATGTCAGAGAAACGGGCACAGCAGCAGGCCATGACAGACCTGAAGGCTCACAATCCTCACAAATCCCTCAAGCTGAGCCGCAAGAGTTGTCAGACGACTCAGCGCCCACCACAAAGCAGGATTTAAAACTCCTACTAGCGGACTTTCACAAATTACTGGCGGCAGACTCCGCACTACTTAAAACGAAGGTACAGGCGTTCACCGAGAGAGTTCGAGTTACAGAAAAGGATATGATAGCTGTACAAACCCACTTAACCAACGTGGATAATTCCATGCAATCGCTCCAAGCCCAAAACCAAACCCTGTCACTCAGACCCACTACACTCGAAGACCGTCAGAGACGCATGCATATCAAGATCAGGGGCATCTTCCCAGCGGTCACTGCAGAAGAACTGCCACACTACATAAGAACATTCTTAGATGCATCACACTGCCAGACAAGCTTAAAATTATGTCGGCACTGAAAGACAAGGCACCGCTCACATTTGAGAACTCAACTCTCACATTTTACCAGGACCTCACAAGGAGTTAATTTTCCTGAGAAAAATTCTGCTTTAGTTTTTTTATAGATGGTTTAATTTTGTAGTTTGTATTTTTTGCTCACAACTGGCAATACTTCACAGTGCCCTCATAGGCATGTGCCCTGCACACACGAGGGCTGATTAGGCTAGCACTCGCATAAGCTAATACAAAGTGGCGTACCACCACCACCCCCCTGCTGCCCCCATAGGTCAGGGGCACACAGCATGGATGCATATCCTCTTACTCCACCTACAAATTATCTAGGGCAAGTACGCTCACATTAATCATAATATGCACCCACCTCCTCAGCCTGATGCTAGCATGATATAGTCTATATGACGAAGAACCCGTAACCCGCGCCCCCCCACATATATACCTGAGCCACCTACGGGCACAAGTCATAGGCACCATGCATAGGGACCACGTTAAGCTTAAGAAACACACTGAAGTTTGTATTCGAGCTACCTCCTTCCCATAGTCCCCAACTAATTTTTAAAGAATGGACCTTACAAAAATGTGATGCTGTTAATTGTAGATTATGCTAGCTTTAGTCTACCTATAATCTTAATTTTATTACTGACAGGAGGCGAATATTTGCTTAAGTCTCTCTCTACTAGAACTTCACAGCAGCACAGAAAAACAACCAATCAGAAAAAAATTAGGTACTATAAAACTCCCCTCCCCACACATTAATTTCTTCTTTCGATCTGCAATGAAAACAGAACAAAAGGCAGAAAATACAATGGAAAATACAATGGAGAAAAACGAAGTCATAGATATAATGAATACAACAACGTCCATCATCTGAGAAGAGCTGTCCAACCCGATAGCGTTGATGGATTGTAAACTGAAACGAGAGAAAAACAGAATCGAACAGGTTGGTTAGCCAATGAAATGTACACTGAACAAAACATGTAGGCACCCAGTGAGATAACCAGAAATACCATAACCTGCATAGATCCCAACCCTTACTAGGAAAAACGGACATAAGAATAAGTGAGAGGTAGCAGAGACAACAAGCAGAGTTGCATATCTACCTGATGAACCCAAACTATTAAACAAGAGCGGGATTAAGAATGGGAGGGAAATATTTGCCTCCTGTCATTAATAAAATTAAGATTATACGTACACTAAAGCTAGCATAATCTACAATTTTACAACATGACAGGAGGCTTCATATTTGCTGTTTTAACGCTAAAGCAACAAGTGCAACGATGCTTGTTTCGCTGATACCACTTCCAGGAGAAAACTAGAGCAAAACCCAAATAGGCCTTGAATAGTGAAAAGGGACAGCGGATGGCTCGATGACAGTGCCAGCTGTCAATGACCACCAGTTATTGAAAACACACAATCCGCTGTTAGGCCGTATGTGCGGATGTGACTCGCAAGGTCGATCTAATAACTGTATTCCTCTGGCGTAAATTCTGAAGATCCCTTTGGAATGCGAGGAAAGACTGCCACTAGGTCTCAACCCTCTATGCGGAAGATTGCTCCTCCGATCGTGTCAGAATCACCCGGCTCTGTTGGCCAACTCCAACCTCCAATAAGGTGTCTGAGCCCATCACCAAGTCTGTCACAAAACCGAAAGTGTCTTTTCGTTCCCTACTGATCTACCAGGCGAGTGGTCTCATTCAGGAAAGAACCAATTACATTGGTCCGAGTGCGGGCCAAATCCGTCTTCTACTAAGTGTTTCCTGTACTCCAATTGGACTGCAGAAACTGCAACTGAGGCAGGCCAAGTCTTCCCAAGGGACGTCCTATCAGGTACCCAAACTGAATTTGTGTAGCAAAACGATGCTAGATCCTATGGTTCGAAAAGTAGGCAGGCTGGAGAAAAAACGACTCGGTCCTGGCGAGTGGGTCCGGATCCTGATCTACGTCCATGAGACTGTCGATTGATTAGGGAGAAATTGAACTTCCTGTACGATCCTGTTCCGGTCCAGCCCTGACTAAAGCCCGTGGAGGGACTTATGGAGTGCACGTTATACCAAAGATAGGGTATAATAGAGTGAGAACTCTAAGACTCTATATCTACAACTTGTCAGGATCTGTTATCTCCAAAAGTGGTTCATAGGTCAAGGGACCCAGGATTTTGCACTCGAGGCCTGAAGTCTAGGCATCCCTACGAAAGGAACATCCCCTGTCTTCATCTAGCGACCAGTGATACTCCTAGATACTCCTAATACGTAGGTAAAATGACAAATCTCTTCACTAATGATGTTGACTCCCGAGCGAAAAAGATATAGCGAAAAAAAGGGGTTGTCCAGGTCGAGAACGTCGGGTAGTCTGATCTGAACCCGACTCCAATTCTGGGTAATACTCTAGCGGGAGGGTGCGTCCCGACTACCACCTACACACCTGTAATAACTGGGGCTCCCCCATCAGCCGTACAACCTTCAGGAGTAAATCCAACAATGAATTGTTGGGTACACACGAAAGAGGGCCACTCCCAGAAGCTGTTTCTTGACAGCCAGCTCCTAGCGGCGCTTACCCTGCCCAATGAGGGTATAGTGGCATGGGTCCAGCAGACCACCCTTCTATAACGAAAATAGTAGCACAGGCATGGGGTCTAATGGAGGGGTTCTCTCCTCTTACCCAGTCACTGTTAAGTAGCGCCTCCTCGCTCTTCCGGTGAGGTAGTCCTAGTCCTTCTAGCAAGAGCTGTAGTATCCGCTGCAAACCATGGTGGTTAGCACAGACCTCCGAGTTGAGTTAATCGTAAGTGGGACGCCCCGCTATGAAGGCACTTGTGTACTCCTGTACTGGCCTAAACCTGTAAGATGAACCATGGGTCGACAGTAGGATAATTAACCTTGTTGGGTAGTGACCCGCGACGGGTTCGCCCTCGAGAGGGAGAGCAGAATCCTGTACTGTAAGAAGGCTGTTGTGCCAGCGGTAAACTGAGGAAGCAGTATACTTGGTCATCTTGGCCTGTGTACATGAGGGTAGCTCAGTAGCGGGTTGAATGTGCAAGAGAGCCACACTCTCAAGTAATGTAAACGGTATCCCTGCCAATCTTAGGCGGATAGTGTGAGAGGGCCATACCCTCTAGTAAAACTGTGAGGATGCCAGTGTCTGGATCCGGATATGAGAGTGAATCACACTCCAAACCCGTAATTAGCCTCAATATTCGCCTCGGGCTGAGGTTAGGGGAGGGCCGTGCCCTCTAATGAGAATTTTAGTGTCAGGCTCCATATTTGAGGGTGGGTGGGTTCCCTCTAATCCAGTAAATTAGCCTTCATTTTGAGCTGAGGTGTGAAAGGGCCGCACCCTCTTATCATGCAAAAAAAGAGCCCATATCAGTCTCAGACTGATCCTAAGCAAGGAGCTTGCCCCTTTAAAACTAGTCGAGTTGGGCTGAGGTCCTGAGAGGGATTCCCCTCTGACCCTGAAATCACGCTCTGTATCAGTCATCTGAGTGGTGTACTTAAACTGGGAATACATAAATAAAGGTCGGAGAACAATCCAGTCTAAGGGCCGTGTCCAAGAGTTTACTACTGGGGACAGGCAGAGAAATTGTAATAGCTAGAAAAAATATGGAATCTACCAATGACCGCCTGGGTCTCGCGCAAGTGTGCGAGATCCAGGGTGGTTGCCAGTAGCCTGAGGAAATGCTGGAGACATTCTCCTCGATCCACGAGAGCCCGGGAAGACAAAGTCAGGCCTCTTGACGACCCGAGCGATAGGAAAAAGGAAAGTACGTACCTCGGAGGCAAGGAAAGTAAACGGACAGGGAGAGCGAAGAATAGGGAAACCCAATTGAAATAGTCAAGACTGAGCAAGACATGGAGAGAAATAACCTAGCCATGAAAATGAATACCAGATATGCGGCTAAAGGACAAGTTGCTAAGAGTCCAGGAATTACCGTGCACCCGTGTATGTGGTGAGTATTGGTCCCTGTATGTGCATCAGAGCGAAACTTTCCTTGGAGATGTTCCGCCGCCGGCTGATGTAAGCCGTGGCTGCCCATCCGGGGATCTTTGCATAAGCCTTGTCCCACATGCTCGAGGTATAGGGCCTTCACCCTTTAAGTCATATTTAGGTGCACATAGACCGGTGTCACTTCAGATAGTATAGTAGCAGTGCCTACCTGGACACCCATCTGTCTCTGTGACAATAGTGGAAACTGAGACACCTCAGTAATATTCCCCCAGGCCCACGGCCGAAGGGTGTTTGGGCACAGACTAACGTCGGCCTACCAAATAGGCACAGACAGAGCAGCCCATCAAATGGGCACAGACAGAGCATGCCAATCATAGGGGCACAGACAGCACAGGCCAATCATAGGGGCACAGACAGCGCAGGCCAATCCAAGGGCACAGACAGAGCAGGCAAAACACGGGCATTTAGTACGACTGCCGTAAGGGCCAATGTGTTAGAGTAGGGCCTCCAGATGTCCCCAGGGTATATCAGTGTTAATTACCCCAACGTAAAAAGGTCTGCCAGGCATTGGCACCAATGGGAGTAACCCCAAACCAGGCAACTGGTAGACACTCAAGTCTATAGGCAGCCACAGACAAAACTCAGCTGCAGGGAAATCCCCATGTAGCACAGACTCCAACGTATAGAGAAACACCCTTATGAATTGCCCTCTAAAGGGCACACTGAGAGGGTTTTAATGGGGCCAGCTAAGCTCCAAAAGCCTGAGGTAGGCTGGCAGGGCCCTTCCAGATCGCCACGAGGGAGGTGACATATCTGACATATCCATCCACCTATAAAAAATTATACACATCCTGTGTCACTTTAATTAAATGATATTCAGATGGCAAGGGCTTGTGACAACTATGATGGCTTGAAAGCCCTCACTTTAATAGGCCATTTCACAAAGTAAATAAATTACAGGGCATTATGTGCAACTCCCATCACCTTAAAATTTTACTTGATGCTATAGTAAAGAAAAACTTTGCAGGAGAGAAACTGCAAGCGCATACTCTAAGGTAAGTACATAACCGGTTGGACACACATGGTCCATCTAGGGAGCCGGCTGCGAGAGAGCGGCCATGCAGGAAAGTAGTTCCGTCCGCCGGGTGCACTCCAGGGCCGTTAGACCGCGCACGGGACCGTCGGACCTGCACGCCGCTGTCCCGGAGCTCGGAGGTCTCGGAGGAGGCAAGCTGCATACAGCCTCCTGAGACCTCCGAGCGGATAAATCGACAAATAAAATAAAAAGGCCAAGGGAGATAGCCAGGGAATAATGGCAAGCGACAAGGGGGTAGGGGGAGAGAGGTAAATGAAGGCACAGTAAGCCTAAAAAGGTACATGAAGGCCTATAATGTATATATGGCACAGTAGGATAAATGAAGGTACAGTAAGGCTCACCAAAAAAACCCCATGAGTCCAAATACAGTCTAACAAAAATCTAGGTAAGCATAAGATGCACAGAAACCCCCCCAATAAACATCTATAAAGAACTATAATAAGCAATAAATCTCAAAGCCACCAACTAATAATAGCAGGAGGCAGTGGTACTCTGACCTGTACTGATGCGGAGCAGCAAAGAAAGAGGAAATGTTGTGTGGGGAGGGGAGTTTTATAGTTACTGAAATGGAAATTAATTCATTATTCTCTGTGTATCTGCCCCTGGCCAAATTAAAAAACAATGCGTGCACGCTCCCTGAAGTAATTCACACCAGACACAGGTTTCAGGTTGATGAATAACTTGAGGAATGTTTATTCAGAGGGGACGGCAGGTCCCTTTTAAAGCAAAATTACATCATAAGCATTGTCAGAGATAACATGAAATAATACTGTATTAATTGGTTAGGTGTTAAGTGGTTTCCCTAATGCTCTGCCTACTAAGGGTGAGGTCACTGAGACCATGAGGGTCTCCCCCAGATCCCAGCGCCATCTTGTTGCACGAGGTAGTTAGTCGGTGTTATAGGGAGGGAGGGGTTAGAAGCTTCTAGTGGCCATTTTGTCTAAATATGTGTTAATAGCTTATACACTGATTTTAGTTAAATGAGTAAATAGGCATTTTACTAACTAGAAAATATATCAATATCTCATTTTCACAACAGTCCCCCCTTAAAATGACTATTTACCATAACAACTGCTACTGTCCCTAGCATGTCCCTAGCTGCCTGCAGCTCATCTGTCTTAACAAGCATCGAACACTTCCCTCCGTGGGTAACCCGCGGTGGCTAGTCCACCACATCTCCGCACGTGAGACTTGCCTGTAGAGACAGACGCTTTCCCTATGAGATCCCTACAGAAACACAGTTGTCTGTTTAAATTGGTGGGATTGGAGGGGTGTGTGTGGTGTGTCACTTTCTAGATCAGTGACGTCCTGGTGTAGGAAAGTAGGGGTTACGTCGTCTATAGTCTTCCCTACTGTCTTCTGTAAGTACTTTTGTATGCAAGGAAGTACACAACAGGTTAAGAATAGGAAGATGATAATCATTATGAGAACTGCTGTCCCAACCTGGAATAGGGTTCTCTGCCAACCATTCATCCATCCAAACCATCTGTCCCAGGTATCAATGACCCCTGAGTTCCTTTTTAGTTCATCTGAAAGGCTATCCAATGTCTCTATAGCCATAGTTACCTTACCATTGGGTCCGGTGTTATCTGGAATGAATGTGCAACATGTCATGGTTTCGGGGAGAATTTTACATACGCGCCCCTTTTCTGCTAAGATCATATCCAAAGACATTCTATTTTGAAACGTCATTTGGGTGGTAGCTTGCAGCTGTTCTGCTAGTCTGATTATAATAGATATAATTAATCCAATTGACATTCTTGTTAGCTGTGATCATTGGATTCCAATGATCACAGCTAACAAGAATGTCAATTGGATTAATTATATCTATTATAACCCATCTGCCACTTCATCCCTTGCCTTGAATTCGTTGGGCACCCCCCTTGGCACACCAATGGCATCAATATAAATCATTGGAATCTTTGATTCCAATGATCACAGCTAACAAGAATGTCAATTGGATTAATTATATCTATTATAACCCATCTGCCACTTCATCCCTTGCCTTGAATTCGTTGGGCACCCCCCTTGGCACACCAATGGCATCAATATAAACATGTGGATCAAAGCTACCACGGATTGGGGCTTCCCTCTTGACTCTGGAGTGTGTGTGTGTGTTCTAACACATTGTGATAGCCATCCGGCTATAGTAGTGGTAAGGTAGAACGCATGAATGGCACATTGAAGGCCAGAATGCTTAAGATGTCCCAAGAAACTAACATGCCCTGGCCTGAGAGTCTTCCATTAGCATTATTTAGTGTGAGGTACACCCCTAGGGGAAAATACAACTTATCTCCCTATGAGATCCTGTTTGGTACAGCACCAAGGTTAGGTTGTTACTTCCCCCAACAGCTTCAGATTCAGTCAGACGCTATGGTAGATTATGTGACTGCTCTTTCTCATGCCTTGACCAAAATCCATACCCAAGAGTTTTCTTCTATTCCAGACCCTGAGTCGAATACAGGTACCCACAAGTTGCTCCCTGGTGACTGGCTTATGGTCAAGAAATTCCTCAGGAAACACACCCTTGAGCCAAGGTTTGATTGTCCTTACCAAGTGCTGCTGATTACAGCTACCTCAGTGAAACTAGCAGGGAAGAGTTCCTGGATACACTCCTCACACTGCTAAAAAGTGCCTGCTCCAGAAGAAGTTACCCGTGCTGAGCCATGAGTTTCATGTGTTCTTTGTATCCTCTGGAAAGGATATTGTGGTTTGGCTAAATGGTTGGGTGCAGTTTTAACAATTCTCCCAGGGTTACATTTAGCACAAATTACACAGGATTTACAATAGTTCTGCGTTAGAGTAGTAATACCCGGTGCTTCAGTATTTGTCAATCAGGGAGTTCATCAGGTGTTTAGACAGGTGGGCTGGTCCATGAGCCCATTGGACAACAGCTGGATACATATTCTTGGGTAGACAGAACTTAAGATTGATGGTGTAAACATCATCTCAGAGAATGGCCCCCCTGCTCTTCCAACTCTGTTTTTCTTGGGGGAGCTTGTTGTTCCTTCAGGAGTCTGAGATCTGTAGGCAATGTTTGCATAGTATAAACAGGTGTTGTCTCCGTGGCCACTCTTCTGTCCACATCCCACCCTTGTCTTGCTGCATCCTTGGTGGCTTGATCAGCCAAGTGGTTGCCTCGTGCTTCTTCTGAATTCAGTCTTCCGTGGGCTTTCACTTTGAGTACTGCCACTTCTGCTGGGAGTATTAGGGCATCCATTAGTTCTTCAATGGCTATGTCATGTTTTACTGGAGTACCGGTAGCTGTGAGAAATCCTCTTGTTTTCTAAATTAGGCCAAAATCATGTGCTACCCCCAAGGCATATCTTGAGTCTGTAGAAATGTTGACACGTAGGCCCTCAGATAGTTTACAGGCCACTGTGAGGGCTGTTAGCTCAGCTTCCTGAGCTGATTTGGTTGATGGAAGTGCGGCTGCTTGTAATACTTGACATTCTGTGGTGACTGCATATCCAGTGTGATATTGCCCTTGTTCATCAGCATATCTGGAACCATCCATAAACAATATCTGGTCTGGATTAGGTAGAGCAGTCTCGTGTACAGTTGGTAAATGGGTAGTTTCCATCTTCATCTGTTCGAAGCAATCATGAGGGGCTTCTGGATCTTGTTCCATGGGTGGGAGATCTTCAAAGATCTCTGTGTGGTATCGAGGATATCCTGTTGTACTGCAGTTGATGATTCTCTTAGTAACTCCCAATGATTCAAGTTGTTCTTGGGTCATTGCACTCCAGGATTTGGCCATTGGGCCTAGATCTTTCCATGAGAAGTCAGGGGACTTGGTGAGGGATATGTGTGGGACGGCTGTCTCCCAATGACGGTAGAGGTGAGATACTCCTGTTGGAAGGTGCACTAGCAAGATCATGTTGCCTCTGGAGTCCCACAACAAGTCTGTCAGTGTGATGTGAATTTCTACCAGTTGGAATAGTTCTTCTTCATAATCCACATCAGGGCCTGGGTTATCTTTGAACCATAGGGTACAATGTAACAAGTTCTCTGATTGTATATCATGAGGGATTGCAAGAGTAGGTAACTGGAATTCCACTCGGGCATCTGGGTTGATGTCCAGACTGTACCAGTACTGTGCCACTCCCCCCTTGGGAAGTGGAAGAAGAGTGGCCGGGTTCAGTGAGTAGCAACGTTGTCGGGCAGTAGTAAAGAAGTTTGCAACCGCAGGTGACCCATGGCTGGGTCTGTTGAAGAATTGCAGAAATATCATGTGGAGCCAAGACAGTCAGGGAATGCCCAAGGACGAAGACATTAGTCTTGTCCAGGAGGGCACTAGCTGCAAACACGGCTCTCAGGCAGGAGGGGCTGCCTCTGGCAACAGGATCAAGCATGCAAGAAAAGTAGCCAATGGGTCTTTGTCTGGAGCCATGTTGTTGAGTAAGAACTCCGGAGGCGTGGCCGAGTTTCTCAGACACGAACAACTTGAAAGGCAGCTGGTAGTTCGGTAAGGCCAAGGCAGGTGCAGATGCAATGGCTTTCTTTAGGTCAGTAAAACAGGCAATGGCATGTGGTGAGAGTGAGAAAGGCTCACTTTTCAGATCATCATATAGTGGTTGCATCAGTTGAGAAGCTTCAGGAATCCAGGATCTGCAATATGTGATGAGGCCTAAAAAGGCATGGAGAGATTGATGTGCAGAAGGAATTGGTAAATTCAAAATGGCTAAGATCCTGTCCTTGGTAAGGTGACGGGTGCCATGGGAAAGACAATGTCCCAAGAAGACCACTGAGGGCCGGCACCATTGAAGCTTCGATTTAGAGGCCTTGCAGCCTTCTTCGGCTAGGAAGCAAAGGAGATCCTCAGAAA
Source organism: Pelobates cultripes (assembly GCA_933207985.1). Classification (NCBI taxonomy): domain Eukaryota; kingdom Metazoa; phylum Chordata; class Amphibia; order Anura; family Pelobatidae; genus Pelobates; species Pelobates cultripes. Next base: position 172,623,108 of record OW240912.1, on the reverse strand, counting down.
CTCGTTCAGCAGTCTGGAGATCATCAGCACAGAGAAGTAGGTCATCAACATATTGAAGCAGGACTACGTCTGTGTGTGTCTTTTGCCAGGGTTCCAGAACCATTGACATGGCGCGGGCAAACTGAGTGGGTGAATTCTGAGCCCCCTGGGGCATGACAGTCCATGTATATTGCTGACCTTCATGGGTAAAGGCGAAGAGGTATTGGCAGGATAGGTCCAGGGGCACACTGAAAAATGCATTAGCAAGGTCCACTACAGTAAAGATTGTGGCAGAGGGCGGAACCTGTGACAATAGTGTATGTGGATTAGGGGCCACAGCCATATCTACTGTATTTAAAGGGCCAAATCTCCTAGGGGCCATAGTCAGCAGGCAGGAGGCGGGCAAACAGGCTTCTCCAATGCCCAGTGGCGAGGTTGGTTTCGCCACAGGCATACCTATGGATCTGTGAAGAGATGTAGGAGGGGCTTGAATTCTTCTGGACTGGACTCTGCCTGCAGCCAGAGGAGCTGCAGGCAGGATCGAGCTGCTCACCTCCACTGGACCACCAGGGCAATATGCCCTCTCCCCGAGGAAAAGGTAAGAAGAGGGGAGAGGGGACATACTGTTTATGCTTTTTCATTTTTTCTTTAAATAGTAATAAAAAAATATATTTAAAAATATATTTTATTAATTACTCCTATTCCCCCCATTATATAGGCACTGTACCCCTCAGACACACAGCACCACTCACACACACAGAGCACCCCTCACACACACACACACACACAAAGCACCCCTCACAAACATCCCTCATACACATACAGAGCATCCCTCACACACAGAGTACCCCTCACGCACAGAAACACACCACCACTCACAAATACAACACCCCTAACACACACGCACAAACACAGCATCCCTCACACAGCACCCCCTCACAACACACAGCACCCCTCACAAACACCCCTAACACACACAGAGAGCATCCCTCACACACACAATGCACCCCTCACAAAAACAGCACCCATTACACACACACACAGAGAACCCATCACACACACACACAGAGCACCTCTCACACAGAAAAAGCACCTCTCACACACAGACAAAGCACCTCTCACACAAACAGACAGAGGACCTCTCACACACACAGACCGAGCACCTCTCACACACAGACCGTGCACCTCCCACACACACAGACTAAGCACCTCTCACACACATACAGCACCTCCCTCACACACATAGCTCCTCTCACACACATGAACACAGCACCCCTCACACACAGCACCCCTAACACACACAGAGAGCACCCATCACACACAGACAACACTCCTCACACAGAGCACCCTTCACACACACCAGCACAGCACCCCTCACAAACACCCCTAACACACACACAGAGCATCCCTCACACACAGATTACTCCTCACACACAGAAACAGAGCACCTCTCACACATACAGCACCACTCACAAATACAACATCCCTCACACAAAGCACCACTCACACACACATACACAAAGCATCCCTCAGACACACACAGTTAGTGAGAGAGGTGTATGCCGTTGAAGATGTCCTTTTCCCCGGTGAGAGGCTGTGCTGCAGTGTATTCTCGATGTCCCATCAGCTGGATCATCAGTGTAGAGAGAGAGAAGCAGAGCTCTTACAAGAGCAAGGGATTAGCTAGATGCAGGTTCCCTACAATAACGAGACAAGGCTACGTATTGAGGGTTAAGCAGGAACTGAAGGTTTAATGTGCCAGGCTGGCTTTTATGCAACTTTCCCCACAAGGTTACCACCCATGTGGACCTTGTTGGGCACCAAAAACACAAACTCAACAACCAATAGTTTACAGTCACACAGTTAAACACTCCCATTCATTACAGTAAATTCCTCCCCTCTGCTTGGGAGAGATAACTGAGTTAATTACTGTATCAACTCAATTATCTCCAAGCGAAAAATACACTTTTTACTCATTTTTCATAACTCTAAAATTATACATCACATTTCCATAAAACTTATATTTTCAGAACGAGCAGAATTAGGGAACAAACATATTAAAAAATCATATGAATCGGTTCAGAGGTTCGGGAGATAGATGGAAGTCCCATTTCTGCCAGGCCGCACACAAGGCTGCCCAAAATAGTTCCATGCGTTCAGCTGGTGCGGCCAGTTAAAATACTGAACAGTCATTCTTTTTATTGTTCATGCCTCTGGTGATCGTGTGCTGCTTCGTTCGTGTAATACTTTAACCGAACGCCGCCTTGTTCATATGAATCTGTGCAAAGCTAAGTGGTTCTGGAAGTCTCAGCGGTGTTCGGGAGTTTGAGTGTCCGAAAATAGTTCCAGACACTCGACGACCAAACGCCGCTGGAAGCGTTCAATAGAACAAGATGGCCGCAGCCATGTGTTCATGCATACAAATCGACGGCCACCCAGTAAACCACTCAGACCGTTTGCGGTTTGGCACAGAGTCAAGGAGTTCATTGGCGACATGCCAGGTCTGGGTGGTCTTTAGTTCGGCAGTTTGTTCGGTGATACAAACGGATTAGCAGGGTTATTTGTTTTCCCATTAGTATGTTCAGCATAACTACAGTTACAAATACAGTGGTTACAATGTTCCAAGTCTGTTGGCCAGGCAATAAAAGGGGATCTGTTGCAGTGTCATTGTATGTATCTATGTGTCTGTGTATTTGCATGTGTGTCAGTGTGTATCTGTGTGTCAGGTGTGTATCTTTATGTATCTGCATGTGTGTCTGTGTGTCAATATATCTATGTCTCAGGTTATTTGTGTCAGGATTAGTATCTGTGTGTGAGGATGTGTGTAAGTGTCTGTATCTATGTATCTGTATATGTGTCAGGGTATGTAACCCTCACACACAGAGCACCTCTCACAGACAGAGCACCTCTCTCACACACAGAACACCTCTCACACACACAAAGCACCTCTCTCTCTCACACACACACAGACAGAGCACCTCTCACACATGCAGACAAAGCACCTCTCACACACACACAGACATAGCACCACTCTCACACACACAGAGCACCTCTCACATACACAGACACAGCACCTCTCACACACACAGCATAGCACATCTCACACACAGACTGGTAAACCTACAGGCCCAGGACAAACAGGAGCAGGAGGACAGGAAGCTGTTTGACGGCCTGAATCCCAAGTGGCACTGAGGTAAGACCACCCCCACCAAACTCACACACCACATAATCCCCCCCACACATTCCTACACAACCAATCACACGCATCTATCCCCCCACTCATACATATGCCCTTGTCCGCTTAGCTGCACTATCTCACCAGGGCCCAATCCTTTTCATATGTTGTTATCCCTAGTTCACTACCATTTAGAGTGTAATTCTTGAATTCTTGTGCTTTCCTTAACCCGAAGTGCATAACTTTGCATTTATCTACATTAAATTCCATTTGTCATTTGAGTGCCCAGTCAGTTTTGTGTCATCTGCAAACACTGAAACATGGCTTTCAATGCCTATTTCATGATAATTTAGAAATATGTTAAACAGAAGCAGAATCCTAAGGGACACCACTTACCACTTTTGTCCAACTTGTAAATTTACCATTAATGGCAACCAGGGCTCGAGTCCTGCAGGAACGCATGGGAACGGCGTTCCTGCACTTTTTCCAAAGCAGGAACGCCGTTCCCGCTAGTGATCCTGCAGGACAGGTGTTCACAGGGGGCGCAATGTCGCTGTGCTGGCTCATTCCTCCCAGTCCCCAGCATACTGCCGCCCACAATACACTGTCTGCTGTTGGTGGTATAATGGCTGTCACGATGCAGGAGATGTGCCTGCTCACACTACTCTCCCCCGCGGTAGTTTACTGAGGAGTGAAGACTGCAGTGGGTGGGGCATTTTACATCACTTCCTGTCAGACCCTGCTAGAGGATTACCGAGCAGGGAGAGCTAAGAACATCTCTTTTCAGCTACTTACACCACCAAGGGTAAGCAGCCATGTTTTATTTATTTTTTTCATGATATAATTATGTATCTAGCACAGAGCTCCACAGATCTAAATCTTATAGTTCATGTGGAGCTCTGTGTTTTATTGGTCCAACAGTGCCACCTCACTTCTATTCTTCTGATGCTTCCACTCCCCCCATCACTAGCAGCCATCCAATCTCCCCATCACTAGCAGCCATCCTTCACTCACCCCTATCACTAGCAGCCATCCTTCACTCACCCCTATCACTAGCAGCCATCCCCTTCTCCCCCATCACTAGCAGCCATCCAATCTCCCCATCACTAGCAGCCATCCTTCACTCACCCCTATCACTAGCAGCCATCCCCTTCTCCCCCATCACTAGCAGCCATCCTTCACTCACCCCTATCACTAGCAGCCATCCCCTTCTCCCCATCACTAGCAGCCACACATTCTCCCCATCACTACCCACCATTACTCTCACCCCTATCACAAACAGCAATCCTCCTCTCTCTGTTACTAGCAGCTATCATCCTCTCTCCCTCCCATCACATGCAGCCATCCCCCTCTCTCCCTCCCATCCCTAGCAGCCATCCCTTATCTCCCCCTATCACTAGCAGCCATCCCTCTCCTCCTCTCATCACTAGCAGTATATGTCTGTTTATGTATGTCTCTGTATGACTTTCGTCTGTTTGTCTCTGTATGACTGTGTGTAAATCTCTGTATGACTGTGTCCATATTTATCTGTCTAACTGTGTCTGTATGCCTTGTTCTGTATGACTTTATCTTTATGTCACTGTATGACTGTGTCTTCATGTCTCTGTATGCCTGTGTCTTCATGTCTCTGTATGACTGTCTGCGTGTCTCTGTATGACTGTCTGTGTGTCTCTGTATGACCGTCTGTGTGTCTCTGTATGACTGTCTGTGCATGACTGGTTGCTTGTATGACTGTGTTTGTTTGTGTACCTTTTATGACTATGTGCCTGTATGGTTGTGCCTTTATGCATGTATGTATTTGTACCTGTATATCTATGTCTGTTGTGTTTGGGAGGAAAAAGCCAGGCAAAGGGGCTCGTGGTGGGAGAAAGAGACACAGAAAGTGGCTGGGGGAAAGAAAGAGACACACAGAGGGGCTGGGGGGAAGAAAGAGACACAAAAGGGCTGTGAGGAGAAAAGAGACACACAAAGGGGCTGATGAGGAACTAAGAGAAACACAAAGGTTGTGGTATGAAGAATGAGATATACAAAGGGCCGGGAGAGGGAACACAGAGTGTGTTGGACCCCCGTGTGCACCGGCTGGCTCTCTCCACCATACCACCGGACCACCAGGCGATCTCCCCCCTCCCTGGCAAGGTAAGAAGCAGGGAAGGGGGAATAAAAAAATATATATATAAACACATAAATTTAAAAAAAAAATGCTTCCCCTCCTATCATCCAGCACACGCACACATCATCCAGCACACACACATCATCCAGCACACACACATCATCCAGCACACACACATTTTCCAGCACACACGCACATCTTCCAGCACACACGCATCTTCCAGCACACACACACTGCATTCATTACACACAATCTGCACTTACTACAAACACACTACATTCATTATACACACTCTGCACTCACTACACACACTGCATTCATTCTACACACTCTGCACTCACTACAAACACACTACATTCACTATACACACTTTGCACTCACTACATTCACTATACACACTCTGCATTCATTATGCACACACTGCATTAATTGTACACACTCTGCCAAGGCTGCCATCAGAAATTTTGGGGCCCCTGACACAGTTCAAAGTGTGGGCCCCCTGGGCCCGCCCCCGAGTCTGCCCCCGCAGGTGAACATATAGATAGCTATAATCACTATCTATATGTGCACAAATGAGCAGTCCGGGCCCCCAGGACCGTCAGGCCCATGACACTCTGCACTCACTCGGCCCTGCACTCTGCACTCACTACACACACTGCATTCACTATACACACTCTGCACTCACTACATTCACTATACACAATCTGTACTCACTACAAACATACTACATTCACTACACACACTGCATTCATTATACACAATCTGCACTCACTACAAACACACTACATTCACTATACACACTGCACTCACTACATTCACTATACACACTCTGCACTCACTACAAACACACTACATTTATTATACACACTGCACTCACTACAAACACACTACATTCATTATACACACTGCATTCATTATACACAATCTGCAATAACTACAAACACACTACATTCATTATACACACTCTGCACTCACTACACACACTGCATTCATTATACACACTCTGTACTCACTACAAACACACTACATTCACTATACACACTCTGCACTCACTACATTCACTATACACACTTTGCACTCACTACATTCACTATACACACTCTGCATTCATTATGCACACACTACATTCATTATACACACTCTGCATTCACTACAAACACAATACATTTATTATACACACTCTGCATTCACTACAAACACAGTACATTTATTATTCACACTGCACTCACTACAAACACACTACATTCATTATACACACTCTGCATTCACTACAAACACACCTCATTCATTATTCATACTCTGCACTCACTACAAACACACTACATTCATTATACACACTCTGCATTCACTACAAACACACTACATCATTATACACACCCTGCACTGCACTATATGCATAGGAGTGTAAATGATTTTTTTTTGGGGGGGGGCAGGAATCTTGGGTGAGTTCCCACACTTTTTTCCCCAGGACTTGACCCCTGATGGCAACTCTGTACTCTGCAGCAGCATGCCCCACTTCTTCACTTATTTCTCCCTCCTAAACTAGATTTATTCTTTCTATGCATAATACAGTTTATCATCAGCCAACATCTCGTTGAAACTTGAACATCTTTCTTCTAAAAAAGTCTTTATCACAGTTCCAGTGGTCATCCTTGAAACAAAAGCATATTTGCATGCCTCCCAACCATCCTGAATATGGCAGGACTGTCCTGATTTTCAGGTCCTGTCCCACCACTTTTGGGGACACCAGGGAACTGTCTCCAACATCAGTGGTGTATTCTGGTTTTGTGCTGCCCTAGGCATGACAAAACTCGGGCACCCTCCCTCCTTCTTTCAACATTTCTCTTTCTGACAGACACACGCCCTCACTGATGCATGTACTGACATACATTCACTGACAGATACACAGTCATTGTCACACACACTGTTTAATCAACACACACTTTCACTGAAACATACTCATTCACTCACACTCACATTCACTGACAGACATACGCAATCACTGTCAGACACACACTAACAGATGTACACTCACTCAGTATCAGACACACATACACTGAGACACAGATATACTAGCTGACAGATAAACACGGACAAACACACATACACACTCACTGACACACTCAGTGTCAGACACACACCCATTCAGTGACAGACACACACTGACATACACACACTAACATACATATTCACTGATAGACACACTCTCAGTGACAGACACGCATACACACACTGACGAACACACTCACTGGCAAACACATATACACTTTCACTGACAAACACACATACACACTCACTGACAAAAACATATACATGCTCAGTGACAGACACATACACACACTCTCTGATAGACATATACACACTCACTAACAGACAGACACACACACTAACACACACTCATCAAAAAAAAAGACTGGGATGGCAAATCCGTCCGCATAAAGCAGGTGGATGTCCACTCCACCAAAGGGTATCTTTTAAAAATAAAATTCGTACTAGTGGTATAGTGAAACCTAACATAAGTTAAATACTAGTGAAAACCAAGTGATAATACACCTTTAAAATCTGTGAGGAGTTGTCCTAAGTAGCCACATTAAATACCAGGAGGATAATATTTAGCTTGTATAGAGAAAATTATCTTCCAATTTAAATTCATAAAATAAATGTCCAAGTGAATTCCTCCAAGATATCAGTGTATAAATAGTCAGTGGCTAAATGTATACAGAGGCTGTGTATAGTAAATCTTATCTACAGGGTACAAAGGCTGTAGTAAGAAATGCACTCCCACAACAGGGTACGTATTTGTAACAGATTGAAACAAGGTCTATACTAAAACTCAATAGGTTTACCAACAGCACACTAGTGGATACTTGAATATCCTTAGAGAGATTATTTATAGAGTGGTAAAAACGCAAATATTATTCCAAAACTATTATCAGTTACACATTTTAACACATCCGACCAGGTAAAGAGTGCATTGGAGCGTTGGGTATTGTAAGGAAATGCTCCTATTTCTATGTGAGGACAGATAGAGGTCAGTTGGAAAGGTAATGAGCTCAAATACGTGTTTAAACAGACAGAAGGTGGGGTGGGGGGGCTACCAGGATCACTGAAAACAGATACACTTCAGAGTGACAATATCATGCAGTTATTGGACGGTACTAATGATGAAGGGTATATATAGAGCAATCCTTTCAGTATAGCGGTCGCCCTACCACAGATATAACCACGGTGTGGAATCTTCCTGGATCAAATAGACCTCACACAGACATAAACTGTCAACTAAACATGGCTCTATACCCTCACGTAGTAAAGTCTATTTCCTGTCTCCTACTGCTGCTGCGAGGCAGCCTGCCTATTAATACCCATTCTCCATTAACCACAAAGCCTCAATCAGACTAAGTCCCCCAGAGTCTAAAACCAAAGTAAGAGAATCGGCAAAAAGAAACGCTCGACGTGCTTTTCGGCATATATACATGCCTTTGTCAAGAGCTACCGGCATCACTGTTAAGGACTGAATATAAAGGTACACATAGCTCCACCTCCAAATGAGCGTATCCAATCCGCTTGTACGGAGCATAATGGGGGCGGGAATCCTACCGGATCAAATACGCCCCTTATTTCCTTTGCCACTCACAGTGATTTGGGGGCATGGAAACGGTGCATTCATAGCCATGGGCAGACAGATCTAATATGCCCCTTATTTTTCCGCCACTCACAGTGGTTTGGGGGCATGGTGTAACGGATCGCCTGGCACCCCGACTGGGTACCTCCGTTAAAGGATGCTCCTAGCGCTTCCTGAGGACTCCAAGCACTGCAGCAGACACCACAACCACCGAACCGGAGAAGCATATGAATCCTCTCAAGCATATGAATGCTATAGACAGTTGAATAGGAACCATACGAATAGGTTTACTCTCCTAGCAGTCAAACTGGAACAGCATACAATAAATCCTTCCCCCAATAATGAGACGACACTTCACTTTGAGGGTTAAAACAGGAACTCCCTGTACTGTCACATACAGTCTCTTTTATTCCCAATCCACAAACATAGTACAGCCCACAGGGCGTTACAAAACAGCCAATCAATCCATACAATACACCCAGACACTCCCACACAAAATCCTCCCCTCTGGCTGTGATATGATTACTGAACACAATGGGTAATCTAATTATCACAGCCAGAGAAATACAGTTTCATAAAACACATCACAGGGACCCCAAAACATGCAATAACCCCATAAAATCCTTGGAACTGGGGGATCTGGGTGAACCACATATCCAAAATTCACCCAGATCCGTTCACTGTGGTGCGGGCAAAAGAGCTTAAGCAGGGAGAGCGTCCTCGCCACCCGCCTCCAACATCAGTGCATGCCAGCCTTGGGGGGGCCCTGAGGTGGCCAGCTCCTGGACCCCAAGGACAAGTGGCTGGCAAGGCCAGGGTGTTTGGTGAACGGCTTTTTTTGCCACCCCCCTGAAAGTGCCCCCAAGGCAAATGACTTGCCAGCCTCACGGCAGATACATTGCTGCCCAACATCATAGTGCGAGCGGACCAGTAGTGGTGCTTGTGAATGATTAGGGCACCAGGTCCTGCATTGAAACTGTGCTCCCTGTAGGGTCTGCTCTCAGTGGGCCGGCCTGTATGAGTGACATGTGTGGACCCTCCTATTTTCTGCACAGACCCAATCCTTTGGGGGCAGAGCTAGTGACACAATCGCATCACTGGCCCACTCCCTTCACCTCACTCCCACAGGCATCCCAATTCTTAGGAAGCCGGAGTTGGCATGTAGTTGTAGCATAAACTTCTTAATAAAATGGAGACTAATTAAAACAAGATAGGCATTTGACCTACAAGCTCTGTGTTCTCCTTGCTTAAGCTAATAATCAGTTATTTAATATTAGATTGTGCCTCTCGTAACTTTGTTACTTGTCTTTTTAATTGTTTTGTAGTAAAACATCAGAACCAAGTTTACTGACACCATTGAAAGCAAAGTTTAAAATATTTTTCTAATAACGTTTTTATTAAATGATGCTCAATACAATATGGCAATATTACAATAGTATAAATGACTTGTACAAAGTATATAATGGGGTCCAAAAACTATATTGTTTTAAACAAAATATATTCTGAGAGTTATCACATTAAACAAGACAAAACAGCAATTTTGTGCATTTATTTGTCCTCAGAGGAAGACAGGTTTACAGAAAGTGTTTGTTTGAAAGCTTGAACGTGTAATTGAGGCTTTTTATTTGTTCTTATGCTGTTCTGCTCCTGCACACTCCCATTGAAATTATTATATTATATTGACTGTGACAGGACTAGTAAGAAAGTTTAAAGATATGCGTGGGTACTTTTCAAAAAGGTAAACAAGCTGTTCAATAAGGAGTTTTTTTTTTTTGTATCACAGAAGCTCACCAAATAAACCATATCAAGTGTTGTATTCCTCATTACCTGTCAGTGTCTCCCCGTTATTCTGTCTATTACCAAGCCAACTCCACTGGGTGATCTGTTTCCTAACATGAGGTTTGATTTAATATCTTTGGATAGACATTTCAAATTATTTTATTACTATTTTTTTTTTTTAGTTTACTAGAAATATTAAAGTGGCACTGTCACCCTCTCCCCCTCCAAAATGGGTATTTCATAGATAGAATCTGTATTAAATACTCAAATTGCTTGTGTTAGAATTTCAATGAAGTGGTCTGGGTGCCAGGTCCCTCTAGTGTGAACCCTGCAGCTGTAAACATAGCAGTTTCAGAGAAACTGCTATGTTTACACTAGGGTTAATCCAGCCTCTAGTGGCTGTCTCACTGACAGCCACAAGAGGCCGCTTCCGCGATTCTCACTGTGAAAATCACAGTGAGAAGACGCTGACGTCCATAGGAAAGCATTGAGTAATGCTTTCCTATAGGCGGTTTGAATGCGCGCGCGGCTCTTGTTGCGCGTGCGCATTCAGCTCTGTCAGCGGCAGGAGGAGGAGAGTTCCCCAGCGCTGAGGGAGCCTAGCGCTGGAGAAAGGTAAGTGTTTTAACTCCTTCAGCCCAGCAGGAGTGGAACCTTGAGGGTGGGGGGTACCTAGAGACACTATAGTGACAGGAAAACACGTTTGTTTTTCTGGCACTATAGTGGTCTTTAAAGCTCTTTCTATGGATTTTCTTAAGGGATTCTCCATAGATCTCAATGCTGTACTCTCGTGCATGCATGTACAGCGATAAAGAAGAGGAACAAGAGGATGGTGGTGCCCACAAGGTACAGGTTTAGATACCTAAATCTCACTGTTGCTGCTAGTTTAATGCTACTAGCCAGGCATTAATGGATACTTGTCACTGCAAGTCTGTGAATGTGCAAGTGAATTCATCAGGCTATTTGCTAGGGCTAATTTTTCACTCACCAATAGCAAAATTTTGAGCCCTGATATCTGTGCTGATTTAATGTTCTTACATATGTTATTTTATGTAAGTCATGTAAATTATTTTACATGTTGTGTCCCATATGACAATCTGTCTAGAATGGCTGCTTTTTAGCAAATCTTTTATGAAACAAAAAACACAATGTGCAATACAGTGCAGCAAATACAAAACTCCCAGGAATCTAGGTTGCTTGTTTTCATCTTAGATATGATTTGTAAAAATAAATAAATAATAATAAAGTGCGTGGATCCTTGTTATGTAAGTGTCATATACCACTATGGCTTTTATAAGAACTCTATAGGCACCAAGATAACTTCATCCCAATGAGGTGGTATGGATGCTATGTCACCTCCGTCTTAACCCTGCAGCTGAAAACATTGCCGTTCTGCAGGGACGGCAATGTTTCCATTGCAGGGTTAACCTAATTAAAGTGGCTGTCATACCGATAGTCACTAGAGATGCTTCTGCAAAATAGTGAAGTAAAATGCCACTATTTCTATCACATGGTCCCAGATAGACCATCTGATTGGCGAAGCACAGTGTTTTGCCACACATGCACACTAACACCCAATGGATTGGCTGAGATCACTGGTTTCGATAATCTCAGCCAAAGAGGTAGAGCTTCCCTGAGGAGACCGGTGCTGCGAGGGAGAATGGGTACGTAGAATCACCTTTTGATCCTAGCAGCAGCGGCCTGGTCATCTAAACAGTGACTAGGGCACTATAGTGTTAGGGATACATTTTTGCATTCATAGCACTATAGTGTTCCTTTAAGAATGGCCTAGTTTTAAATCTCACATGGCATGAAGGTTCAGTGTCCTACCTAGAATCAAATGTGATTATCCTTGAAACATACCAAGGATAGATGCTGAGAACCATTTAAACACTTAAGGCTGCACAGGATCCTCTGTTTCAAGCATTCCTTGTCCCATATTCAGTTGCTGTGGCTCTCGAATTGGGTCTTTGCCCTCGTGTGGATTGGCTGCTCCTGAGAAGGACACAGAGATACACAGAGAAATATGTCCATCTAGAAACTTGAAAGTAGAGGTATATTTTGACTTTTTCTGTTATAGTTGTAATATATATTAACTGAATGCAACATTTTAGTTTTTTTACATCTTAGTACAATTAAAGTATTTTTTTGCAAAACATCTATTAGCTTGCACTTTTATTTTAATCCCCATATGTTTTAACAACTGCATGTAAATTTAAATATTATTGAGGCTATAGAAATTACGGGTCAATGTATTCTACTCATTCTTCTAGCAACAGTATTCTAGCAGACTACAGCTTCCATAAATAGCTTTATGTTAACAATGCAATAACTTTTTCCCCTGTATTAACCTCTCTTACTTCTGTTCGAATGCTCATCCATGAGTCCACTACCCTTTCACTGAGGTAGTATTTCCTTACATTTGCTCTCTTTGAGAGTGGGATCTCTCTTTGAGTGGCAGAGTGCCTTCTATGTTTGTTTCAGTAGTATTTCTGGACAACTTACGGCTGTGTTTTAGACTCTTGATGTGCTCGCTGAAATGTCTTCTGAACTTCTTGGTGAGGAAACAGTAGATAATTGGATCTAGCATGCAGTTTGTGCTCATTAAACACAGTGTCACCTGATGCACATCATTCAGTGTCTGGCGGAAACTGCAGTCATTTTCATGCCACATTCTCAGGACAGTCAAAGTCCATGGACCATCTACAATATGGTGAGGGACAAAACATATGACAAACACGCCCATAACCGCGCACACCATCCACAGAGCTCGATGCTTCATTTCTGCACTCTGCTTGGCCTGGATAGGTTTGGTTAATAATGTCCTGATAATTACAAGGTTGCATACTAAAATGATGACAAACACAACAAAGAAGGCTCCAACCAGAATGAAGTGGATGATGGCAACAGGACCACTGTTTTCAGTGTCATAGCCTTCAAAGCAGCGAGTGAAGTTGACACCATTAATATTAACCGTGTTGGTTCCGGGATTAATAAGGAAAAATAAAGAGCTGGAAAATACAAGGATCCAAACAGCAGTTGAGATACAGATGCCTCTTATTCTAGCAGTTGACTGAGCTGTTTCCACTGGCCGTGTCACAGCCTGGAATCTATTGTAGCTAATGACTCCAAGAAAAGCCACTGAACAATAAGTATTTAGGAAAAAAAGGCAGCCAGCCACATTGCACAGAAATGGTGGCATTAGCCAGTCACCTTGATAATGGTAATATGCTATCCAAAGAGGCAATGTCACCAAGAACAGCAGGTCAGCCACAGTCAGATTGATCATGAATATTTTAATTTCGCTCAACCTTTTAGCTGGATAAACCCGAGTAAATACCCACAAAACATAGCAGTTGGCAGTGAAACCAAAGATAAAAATAATTATGTATGACACAGTAAAGAGAGTGTATCGAAAATGAGAATCCACTGTGCAGGGGTCAACAAGCTTTTGCTGGTTTTCCATATCTGTTAGGTTCTATTTTGAAGTTTTTCTTTTGTCCTCACAGCTTTGAGTCCTACAACAAAATAGATAATTTAGTGAGAGAAATATTGTCTTCTGCGAATGATAGTATACATTTTTTTAATGTGAAAAATTATATAAAATTTGACTTAACTAATGCAGTTCTTTAAAAAAACAAAAACAATAATGTAGCTGGATGGGTTCTTCAGAAACTTAAAGCAGCACTGTCATGGCCGAATCCAATTTTTTTTTAACTCTCCCCCCGACTCCACTTTATCTAATTGTCCCCCTAGTTACCCCAAATGCCCTTAAGCCCCCCATATTACCTATTTTTGTATCTTAATTTTGAGGGACACGTCATCTGCCCACACTAGATAGCGCTGTTAAATTCCCACGCATGCCCAGTTAAACTCTTGGGCATTCGATATTGTCCGCAACTCAGATGGAAATTTTGTCCATTCACTCATTCATCAGAAAGACAAAGGAATGAATAGAAATTTCAGACGAACAAACAAACACCGAATATCGGTGTTCATTTGTTTGTTTGTTCAGTTTATCAAAAGGAGGGAGCTAGAGGTGCGTAGCTCCCTTCTTGTGATATGTAAAAATAGAAGCGGAAGGGAGCTGTGCTCCCCGCCACTTCCTAAGCCCCCCATGTCCTCCCTCACTCTATGGAGGTCAATGTGATGCCCATATTAGCATAAGTATAAGAGAGATTGAAATCATCCGAATGACCCTAAATAACAATGGGGACCCTAAATGACAATGGGGGTGACCTATTGTCCTCCTCCCGGCCCCCACCCATAAGCGGTGGGTGGGGCCCTAAAAGATAATGGGAGGAACCTATTGTCTCCCCCTGGCTCCCACCCATGAGCGGCGATGGTGGCCCTAAATGAAAATGTAGGAGTGACCTATTGTCCCCCCACCAGGTCCCCACCCATGAGCAGTGGGTGGAGGCCCTAAATAACAATGGGGGGACTTATTGTCCCCACCCAGCCCCCACCCATGAGCAGTGGGTGGGCCCCTAAAAGACAATGGGGGGAACCTATTGTGCCTCCCAGCCCCCACCCATGAGTGGCAGGTGGGGACCCTAAATGAAAATGGGGGGACCTATTGTCCCCCCCCTGACCTCCCTGCTAGTTAATAGATGCCTCACCATGTGGCCATTTTTTCTTGGGGGGGGGGGGTGCTTTATTTATTTTTTATTTTTTACAACAGTGAGCAGCCACAGGCATAGCGAGTAGGGGCAGAATGTACTAATACTAAGTCATTTTTACTTAGTATTTATAAAGTTGGCTGAAAGACCAATTTTGGTCTTCTAGCCTTTTAGTAGATAGGTCCCTAATACCGTGGGCAAGATGACGCCACGGATCGGATCTTCATTCATTCATTCTAATGAAATTTTGAACCGACCTAAAAGTACCAAATGTTGTCGTAACATGAATGAACAAACTGTTCTCATTCTGTTAGGACAATATCATTCAGGCTTATCTATCATGTCTAACTGTGAGGTAAGAGGACGCTGAGACACAAGCCAGCATATTGTATTTAACTAGATATGCAATTTAACATAGGCTTAAACTAGCTTAACAAGGGGTATAAGCACTAGATTATTAAATTTAGCCACTACAGATGATTCATTAGGGAACAATAACAGAGCAAATATAAATAGCTTGTAACTTATAAAGAAGTACTCAGTGTTAAATCATCAAATTGGCCTTCTGCTCAGGAGACTAAACATGCGAGAAACAAATTACACATGGATTAATAAAACAGAAAATAAGAAGAGCTGTGGAGAATCTGTGGGCTTGTCATACTGTTGCTTAGCCGTCAAAGGAGATCTTAACTAGAGTCCCTGAGTTTCACTATAATGAGTTAGTGAGAATAAAGTTATATTTAGGGTTATCTTTTACCAATATGCGTCCTACACTATTCATATATTTCAAAGACCGTCAGTCTTTGAGACTTGCAATGCTGATTATTTTTGCTCTGTATATTAGGTGCTAAGGTGCATCTTAAGGAGGCCATAAGCTAATTCCTAGAACACACCAGAAAACATACTATACTTGCATTTTAAAAACATAAAAAAATAATTTTATATTAACACACACATATATATGCAAAAATAATCAGCATTGTAAGTCTCAAAGACTGACGGTAGACAAGTGGGAGAAATGTAAGAAATATACACACATGCATATACATATATATATACATACACACACACACACACACACACATACATACATATATTTATATACATACACACACACATACATACATATATATACACAAACATATACACACACATACATACATATATATATATATACACATACATACACACACACACATACATATATATATATATATACACACACATACACACACACACATACATATATATATATATATATATATACACACACATACATATATACATACATAGATATATATACATATATATATATATATACATACATATAGATATACATATAGATATACATATATACATACATACATACATATATACATACATATATATATATATACATATATATATATATATAAATACATATATACATATATAAATACATATATATATACATCCAATATGCAAATAGATGGCTGCACTCACAGTCTTTCAATAAAAATTTGCTTTTATTCCAAAATAGTTAAAAACTGGATCAACGTTTCAGTCCCCCATAGGGACTTTCTTCAGGATCATAAACCTAATCCTGAACAAAGTCCCTATGGGGGACTGAAACGTTGATCCAGTTTTTAACTATTTTGGAATAAAAGCAAATTTGTATTGAAAGACCGTGAGTGCAGCCATCTATTTGCATATTGGATGTTGGAGCCCTGGTATTGCACCCGGCCACATAGTTTTGCAGCCAGAGTGCAAGGTATTGTAGTATATATATTATAAATATATATATAATCTTCTTTTGAATCTGATAATTGTATGACCATAATAATTTCCCAAAGAATATGATGTAGAACGAGAAGAGAATAGCAGATTATTGAGCAACTGAAGAGAAGTGCAGTGGGCAGACTTACCTGGTCTGTGATACAGATGCTTTAAATAATTACAAGTTTTCAAGCAGCAGTTTTATGATGAGATTAGAGAAGTTCTATTCAGAATCAAACCTCAGCAGTCTTTCATTTTGTTTTATTCCTCTTTCTAATCATGTCTGATACTTTTCTTTAAGAAAGAGTTAGGAGGGTGTGGATTAAGCAAAGGGCAATGGGCAGGAAACATGTAAGTCTTAAACGGATGGACAGAAAAAAAAATAGAGAAGTGTAGAAATACACGTTCCTAAATATGTTTCGTAAGTTTGGATTTTTATCAGCCTAGGGCTAAATGATGTTAAAAACATATAGCTAGATTCCATTATAAGGGGAAAGCATATCTCATGTAACTAGATAGCTATTTTCCAATAATATCTGTGTGTGAGAACTGTTAATTCAATTACTAGATTTAAGATTATCTCTAGTAATAGGATCCACCCCTAGACATGATTTTCAAAAAATATTATTAACTTGCTAACTCGAAGCTACAAACCCGTGGTATGTGGAGAGGAGGTGGTGGGAAAAATCAATTTTGTCTTGACACTGCATACCTGGGAATTACCTCCTTTTTTTTTTGACATCTGGAAAAAGACCAATGGTGATTTAAATGCAATTTATCATCCATCTGTTTGGCTGTTTCAAATTCAGCTTAGTTATAGTTGCCTATTCATTGAAAATAGTTTGTTTAAGAAAAATAAAACTATAAGTACATGATAGACTCTATTATGCCCCCTCTCGTTCCCCTTCCCTCCCCCCACCCAACTATGCCACAAGGGGTGATGTCAGGAGTCCAAAAGAAGTACGCTTGTTTTCATTCACAACTGATAAAAGACATCTTAACTAGATTTCATGAGAGTCTGTTGGCTGGTCAACTGAATATATGCTCTATAACTGACAGTGTGTCTGTATATGTACAGCTATCAGTCAAGCATATGTAAATGTATTATTATTATTACTGACAGTGACCTGCTATAGCTAACATGAAACCCTCCAATAAATACACTATCCTAAAATTATGTTCAAATAACCCTGCTCTTAGATAAACAAAATATATTAGAAGAGTGTGGGTGCCAAATCAACAAGATATCACTGTCCCCAATTCCATGTTCTTCAGGATAGTCATGTGTCACTTCTATGTTCCTGATTAATCTAAGGAGAACACATGCCAGGATGATGCACATCTAAATCTTAAAAGTCTAATGCAAGTGGGCAGCTTTTTAGTTTTTTCCCAATACTCACTAACCATTACTTATCAGTGATTGAATAACGAGAGAATTCATTATTCCATGTTAAAGAGCGCACTAAGCAGCATAGTCACTACAACATCTGTACACCACAAACACAACTTGGTCTAAGCTCTCTCACCTCACCTCACATGGTAGGAGAAGTGGACCTGCTTTGCTATTTTTAAAATTTATTTTGTAAATTTTTATTTTTGACAGGCATTGAGAAAAAGTGTTTATATACAGGCATAAGGGGAAAGATTTACATGAGGTCATATGCAGAGGTATAGAGAATAGTTTATTGAGTAACAGAAAATCAACCTTTGCAGATGTATACAGTAGACAATAACTATTGAGTAGGTAACAAATTTTTTTTGTTTTAACAATAAACATGCTAATCATCTCAAAAGCAAGAGCAAATAAAACGAAACACCTTTAAATGTAATCATCATCTTGCAGTTTGAGAGTGAGTGAATATACAAAAGAAATTATAACCAGCAACTCAGTGTCATGTTGATATTGTTGATACAGTGAGGGAAAAAAGTAATTGATCCCCCGCTGATATTGAACGTTTGTCCACTGACAAAGAAATGATCACTCTTTCATTTTTATGGTAGGTGTATTTTAACAGTGAGAGACAGAATCAGAAAAAAAAATCCAAAAATGTTATTCATTGATTTGCATGTCAATGAGTGAAATAAGTATTTGATCCCCTATCAATCAGCAAGATTTCTGGCTCCCAGGTGTCTTTTATACAGGTAACGAGCTGAAATTAGGAGCACTCTTAAAGGGAGTGCTCCTAATCTCAGCTCGTTACCTGTATAAAAGACACCTTTCCACATAAGCAACCAATCAGATTCCAAACTCTCCACCATGGACAAGACTAAAGAGCTGTCCAAGGATGTCAGGGACATGATTGTAAAGTAATAGAGGTCCAGGCACTCCTTGGTTCAAGACAGATACTTTATTAGGAACCAAAACCGTGGTTCTGGTTCGTAATAAAGTACCTGTCTTGAACCAAGGAGTGCCTGGACCTCTATTCCTTTATTAATGTTTGGAAATCTGGTGTTTGATTCCGGTTCAGCAAGCACCCTGGCTCAGATTTATGGGAGTGGGTGCAGTTCCACACACTACTAAAGGGACAAGATTGTAGACCTATAGAAGGCAGGAATGGGTTACAAGACCATTACCAAGCAGCTAGGTGAGAAGGTGACAACAGTTGGTGCATTTATTTGCAAATGGAAGAAACACTAAATAACTGTCAGTCGCCCTCGGTCTGGTGCTCCATGCAAGATCTCACCTCGTGGAGTTTCAATGATCATGAGAACGGTAAGGAATCAGCCCAGAACTACACAAGAGGATCTTGTTAATATAGACAAAAAACAAAATTCCACCTAAAAAAGGAAGGAATAAGTGCAGGTGGATTGGCGCTTAGAACACAGAACAGCAACTACCCCCAGTGTCTACAAATCACTCAAAGACACTACCAAATAGTGATAAAACAAAGTGGGGGGTGCAATATGTAGATATAAAACATAAAATGTATATACTTATAAGTAAATGTTTCTTGGGCTTAATCTGAAAGATATAAAAGTCCATACATAGTGTAATACTCTAAAATACAGAAGAGATATAAACACAGGTATTGGGTCACTCACAATAGATAGAGCCTAAAGAGCAGGCTCTAACTTGATCGCATGTGGAAAATTAGCTTTTCCAGGCTGTACAGAATGGCCCCTCGATCTTCCTATGAATACTGGTATCTGGCTCCAGATGCAGGAAGGATGGATGGTAGACCAAAATATTCAAGCTTTAAAAAAGTATTTACTTCAAATAAAATAACAATATAATAAAAAATAGTATAATAAGACACAACGCATTTCGACAAACTGTCTTTTTCAAGTGCATATCAGATTCTTCATCCGGCGTTCCTTTTAAGTCTGTATTTCCAGAAATTCGATTCTCCCGCCGGAATCTTCTTCCGGTATGACGTCATGACGCACGTTCCGTCGTTGCGTCATGACGCACGTATCGTCATTACGTCACTTCCTGTAGGTCCACTCGACGAACCGGAAGTGACACATAAAGTTCCATTTCGTTTGAGGGCACTCAATTATATTATAGAACACTTAATAACTTTGCACATACATGTATAAAATGTGTCAAACAAATATAAGTTGGTATAATAATAACAAACAGTCCCTGTTAATACAAATGTTAATCATATTCCACAAAATATATAATAATAAAAAAAATAATAAAATCATTTTGTATACAATTTGATAGCTGTACATATGGACACATTAAAACATATCTTGTTCAAAAAATAAATAATAGCAGATACATCTAAAAATATAAAAAGGAGAGAGAAAGAACAGTATTAAAATTAATATATTTCTCATATAAGAACTTTCATTTCAAAATCCAGCATCCCTGTAGGTCAGGCACAGAGACCACGGTCCCATCTGCGCCATCTGGGAGATTGGTGTCTTCCCTTGGTAGGGTAAGCTGCCGCTGGGGAGATAGGGTGCTGTGCTCCTCTCCCTGAAACACAGGCTGCCGCTGGAGAGGGAGACCGCCTGTCTCCACTCCCATAACATTGTCCTGCTGCTGGAGAGAGAGACCAACTGTCTCTGCTCCCTGTAGGACACACTGCTGCTGGGGGGGAAGGACGACACCTTCGGCCCCCTGGAATTCGCACTGCCGCTGGGGAGGAAGGACGACACCTTCGGCTCCCTGTAACTTGCACTGCCGCTGGGGAGGAAGGACGACACCTTCGGCTCCCTGTAACTTGCACTGCCGCTGGAGACTAGGTGTCCATATCCTCAACCTCCACAGTTGTCGCTCAAAGGCCATTGCCGCACTGTTCTCAGCACTCAACTGGCGCATTACTTGGTGGACCACCTCGTTCGAAAGGTCTGGGCCATAGCAGACCAACCGCCTCTTTACCTCCTCAATGTAAGCGTCGTCCTCGTAGCGACGTATCATGTTGAGGTGCTCTTCGCAGGGCTCTATCCATCCCTGCTCCATGCTGCTGTAGTTAGGGACGCTGCACAGTGGCTAGCGTTGCCCTCAATAACCTCTCATACGATACCAGTGTCTCCGAGCTGCTTCTCCTCACACTAGGACGCCATCCCACCACTGCCACCAATGTAACGGAGCTCCTTGTACTCCGACTGAGTACCCTCCGTTGACGGATGCTCCTAGCGCTTCCTGAGGACTCCAAGCAGTGCAGCAGACACCACAACCACCGCAGACTCCACAACCGCTGTATCTTGACTGGAGTCTAACCGTCTTCCTTCCACCCTGGATCAGCTTCTGTCCTCCAGGACTGTGTGGGAAAGAACTCTTCCTTCCACCCTGTATGAACCTCCAGCATCCAGGACTGTGTGGTGAACAACCCTCCTCCAAGGAGAGCGTGTCAGGAACAAGCTTTTAAAAGAGCTAAGTGACTCAAGCTCAGGGGGAGCATGCAGAGCATAGCAATCCCCAGTGTGAATATAACAGCTCCCTCCAATAACGAGACAAGGCTACGTTGAGAGGGATCAAGAAGAACTGTCAAAACCTTTATTTCCCTTGGGACCAGCCAATAGGGTCACCACAATAACATTGTTGTGAAACCTCAATAAAATCACAAACAGTCAAACCATATCAAGCAACACACAGTGACTTATCACAACACAATGGCACATTTTTAAAGGGGTGGGGGGAGACAATATTTAACAGTAAATATCTCACCTGCCTGCAGAATTAGCAATATGCAAATCTACCCGAATATGCAAATGAACCAGTCTTGCAATTCAGGTAGTGCATATTGCTGTTGCTACCAACAGAGGGCACTAGACAAGCTCCATAGCCAAACCCACCTAGTTGGTAGCAAACCTCAGCAATACAAGAGAGCAGGCAATACATTACACAGTACACACACTATAAACAATTACATAACACACACCCTGCACCTATAATGGGTACAGGGTGACTAAAACATAAGATAAATAAAGCAGCCTACATAAATAGTCTGTCTGAAGGTAGACTAGGGGCTTTAAAGCCAGATACATGAAAGAGTCATAGTCACAGGGGAGGAGGCTGGCAAGTAGGCCTCTCCAGGACCAAGTGGCGAAGGGCACTTCATCACATATCTCCCCTTTGGGGGGAAGACTAACCAGGCACCTGACTTTCTGTCGGTCAGTGCCTAAGTTAGTCGAGTCACCCACCGACCATAAGCAAGTGCCAGAGTAGCCCACCCACAACAAACAGTTATTAGAGCAGCCCACCCACAACAAACAGTTATTAGAGCAGCCCACCCACAGCAAACAGTGATTGCACCTGGGTATTCCTCTGGGGTGATGTGGCAACACGCTGCGGGGACTTGAGGGGCAGAGGCCAGCGGCGCTCTGCCCTGATGCCAGCGCTTCTGCTGGCAGGAGGGGGGTGCAGGCCAGTCCTGTGACAAGGAGATCGGTAGGGCAGAGGCCAGCGGTGGTCTGCCCTGATGCCAGCTCTTCTGCTGGTGTAGCCTGCAGGACATCAGGCTCTGGACAAGGGACAAAGGGAGGGCAGAGGCCGACTGCACTCTGCCCAGTTGCCAGCTCTTCCGCTGCGGGGCTTGGGACATAGTCCGGCTCAGTAGCCAGGGGAACGTGGGGGTCAGTGGGGGTTAACATCTCCCCTGTTAACCCTGGGGCCAAGTTAGGAGTTAGCTGGGGCGGGGAATTCGTACTTACCCCCTCCTCCTGTTGTCCCTGTGAGGGTAGTTGGGGATCTGGACAGGCTGTCCAGCATCCCTGTAGGTCGGGCACAGAGACCACGGTCCCCTCTGCGCCATCTGGGAGATTGGTGTCTCCCCTTGGTAGGGTAAGCTGCCGCTGGGGAGATAGGGTGCTGTGCTCCTCTCCCTGAAACACAGGCTGCCGCTGGAGAGGGAGACCGCCTGTCTCCACTCCCATAACATTGTCCTGCTGCTGGAGAGAGAGACCAACTGTCTCTGCTCCCTGTAGGACACACTGCTGCTGGGGAGGAAGGATGACACCTTCGGCTCCCTGGAATTCGCACTGCCGCTGGGGAGGAAGGACGACACCTTCGGCTCCCTGGAATTCGCACTGCCGCTGGGGAGGAAGGACGACACCTTCGGCTCCCTGGAATTCGCACTGCCGCTGGGGAGGAAGGACGACACCTTCTGCTCCCTGTAACTTGCACTGCCACTGAGGAGGAAGGACGACACCTTCGGCTCCCTGTAACTTGCACTGCCGCTGGGGAGGAAGGACGACACCTTCGGCTCCCTGTAACTTGCACTGCCGCTGGAGACTAGGTGTCCATATCCTCAACCTCCACAGTTGTCGCTCAAAGGCCATTGCCGCACTGTTCTCAGCACTCAACTGGCGCATTACTTGGTGGACCACCTCGTTCGAAAGGTCTGGGCCATAGCAGACCAACCGCCTCTTTACCTCCTCAATGTAAGCGTCGTCCTCGTAGCGACGTATCATGTTGAGGTGCTCTTCGCAGGGCTCTATCCATCCCTGCTCCATGCTGCTGTAGTTAGGGACGCTGCACAGTGGCTAGCGTTGCCCTCAATAACCTCTCATACGATACCAGTGTCTCCGAGCTGCTTCTCCTCGCACTAGGACGCCATCCCACCGCTGCCACCAATGTAACGGAGCTCCTTGTACTCCGACTGAGTACCCTCCGTTGACGGATGCTCCTAGCGCTTCCTGAGGACTCCAAGCGCTGCAGCAGACACCACAACCACCGCAGACTCCGCAACCGCCGTATCTTGACTGGAGTCTCGCCGTCTTCCTTCCACCCTGGATCAGCTTCTGTCCTCCAGGACTGTGTGGGAAAGAACTCTTCCTTCCACCCTGTATGAACCTCCAGCATCCAGGACTGTGTGGTGAAGACCTCTCCTCCAAGGAGAGCGTGTCAGGAACAAGCTCTTAAAGGAGCTAAGTGACTCAAGCTCAGGGGAGCATGCAGAGCATAGCAATCCCCAGTGTGATTATAACAGCTCCCTCCAATAACGAGACAAGGCTACGTTTAGAGAGATCAAGAAGAACTGTGAAAATCTTTATTTCCCTTGGGACCAGCCAATAGGGTCACCACAATAACATTGTTGTGAAACCTCAATAAAATCACAAACAGTCAAACCATATCAAGCAACACACAGTGACTTATCACAACACAATGGCACATTTTTAAAGGGGTGGGGGAGACAATATTTAACAGTAAATATCTCACCTGCCTGCAGAATTAGCAATATGCAAATCTACCCGAATATGCAAATGAACCAGTCTTGCAATTCAGGTAGTGCATATTGCTGTTGCTACCAACAGAGGGCACTAGACAAGCTCCATAGCCAAACCCACCTAGTTGGTAGCAAACCTCAGCAATACATAGAGAGCAGGCAATACATTACACAGTACACACACACACACACTATAAACAATTACATTACACACACCCTGCACCTATAATGGGTACAGGGTGACTAAAACATAAGATAAATAAAGCAGCCTACATAAATAGTCTGTCTGAAGGTAGACTAGGGGCTTTAAAGCCAGATACGTGAAAGAGTCATAGTCACAGGGCAGGAGGCTGGCAAGTAGGCCTCTCCAGGACCAAGTGGCGAAGGGCACTTCGTCACAACATTGTTTAATGTATTTTCTTTTAAATGCATGAAAGAAAATATCAGGTCATTTTTACACAAATATTTTTTCCAATGTTGCAAGAAGAAAAGGGAACTTCTAGACATCAAGTGATTTTGAAACTAGAATTTCCACGTCATTTTTAAAAAAAATATTTGGAGTAAACGTGGGGTATAAAAAGAAAGTAGAGCAGCTTTGTACAATGAAAAGTTTTGAGCAGTTTAGCTCTGTCAGAAAATATTAATGTCAAGTTATACCTATTCTACTCTTATTCTACATCTGTGGTTCCCAACATAGGCCTCACACTACATCAACATAGTTCAACAGTCCAGAGGTTATGCAATTTCTTAGTTCAGTATCTATTGTCTGTGGTGCCACTAATTTTATATATTTTTTAATATTTACAATTTCAATAAAGTTTATTCCCCCCTCTCTTGTGTTACCGTGAGTCAGAGAGGTGGGAAATTTATATCCCTGGTGTTTAAATGGTAAGCTCTTCTGGCCTGCTCCTTCAGTGGGTGCTGGCCTTGTATTTTCTTGGTGCAAGTTATGGCTCTCTGATAATGTCAGAGTAAGGCCACTGGTTACCATAGCAATACTCCAATACTAAATACTATCAGTGATAGTGCTAATGCTAACTAGAGGGATATGCAAGGTCTACACTAGTCTGCAGACAAGAAGCTCATGCATTGAAGGAGAAGGAGAACTTCATCCCTCTCACTGGCCCACTAAAGGACACAGTAATCTATTCATAGACCTCTGATCAGTGTCACCCCTTCTGATGGCGTCACCCAGTGCTGTCTGAACACCCCTATCATCGCCACTGTCTATGGGGATTCTAAGAAAACCTGTACCAATGAGGACTATGCTTGGCACCTACTGTGAACACTGAGAGTGTAAACATGAAGATTTTTCAAACAAGATAAAAAAAATATTGGTTATATTATAATCCAGCATTGGTAACCAGCAGATAAAAAGTTCGGTCTTTCTGCCAGGATTATGAAACAATTTTCAAAGTGAAAACCATCCAAAATTCACAAGCCATTTTACTCCTGGCAATGCCACTTAAGTCACAAAATGTTATGGAGTTGAAACTAGAAATAACAGAAAAAAAAACCAGAAACCTACAACTATGTGGCCATTTTGATTACATCACAGGTTATGTAAAGGAGATACAGGAGGGAACTATATGACCACCATATTCTGGAAGCCATCTCAATATGTGTAACTAGATAGAAGGTCCAACAGCCGGTACTCCAGGTGAAGTGTGTGAGTGAACGATGAGCGATGATGGACATAACTGGAAGGGTAAGTATGAAGAAGAAACCATGGAATGGTATTGACTGTGAGAGTGTGCGTGATGAGAACACAGAGTATAAATGGTGTATAGGGTGTAAGGGAGAGTGTAAGAGCAAGCATAGAACTTTGCGAATGATGGGGTAAGTGTATCTGTGAGTACTGGTATGGATGGTACATGAAAGGGAAAAATCTATTGTGGGTTGCATTAAAATGAGACAATGAGCATTTGTGAGCCAACACAGGCATGCAATCGATGACATAAACTATATATGTCTCATGATTCCCCCATATCTTCCTTTCCAATTGGCATTAATCGTATGACTTCCGGGTTTCGCAGATCTGACTCCGCCCATGCGTCTAACGTCACACGCTTCCCTTTGAAAAGGAAGCTGCAAACTAATCAAGATTGCTCAATCAATTTGTGCCTCTCGCATACTTGCTACTTTGTAGCAGATTGCCATCTTAGCTTTAGTACTAGTTTCTCAGTGTACCGAACCTTTTGGCATGCCCCTGACAAACACTGACTTCTCTGTGTACCAAATCCATTGG
Organism: Pelobates cultripes; assembly: GCA_933207985.1. NCBI lineage: Eukaryota > Metazoa > Chordata > Amphibia > Anura > Pelobatidae > Pelobates > Pelobates cultripes. Next base: position 172,596,199 of record OW240912.1, on the reverse strand, counting down.
CTCACTCCTGACTGCACTGACCTCTCAACTCCTAGACTTCGGAACAGACATCACCACTTCCTCTACATACTTCAAAGAACCGTAACCCTCATAATTTCTGGAAAGGACTTCAATGCACATCATTCAAAGTAAGCAAAATAAGTTCTCCACTTCTTGGGATTATCAATTGGTTCGCACCTGAAGTTATTGGGAAGGATAAGAAGGAACATAATTGTTTTCCCTCTGGGATTTAGCTACTCATCTCCTAACGAGATCTATTCATGATTTACTTCTACCAGAACCTAAACGACTTATCGAAGAAGAATTAGCTTTGTGTTATTAATGCTGAAGTTAAAAGAACTTTATTATATGTTCCTAATTAAGGAGTTGCCTTATTTAATTTAATTTTGCCAAACGTTATTCAGATTGAAGCAAAGACCTGCAAGATTATCTTTGCTCATGCATTATCATTTTAGAATCTTATTACAACAGAAGAATGCCAAAGCAAAAATACTTTATTTCAATAAATATTATTTTCTTAAAGTGACAGTATCAAATCTCTTCATTCACCTGCGGTTGAGTTCCAAATAACTTTTCCACAAGTATTACAATATGATATCATTGTGGGGCAGGGTTTAAAAATGGGCTTACGTACTAAGGTGGCAAATCAGTGGGAAGAGAAGATCAGATGCAGCGTGTCCTTGGAGGTGGTAACCAGACTACCATGTGTATAAGACAATTATAATTTAGCATCAATAATACCTGGTAAATAAAGCAAAACACACAATCAACTTTAAGTTATTATGGAATATAGTATCAGTTAACTCTTTTCCCCTTCTATGTAAAGAAGCAAGGGGGCCATTCGGACTGCTTTCCCCTTTGGTTTTGGTTTGCCATTGATGCAAGGTTGGGCTACCATTGTTTTAAAAGGAGATTTATATTTTCAGGTTTGTGATGACTCTTTATTGCCTTGTTGGCATAATAACATTATGCAAATTAGGATATTGTAAAAACTGACAAGTTGCATCTATATATCTCTCTGTTGCATAGTTTGGAAAGTTGTAATTATGTTATATATTAGAGGCATTATTATGTTACTTGTTCTTCACATTATGTATGTTGTTTATTTATTTATTTTTATTGATTTTTAGTCCTTGATCCAGCTAGTTTATTGTTTATCCTGACCAAGATTTTTTTACGTCTAATTCTTTTTTTTTTTTTTAAACAATCAAAGTCATACTGAAAGGGTACAGAAGGGGGATGTTCAGGGTTACATTTCGGAATGGATACATTTTAAGAGACATGAAGTTGTGTAGGAAGTGTACAATTGTTATCATAGCACCCGTAATTTGTTCCTGAGATCTAGATCGAGACTGAGATTGGGGATTGAATGTTGTTTATTTTTATGGTTTTCACCACATGCTCAAGGACTACTAGGCAAAGGCTCGTTCTTGTTCAAATAAAGTATTGTCCCCTAGTTCCTAGTTTCTTTTGGAACTGTGTGTCCTATTTATTTTGTCCAGGGGTAAACAGAGTCTTCGGACCTGCTGGCTGGCTGGCTGCATGGTCCCTATAACATGGGACAAAGTCAAAAGAGCTAGGCATGAGATCCACATGTGCCTTTATAAAGGCAGGAGCTAATCATATTACATGCAGAGGCCTGGAAGGAGAGATGCAGAGGAATAGTCAGAGAAGATGATACCTGCCTGGAAGGAAAGAGCTACAGCCTGGTCAGGTGGAAAAGCTCAGGAGAAACCTCAGTCAAGCTTTGGCAACTGGGTCTGAAGTGGCTCTGTGGAAGCAAGGAAGTGAACTTTGGCATAGGTACTCATTTGGAATACAGGAGCTCCATCACATTATATTCAGCATTATTCCTATTTTGACACATCCTTGTCTAAATATTAAGAAATAGGGCCACATTATTACGGATTATTGTATTAAAAGATCTTTCTGATGGATGTCATTTCAAATGTATCCACTTTTTTCTTTAATCCTTTCACCAGTTCTTCTACAGAACACAGAGATTTCCTGAATAAAAAACAACTAAACCACAAACATGTGTGGCAAACTATGATGACAGTTTGATTTAGAACTGAGCATTTTTGTCAGTAATTAAAAAAGAAATGAGGCAATTCGATACATAACTGCTCTTTCATTATGAGGAACTTCTACAAACATTATTGATTTTACAAAGTATATGACTAAATTAAAAAGGAAAAAAAATGTATGCATAATGAGAAAGGCATATTGAGATGTTGGATTTAACGGATCAGCCTATACTCCTAGAGATTATAGCTCTGATCTACCTTAACATCAGCCAAGACTTGATAAAGGGCACAAGAAGAATGTTTTATTATGGCCCAGTGGGCTGTTTATATACACAGACACCCAAGCATGGGTTCTCCATTCATTTGTACAGTAAGCCTACCCAGGCGCCTCTGTGTCTGGGAGATAAGTGTGCTTGCTTTTGCTTAACCTAATTATCTCCCAGGCACTAGAGGTACAGAATTTTACAATAAACACCCCAAAATATACAGAATATCTATAGGAACCCCCACAAGTATTATATCCCCAGATAGCTGAGATCTGAGTGGCCAAGTTGTCAAAATAGCGCTTAGATCCATGGATTCTAGCTGAATTGCCACCACGGTAAAGTCTGTTGGCGAATAAAGTCTGAATCTCCACCAGGGTAAAGACATTCTAAAACAAACAAATGCCTCCCCTGTCTTGTAGGTAGCGAATGTTCTTCTAGTTTGTGCGAACATTCCTACTGAACAGCAATCTCCTGCCATGTCGGGAATGGAAGCAGGCGTCAACACAAAGTCACCGAGGTTCGCGCATGTAAGTATCGGACTTAAAGTTCCAGACGCTTGACAACCAAGTGCCGTTGCCTGCATTCGGAAGACAAGATGGCCGCCATTTTCCAGAGCATGTGTTCGGTTATATGAATGGTGGCTACACAGCAAGAGCACTTAAGTTTGGGGTTACTTTGTAGTTAACGAGCCAGGGGGGTGATCAGTGGGTTGCAAAATACAGAATGGAGAAAAGCACTTGAGTTTCCCAAAATTATATCCCAGGACAAAATATTTGTATTGACGCATCCCTTATTAAATTTAAAGGTAGACTGCTCTTTAAACAATTTATCCCATTGAACTGGTCACCATATGGCATCACAGTTTATAAATTACGTGAATCCATTACTGACTATAAATGGGTGCTTTTAATTTTCTAAGGGAAGGATAATCATCTTGACCCACCAGGATGTCCTGATTCTTTTGGCACAAATGACAAGATTGTGTGAGATCTGATTTTTCCCTTGTAAATAAAGGTTATCTTCTATGGGTTGATAATTATCATACCAGTATTTTAATTTAAACCAGTAGTTTAATTTAAAAAAATATTTTGTTTTGAAACCCTAGCATGTGGCACAGTGTGTAAAACCGCAGAGCTTTCTCCCAAACCCTGACAAGTGGCAAAAGCAGTAGAGGCTAGCTCTGTGCTAGGATGAGGTGCTGGCCCTTTGGTACACCGATAAGAAAAATGTGTACATGTGGTCTATAATACACGACGAAAGTACAGTGCCAGTGCTGTTAGAGGAAGAGCTGAGCAGCTGGAAAAACTGAAGTGCACTGTAGACCAGCAATTATATGAGGGAGTAGACTTGGCTGATCAATGTATACAGCCTTATCTGGTGAACCGATAAAGTAGGATTTAGTACAAGAAAATTGCAATCTATTTATGCTACATTTCAATTTCTTTGATTTCTATGTGCTGTACAAAAATTCAGCCATTGGTAAGTCATGCCTATTTCTTGATTTATGTTGAAACTTTTGTAGGATATTTTATTTGCCCAGCCATCCAATCCTCCCTCTTTGGAATCAGGAGAGGTCCAAAGACTTTGTGCAAGCACTTTCCTTCCTGAATCCCCACCAGGGCCGGCGCTACCCTAAGGTGGAAAAGGCAGCTGCTTTAGGGTGCCACAGCAGGGAGGCGCAAAAAATCCAATCCCTGGCTCCCAACCATGGAGTTCGATTTTTAAATTTCTCTGGCAGAACACGGTTACAGGTGTCCTTTGGGCATCAATAAGCCAAGAGCAGATGCTCCTGACGACTCCTACAAAGGCAGTTTTGAAAAGCAGTGCTGGTGCTATGGCCATTACTGAAGTCTGAATGATGCAGGACCTTCCAACAATGGCTTTGTAAACCCCGGCAACAGTTAATTGGCTGCCGCCTGCAAAACCCCATCCCCTAGCCCTCAATCAGGTACTATGTATCATCGGACCGCAAGGGAGTTGGAAAGAAGCTTCCACTCTGAAAGTTGAAGGTTCTAGCTTCCTACAGGTAGGATCTGCCACACCACACATACTTCCTGGTTACAGTTTGGAGTGGTATAGGCAGTAAGGGAGTAAAACCGCAGTCAGCAACAGGAGCTCAATGTACATTATGTTCCTCTTGTTCCTGTTGAGTGAATGACAGTGTGTGTATGTCAGAGTGTAAATGTGTTACTTTGAGTGTGTATGTACTGGATGCATAATTGTATATCTGAGTGTGTTTGTGTGATTTTGTGCATCGATCAGTGTGTCTATAGGTGTGTATCTGTGAGTAAGTATAATGGTGAGTGTGTATCTGTGTATCACTCTGAATGGAACTTTGTCAGTTCTTAAAATGTATTTCTGAATTTCTGACCTCGGCTAGTCCTGATTATTCTTTGTTAGCTTCCTGTACCAACTTATTGGCTTGTTATGCCGACTGCTCTGACTTCTGGATCCCCCTGATCTTGTCCTATCCCTGTTTACGCTAAGCCTAGCCGTTATAAAGTGTCTACACCAAAGAATTCAAAATACTACATTTAGAATACTTATTAAAATGGTATGCCATCATGGGAGCAATTGTTTTTCTTATGTGCTATGTTGAAAATCACTATCAATTTTACAAGTCGAAAGGGGTTTCTAATAAATTTGGCCCTGTGAATCCCCTAAAAACATGGAAAACCGGTATATGGAGGGAATTGTTGGTGAGACAATGCTAAGTAAAAATACTGAGGCTTTATTACACTAACGCAAGGATTATGAAATAAAAAACACAAATAAAAGTATAACCACTAAATGAACATAAAGTGGCTAGACCAAACATTTCAAAATATGCTATTTGGAATACTCTGTGTTGCCTACTTGTAAAAATAGTATGCCATAATGGTGGAAATGCCAACCTGCCATACGCTCTCAAATGCAAATTTCTATGTGTAAAAACTAAAAAGGGCAAACAATGTATTTGACCCTGTAACTTTCCAAAACCCCATAAAATCTGTATACGAAATCACAGCATACACATATGTGTATTTTATTCCAGTAACTGCTAACAGTATTATGACATTCACAGTTAAATTGCAATGCAGAACTTGGAAAATAACAAAATGTATTAATTTCTCACACTTTTTAAAATTTTATTCATATTAATTTTTGTTCTGTATATAAATATTTGATGTGAGATGAAAGCCCTATTTCTCCAGAACAAAATGATAATTAATAAGCGTGGGTGCACGTATTGAAGAGGTACATTATGGTTGAACATATATCTTAAATTCTAGGTTTTGTTTTGGTCAGTACAATTGCCTCCATCCTTAAAGGGCTAAACTCTCACTAGTTTAGTGGTGATTTACATAACTATTCACTGAATTGAGAATTCAAAGTTTTAGTTTTAAAAGTTTCAGATTTAAGTTTCAAATCCAACGTAACTGACCTGGAAGCATTGCTGAATTAGAGATTTTTTTATGGTTCTGTTATTTCCATCTTAAATTTGTGATTCACTTTGAATTTTCACTTTAGTAAATGACCCTGTTAAACTAGTTGAGATGCAATCTTCTTTAAAAGCACAATGAATTCTTCCAGAAATCTAATTAAAAGGCTGTGAGAAAGGTACTTACACAGTGATACATATAATCCTGCCCATTTGCTTTTTTCTAAGTATAATTGTACTTCTTGTGAAAATACCTAGTGACACATTAACAGCTGCTATCTTATGAGTTAAAAAAATATACACCATATAAATAAACAAACAAAAAGAAAGCTTGATAGACAGACAGACAGATAGATAGATAGATAGATAGATAGATAGATAGATAGATCTGAAATGAAATATACCTCAGCACAGAATATCATGGTTGAATATATTTATTACCTGTTATGTATTAAATTTATATATGTGTATATATATATAGTTTGTATATTGTATTTTTGTAATATTGTATCCTATTGTAACAATGCAATGTTTTGTGGACAAAGACCCAGGGCATACTTTCAAGAAATCTCAATGTATCCATCCTGGTAAAATATTTTATAAATAAATAAATAGATAGATAGACAGACAGACAGACAGAGACAGATAGATATCCCATGGTCTTTATGGTAACAAATTGAAGTTAAACAGATTAAACCTTTCTTCATTTAAGCATTGCCTTACCTTGGAAATATTCAGACTGAAGTAGATTGACAGCATTACATTATAATATGGCATGCAAGTGTAGGAAAAGCAGTGAGGGTAGAGTACTCAGACATGACTCATTCACCGGAATTTGTAAATGTCCTCTAGGTGACTTCACTTCCGAACCTGATGCCTTCAGGTGAAAAATAAATAACGAATGAAAAAACACAGATTGCAAAACATTTTTTTTTGTCAATCACTTTTTATTGAGGTACGTGTAATAACATATGAGCAGTAAAAGATGCAAAACATCATGTTCTGATATTGCATAGCAGTTCACAGACAATAGATAATGCCTTATATTTTTGTATAATAACAAGTTAATATAGGCTAGAACACATAATTAAAATGAAGAAAAATAAATAAAAAATGCAATAGAGTAGAATTTGACTTTCACACTGGATGCTGATTAATGAGCAAGTATAGGAAAACATTGCAGTAGCAAAACAAACATTAATATCAATAGCCTGGTAGCCCACGCCAACACAACATTCAAATACACAAGAGGCCAATCTGAAATTAACTGTGAGTATCTAAGAGGCACTTAAGAGCTTAACCCCAGTTTACATAGAGCTTGTAACGGGCTTGTAACTGTCCCCATATGAATGATCTCCAGTCCCCTGCGATCAACATGTGATGTCGGAATAATGGCGGTCCAAAGGGAGGGGGAACGGAATCAGTAGGATGTTAGGAGCTGATATGCAGCAGTAGGTCAAACAAGTAAAGCAGCTCCAGTAGCTGCCCGCATATAATATCCCTTTGACTAATGTATTTCAACTGAAGATTCCTCTAGCTTTAGTGTACCTATAACCTTAACTTGACAGGAGGCACATCTTTTGCTAAAAAATATCTGTACTAATGCAGCACAAAAAAAAAAGATAAACATAGTAAAAATATAGTAAAAAAAAAAAAAGTAAAAGGTAATATAAAAGCATGTTCCTAAAATCAACTCCTATTTCATTGGTGTGAAAGTAGTAACAATACAAATAAAAAACCAAGAAACTGCAACAATGAACAACTGTAATCGAACAATCCATTGTTAAAATCACAGAAACAAGGTATGAGATTCCAAAACTTCCAAGATCACATAGAAAATCCAGGATTAATCTGAATCAAAAAAAAAAAAGACAGCATGTGAAAGTTATCTCAAAATGAAAGCATTTCAATAGTATATAACATTAATACACTGAACAAAATTATAAGCGCAACAATATTGTTTTTGCCCCCATTTTTCATGAGCTGAACTCAAAGATCTAAGACTTTTTCCATGTACACAAAAGGCCTATTTCTCGCAAATATTGTTCACAAATTTGTCTAAATCTGTGTTTGTGAGCACTTCTCCTTTGCCGAGATAATCAATCCACCTCACAGTTGTGGCATATCAAGATGCTAATTAGACAGCATGATTATTGCACTGATGTGCCTTTAACTGGCCACAATAAAAGTCCACTCTAAAATGTGCAGTTTTACTTTATGGGGGATCAGTGCGGGGGTCCAAAAGCCAGTCAGTATCTGGTAAACCACCATTTGCCTCACGCAGTGCAACACATCTCCTTCGCATAGAGTTGATCAGGTTGTTTATTGTGTCCTGTGGAATGTTGGTCCACTCCTTTTCACTGGCTGTGCGAAGTTGCTGGATATTGGCAGGACCTGGAACACGCTGTTGTATACGCCGATCCAGAGCATCCCAAACATGCTCAATGGGTGTCATGTCCAGTGTGTATGCTGGCCATGCAAGAACTGGGATGTTCTCAGCTTCCAGGAATTGTGTGCAGATCCTTGCAACATGGGGCCGTGCATTATCATGCTGCAATATGAGGTGATGGTTGTGGATGAATGGCACAACAATGGGCCTCGGGATCTCGTCACAGTAACTCTGTGCATTTAAAATGTCATCAATAAAATGCACCTGTGTTCGTTGTCCATAAGATATGCCTGCCCAACCCCACAGCCACCATGGGTCACTAGATCCACACCGTTGACATCAGCAAACCGCTCACCCACATGATGCCATACACACTGTCTGCCACCTGCCATGTACAGTGAAAACCCGGGATTCATCCGTGAAGAGTACACCTCTCCAAAGTGCCAGATGCCATTGAATGTGAGCATTTGCCCACTCAAGTCAGTTACGACGATGAACTGCAGTCAGGTCGAGACCCCGATGAGGACGACGAGCATGCAGATGAGCTTCACTGAGACAGTTTGTGCAGAAATTCTTTGGTTATGCAAACTGATTCTTGCAGCAGCTGTCCGGGTGTTATTGTTGGAACAATTCCTGTAATTTGAGGAATACAATATGAATATAATTTGATGAGATGAATTCAACGAGAAGGGTTCCTATAGTCTTAAGGAACACGATATGTAGAAAATTTGAAGAGTAGAGTTCCTGTAGCTTTAAGGAAACAATATGATAGTTTGAGAAGAAGAGTTCCTGTAGCTTTAATTAATACAATATAGATATAGTTAGATGAGAAGTGTTCCTGCAGCTTTAAGGAACGAGACATGCAGATAAAGTGATATGATGAGTTCCTGTAGCTTTAAGGAATACAATATGAAGATAGTTCGATGAGGAGAGTTCCTATTGGTTTAAGGAATACAATATGAAGACAATTCGATGAAGTGAGTTCCTTAAGTTTTAAGGAATTAAGGTAGTTTGATGAGATGAGTTCCTGAAGCTTTAAGGAATACAATATGAAGATAGTAGATGAGATGAGTTCCTGTAGCTTTAAGGAATACAATATGAAGGCAGTAGGTGAGATGAGTTCCTGTAGCTTTAAGAAATGAAGACAGTTTGATGAAATACATTCCTGCAGCTTAAGGAATGAAGATAGTTTGATGATATGAGTTCCTGAAGCTTTTAAGGAAAACAATATGGAGATAGTAGATGAGATGAGTTCATGTATGGAATATAATGATAGCTTTCCGATGAATAGAACTCAGGAACTCATGAAGAGAAAATAGAGGTGTCAGTAATAAGGAATTAATCCAATTTATAACTTGCCGTTACTTGGAGGCTTTATGAAGCCGGAAGGTTCCAAAGGTAATCCGAAGTCAAAGCGTTGGAGAAAGGAGGTCAGCGGTATAAACAGTCCTGGTTCGGTACACGTGTAACGAGAGATTGCTTGTAGCTGGTGAAGATAGGATAGCTTCAAAATAACCAAGCACTTTGAATCTGTGCGGTTCCCCTAAGTAGCGTGAGGAAGCCGAGTCAGAGAAGGAGGTGTGTTATTGATCCGTGAACCCGGAAGTGTCGGATATCTGAGAAGCCGATAGTTATGTTCTGACACCGGGTGGCTGTTCTCAGATGATCTTGGAGGTGAAGATGCTGGATATGGAGGTCCTGGGCTGGTGTGGTTATACGTGGTCTGCGGTTGTGAGGCTGGTTGGATGTACTGCCAAATTCTCTGAAACGCCTTTGGAGATGGCTTATGGTAGAGAAATGAACATTTAATTCACGGGCAACAGCTCTGGTGGACATTCCTGCAGTCAGCATTCTAATTGCACGCTATCTCAAAACTTGTGACATCTGTGGCATTGTACTGTGTGATAAAACTGCACATTTTAGAGTGTCCTTTCATTGTGGCCAGCCTAAGGCACACCTTTGCAATAATCATGCTGTCTAATCAGCATCTGAATATGCCACACCTGTGAGGTGGATGGATTATCTCAGCAAAGGAGAAGTGCTCACTAACACATATTTAGACAGATTTGTGAACAATATTTGAGAGAAATAGGCCTTTTGTGTACGAAGAAAAAGTCTAAGATCTTTGAGTTCAGCTCATAAAAAATGGGGGCAAAAAAGTGTTGTGTTTATAATTGTTATTATTATGTTATTATTTATATAGCGCCAACAAATTCCGCAGCGCTTTACAGTGGGTGGACGAACAAACATGTAGTTTTAACCAGACCAGTTGGACACCCAGGAACAGAGGGGTTGAGGGCCCTGCTCAATGAGCTTACATGCTAGAGTGAGTGGGGTAAAGTGACACAAAAGATAAGGATAGTATTAGAGTAATGACAGTTGCAAGAGAGGAATCAGTCAGGAGCTATTAACAGTTTAATTGATACGCTTTTATGAAGAAGTGGGTTTTTAATGATTTTTTGAAGGAGTGGAGACTGGGTGAGCATCGGAGGTGGGAAGTGAGTTCCACAGGAACGATGCAGCCCTCGAGAAGACTTGAAGGCGAGCATCAGAGGTGGGAGTACGGACAGAGGATAGATGTAAGTCTTCAGCAGAGCATAAGGGCCTAGACGGGAAATACTTGAGTATTTGGGAGGATAGATAGGTGGGAGCAGCATTATGTAGAGATTTGAAAGCAAGAACCAGAATTTTAAATGGAGCCCTATATCTTACAGGAAGCCAATGTAGGGACTGACAGAAGGTTGAGGAGTGGGCGGTGCGGGCAGACAGGAAGGTGAGCCTCGCTGCTGCATTCATTATGGACTGTAACGGTGAAAAATGGGAGCACGTAAGACCACTGAGAAGCTGATTACAGTAGTCAAGGCGAGAAAGGACAGTGGAATTGACCAGCACCTTAGTCGCATCTGGCGTTAAGTAGGGTCAGATGCGCGCAATGTTTTTGAGATGGAAATGGCAGGATTTGGTAAACAACTAAACATGAGGCGTGAAGGAGAGGTCGGAGTCAAGAGAGCACCTAGGCAGCGAGCCTGCATGGTGGAGCTGATGGTAGCAACGTTGACTTGGAGGGAGACAGACACAGGAGTAGCAACACTTGAGGGAGGAAAGGCCAGAATTTCAGTTTTGGTCAAGTTGAGTTTAAGGAAGTGGGCAGCCATTCAGTTAGAAATAGCAGAGAGGCAGTCAGAGACACAGGTCAAGATGGACGGGGAGAGATCAGGAGAGGACAGATAGATTTGTGTGTCAGCCGCATAGAAATTATATTGGAAGCCGAAGGAGCTAATGAGTTTACCAAATAAGGCAGTATAGATGGAGAACAGTAGGGGACCAAGGACTGAACCTTGGAGAACACCAACAGAGAGGAGTTGGGGAGAAGAAATAGAGCCAGAGAAAGAGACACTGAAAGAGAACTGGGAGAGGTGGGAGGAGCACCAGAAGAAAGCAATATCTTGTAGACCAATATTGCGGAGGATGAGAAGAAGCTGTTGATGATCAACAGTGTCAAAAACTTCAGAAAGGTCAAGGAGAATTAGGATAGAGTAGTGACCACGAGATTTTGCAGTGAGTAGATCATTGGATACTTTGGTCAGTTAGAATAGGGGGGGACCTAATGTCCTCCCCCCCGGCCCCCACCCCTGAGCGGTGGGTGGGGGCCCTAAATACTAATATGGGGGGACCTAATGTCCTCCCCAGTGGCCCCCACCCCTGAGCGGTGGGTGGGGGCCCTAAATTAGAATAAGGGGGACCTAATGACCTCCCACCTGGCCCCCACTTCTGAGCGGTGGGTGGGGGCCCTAAATACTAATAAGGGGGGGGACCTTATGTCCTTCCCCCTGGCCCCCACCCCTGAATGATGGGTGGGGGCCCTAAATTAGAATAGGGGGGGACCTAATGTCCTCACCCCTGGCCCCCACCCCGAGCGGTGGGTGGGGGCCATAAATACTAATAAGGGGGGGACCTAATGTCCTCCCCCCTGGCCCCCACCCCTGAGCGGTGGGTGGGGGCCTGAAATAATAATAATGGGGGGACCAAATGTCCTCCCCCCTGTCCCCCACCCCTGAACGGTGGGTGGGGGCCCTAAATACTAATAAGGGGGGACCTAATGTCCTCCCCAATGGCCCCCACCCCTGAGCGGTGGGTGGGGGCCCTAAATTAGAATAAGGGGGACCTAATGACCTCCCACCTGGCCCCCACTTCTGAGCGGTGGGTGGGGGCCCTAAATACTAATAAGGGGGGGGACCTTATGTCCTTCCCCCTGGCCCCCACCCCTGAATGATGGGTGGGGGCCCTAAATTAGAATAGGGGGGGACCTAATGTCCTCACCCCTGGCACCCACCCCGAGCGGTGGGTGGGGGCCATAAATACTAATAAGGGGGGGACCTAATGTCCTCCCCCCTGGCCCCCACCCCTGAGCGGTGGGTGGGGGCCTGAAATAATAATAATGGGGGGACCAAATGTCCTCCCCCCTGTCCCCCACCCCTGAACGGTGGGTGGGGGCCCTAAATTAGAATAGGGGGGGACATAATGTCCTGGCCCCCACCCCTGAGCGGTGGGTGGGGGCCCTAAATACTAATAAGGGGGGACCTAATGTCCTCTCATCTGACCCCCACCCCTGAGCATGGTGTGGGGGCCATAAATAAAAAATTAACCCCCTCTTCCCAGATAACTAGGGGTTCCTAATTCGTAGTCACCCCCTCCCGCAAAAAACTAACCCCTACCTACCCCCCACACCCTAAAAATAATGAGGTGGGGACCATTAACTAAATACTTGTAAAAAAAAGGAAAAAAAACTTACCATTTGATGTTTTCTTTCTTCTAAAATCTTCTCTTTTCAGCCCCCAAAAAAGGCCAAATAAAAAAAATCCATAATAACTGACGCACTTAAAAAAAAACCAAAAAAACGAGCGCAAAGAAAAATTATCCTTCTTCACCCTTGAAGGGCTCCGCGCAGACTGAGCTCTGCAGGGCGGGGCAAGGCTTATAAAGCCTTAACCCGCCCTGCAATCAGACTCAGAGCACTTTGATTGGTGGGTTTAAGCCATCCAATTAGAGTGCTCTGACAGGTAAATGAAGAGACTGACAGGTAAATCTCTACATTTACCTGTCACAGCACTCTGATTGGTTGGCTTGAAATCCACCAATCAGAGTTCTCTGTGTCATTTTACACAGCGTGGGAAAGTTCACTGTGTAATTTGACTCATAACTCTCTGATTGGTTACTTTCGGGAGGGGGGACCTTTTTTAACAGTAAGCAGCCACAGGCTGCTCACTGTTTAATAACCATGCTCCTACTCGCAGTATAGCACTTCAGGACTTCGGCACTTCGGTAATTTCGGAACTTCTGCAATTTGCCAATTCGGCAATTCATCTATTCTGACATTCGGAAGTACCCGAATGTCCGAATTGACCAAAACGAATTGCACATGTCTACTCTTCCATTGTAGCAGGTGTGAATGAACATAGAACAGCAGAGGGAGTGAGGTTAAGGGAAGTATTGTAAGGGGAAGAGGAAAGATGAGAGATCTCTTCCCTGATTGTAGATATCTTGTCAGTGAAGTGAGTTGCAAAGTCTGAGGCGGTCAAGTTAGTAGGTGGAGGAGGAACAATAGGGCGAAGAAGAGAATTAAATGTGTGAAATAGTCGTTTGGGTTCGCGGGAGAGTGTGGTTATGAGGGTATTGAAGTAATTTACTTTTGCAGAGGAAAAAGCCAAGCTGCATGAGCGCAGCATAAATTTATTGTGGAGAAAGACAGATGCACAGTGAGACTTTCTGCAACAGCGTTCAGCAATTCTGGAGCATTTTTGAAGATATCGAGTCAGCTTGGTGTGCCAAGGTTGTTGGGGGCGCTTGCTGCATTTAAATGTAGGAGGTGCCATGATGTCTAGTTGAGAGGAGAGGGTGGAATTGTAGAAGGAGGTTGCAAAGCTAGGACAGGTGAGGTTTGGGATAGGTAAAAGGAGAGTTTAGAGATTAGTGGAGAAATGCTCTAGGTCAACACACTGGAGGTTTCTCTGAGTTTGGTGTTCAGACGGTGGTATCAATTGGGTCTTAGGTACACCAATGTCAAAAGTCAGCAGATGGTGGTCAGATAGAGGAAAAGGAATATTGGAAAGATTAGAGGCGGTACAGAGATTGGTGAAGGTGAGATCAAGAGCATTTCCCGCTGTATGGGTTGCTAAATTGGACCATTGCGTAAGGCCAAAGGAGGAGGTTACAGAGAACAGACGAGAGGCATCCTTGCAGTTGGGGTTGTTGATTGGTATATTGAAATCCCCAAGTATAAGGGAAGGAGTGCTAGATGAGAGGAAATGGGGAAGCCAGGTAGAAAAGTGCTCAATAAATAGCCTAGGATGACCGGGAGGTGGGGGGGCAGTAGATGATAGCAATTCTTAAAGGAGTGGGTTTAAATAGGTGGACAGTGTGAACTTCAAAAGAAGAAAAGGATAGGGCAGGGGGAGTTATGTGCAGTGTATATCAACTTACAGTCAATGACATCAATACAAGTATGGCAATCAAAATTGGCACTCATCAAAAACAGAAAACTATTTTTGTAGAACATTAAAATACAAACACAAGTGAATGAAATAGCGATAAAATAATTGTAGAAAATAATTATAAAATAGAAATAGGAGCTGCACCTCTATAGTGTAAACAAGCTCTATCACATGTGGTCAGTAAACTATAACAACATTAAAAATGTGCGCTGTGTCTTTAAGACAGGCAAAATATCACAAATATCCGTGTAGATAATAAATATTTAGTGCCAATATTTGCAAATTGAATGCTGTGCAGGATATTACACCTATCACCTTAAATACATAAAGTGCAAAAAATATGCCACCCCCAAGCATCCAGGCTAATGCCTTGTTTGCCTTATGTCCTGGTGGGTCCAAGAGCTGGCTTGCTACCTTAGCTCCTCCCTCCCACCCGTGGTGTTAAACTACTAATATTCTATCTGGGTGGTGAGGGAGTACTGTCCTTCGCTCTTCTTGCTCCCTTCTGTGATGCCAGGAGCCAGAATATGATGTCACTCTGGCCCCGGCATCACTAAGCGGTGCAGAGGGAGCTGAGCAATAAGAGCTCAGTTCCCTCGCCGCCTCCATTGAGCGCCAGCAGCCCCAGCCCAGTCAGCAGCCCCAGCAGAGCCAGTCTAGTCAACAAGGAGCCTTCCGAGCCAGCCAGGCAGCTGTCAGGGTCGGGACAGCATCCACCCCAGCTCTCCCAAAGGTAGGGAGGCTGGGTGGATTTAAATAAAAAAAAATAATAATAATTTGTGAGTGTAATGAGTGTGTAACGGACCGTTTCAGCAGACAAGGGATAAAAACCGCTTAGACGATAATCCCCTTTCAGAGACAGGCACAGCTACTGTAGAATCACCAAAACTGACGAATTGAATACAAGTGAATGCACCAAACTCCCGAACTGCATACAAGGGAATAAGGTAGCACTCCAAACTCCCGAACTGGAGACACACGAATAGCTGTTAGCAGACGAACAGGAAAGCACCCAAGCGGCTTACACTCCTGGCAATCAGTCTCTAACAGCATACAGTAAATCCCCCCAAAGACGAGACAAAGCTCCGTGTTGAGGGTCAAGCAGTGAACAGACAGAGCTGTGGATTTATTGTGCTTATGTACACATTCTTACACATTAGTACCATCCACAGGGTTTTGGAACACAACCAATAAACACACAATACACTCAGACACTCCCACACAAATTCCTCCCCTCTGCATGTGATTCAATTACCTTTCACAATGGGTAATGTAATTAAGCACAAGCAGAGAAATACAATTTTCCCACATTATTCATAACTTGAAAAGTATGCCTCACATTCACATAAAACATTTTCAGAATCAGCATACTCCAAATACAAACATAAGACAAAATCATACAAATTGGTCCAGTGGTTCAAAAGATAGATCGTAGTCCTTTGTGACCACAGGAACTTTTCTGCCCAAAACCAGTTCCACAGAGTCTTCTATCCTGGAGATAATTAGAAGTAATCCAATTATCTCCAAAGACAGAGGCAAAACTCCATTGAACATATGGCAGCAAAAAGACAGTAAAATACAATAAAATACACAAGGTTACATTTATGACATAAAATACAGACATGCAACATATGCCCAGATAGCTTAGGTCTGAGCGCACATTATTACTGAATGGCGCTCAGAGCACACACATACAGTTCAATTGCCATGGAGCCAAAGTCTTTCCCATAGTCTTTCATTATACGAATGGGCTCCATGGCATAGCTATCTAGGGTATCACTGCTCAAACAGGGCAAGCACCAAATGACCCGGCTTTCTTGTCTTTGCAGGGGAAAATCAAGCCTTTTAACATGGGGCCATAATCCAAAGGCAACAGGCGAGCAACCAGGCTTCTCCAGTGCAATGTGGCGAGATTGCTCTCGTCACAGAGTGTATGAGAAAATGTGTGTGTTTGTGTGTCTGTCAGTGAGTGTGTGTGTGTGTGTGTGTCTGTCAGTGAATGTGTGTGTGTGCCTGTCAGTGAATGTGTGTTTTTGTCTGTCAGTTAGTATGTGTTTGTCATTGTGAGTCTGTGTGTCTGTCCGTGAGTATGAGTGTAATTGTGAGTGTGTGTGTGTATGGCTGTGAGTGTGTGCATATAGCTGTCAGTGTGTGTCTGAGTGAGTGAATGTGTGTGTGTCTGTTAAATCAGTGAGGATTTGTGTGTCTGTATCTGTCAGTGTATGTGTATCTAAGAGTATCCGTCTGTCAGTGAGTGGGTGTGTCAGTGTGTGTCTCAGTGAAAGTGTGTGTTGGTTAAACAGTGTGTGTGCCAATAACTGCATATGTGTGCCAATGACTGTGTATCTGTCAGTGAGTGTATGTCAGTGCATGTATCAATGAGGGCGTGTGTCTGTCAGTTAAAAAAGTGGCCCTGGCATAAATTGGTGAGGCAAATTTTTGATTAGGGGGGTGCCCAAATTTAGTCGTGCCTAAGGCAGCACAATTCCAAAATACACCACTGCCAATACCTCTCCCTATGCAACCAAGCATTCTGCTAGCATTTCCTGCTGCTCTATTATATTGTCTGCCTACCTTTAAGTCATCTGAAATAATTACCCCTAAATCCCTTTCCTCGGATGTTGAGGTTAGTACTGTATCAAATATTCTATACTCTGCCCTTGGGTTTTTCCGTCCAAGGTGCATTATCTTGCACTTATCCACATTAAATGTCAGTTGCCACACCTCTGAACATTTTTCTAGTTTGCCTAAATCATTTGGCTTATCCCTCATGAAACATCAACCCTTCTATGAAAAATGCAAAAAAAAATATGAATGATAACTTTAGCCAGGGTTTGTGACTAAGTGGCTACTAGAAAAGACTGGACTTTGGCAAATGATATACCATTATGGGGGTAATTCTCCTTCCTGGACTGTTGCGTCTTAAAGGCAACATAGGCCCAGCAAACCAAACTGTCAAACTGAAACGGGAAAGTGGATCTCAATAGTATTATGCAGAACATGTCTTATTGTCTTATAATTACTGTCAGCAGTCAATATGTAGCCCAACCACCAGGAGGGTAATTAGGGACAAACATATACATAAGGGGCACAATGTACAAAAAAATCAATATAAAATAAATTAAAACTGGATAAAAAAGCTGTGTAAAGACTGTGTGAGATCCTCAGTGGGGACAAGGATGAGATTCAGTCCTTACCCAGATTTATATCTAAATTTTTATTTATCTGCTGCAATAAAGTTATCATGCATAGCTTTACTCCTGAGTCCTGACCTCTGATAACTGGAAGACTGTAAGCAGCAATGATGCATCTTCTACATGTGTATATAGCCAGAGCCTACTCTAAGTGGCTCTGGAAATTCTTAGTTACCAATGGTCTCTTATGGTTATTATTGTATACATTTTTATATTGCTTTTTCTCTACATATCACCCCTTATCTGTTTTTATTGTGGTGTTATTTATTGAAGTGTGTATAGTAAGTGGTGATAGACACTGGGGAGCTGCATTCACTGTCTTCACTAGCGCCTGTAACCCTGTATGCACAGTGTGAGTTTTCTATTTATATATATATATATATATATATATAAGGGGGCTCACCCTAGGTAGACACCCTACGGCAAGGTGTACTCTACCACATACAAAAACACAAGTCCTGCGCTCACTCCCATTAACTACCACAGTACACATCAGCCCCAATACAAACAGTAAAAACCAAAGAAAAAAGTTACCTGCGCTCTCTCCTAAACCCGCTTAGGGTGGTCTGCCTTGACGTTGGCAGGCGGGCATTCCCTCCAATGGCCATTGGAGTAACTAAATGACCTCCATTTGTTTAAATATACATAGGGATTAAGGAGAGTGTAGGTAACTTGTTTTTCTTTGGTTTTTAAAATATGTATTGGAGCTGATGTGTGCTGTGGTCGTTGCTGCCGCCCAGGAGTGATGGGAGTGAGCGCAGGACTTATCTTTCTCTATTTGCATAATGGGGAAGAGCCAGTCTATCAGGGATCTGGTCAGGTGTGCTTTTTAAAGGGCCATCACTTTTGACTCTTCCCCTGATCAGAGAATGAACTCTGAACTCTGTGCAAGGATAATCATCAAAACCCTTAGATGTTTGTGGTCTAAGTTCCCCAAGCCATGTATCCAGGCCTATGGATGGCATTACTTCTATATATGTGTTTTGTTTTTATTTTATGCACAACACATCTGAACAATGCCTGCATATTCATTTATTTATAAAATATTTTACCAGGATGGATACATTGAGATTTCTCTCATTTTCAAGTATCAAAAAGAGATAGTCATGTTTCTCAAATACCCGTATTTTGCAGATTTTTAGTAATATGGATATGAAGTCAAAATTCCCAAATATTACTTCCAGAGCATTTATGCTTTTGCTGTCCACAAAGTAGAGTTTCTTCTGGAAACAATTTAAAACTGAAAAAGAAAGACTACTAAAAATTAAATTATAAATTTCATTGAAGAAAAAAATTGTTAAAATTATTAAAGCAGATTTATCCCTAAACAGGGAGAAAGCAGAACACAATGGTAGAATTCTGGTATCTGCCTGCAGCATCCAGCGCAGCTTGTCGTACCAACAATAATATGGAGTGACATTCCATGGTAAGAATTTTAACTTCACATATTATAAAGGTCCCTTTAGATCAGCCAGTGAGTAGCTATGAAGAATTAAATTATAAGAACTGTCCAAACATTTATTTAAAAAAAAGAAAAAAAAGTGTAAACAGATAAAAGTAAATGTTTAGATAGTTCTTGGTGCAAGGTGGTTAGACATTCACAGAAGAAGCTGCACCAGTCAGGAGCCTCTCATTGTGGACTGACTTAATTTCAGGTTAGGAAGCTCATATTACCATAGAGTTGTTTTTCTTTTGTTTGTTTTTTTGCACCAGTCATGTCCACTTTCTTTGTTACTGTCATACAGATAGGTGAAATTATTATTCCTTTAATTTTAACCTATTTGGTTTTTTGTTCTAAATTGTGCTTGTCGCTTGCCTTTTTTTAACATTATTTATACCATTTTGCATTTTTCACAAAATAGATAGTAAAACACAGTGCCGAATCTGACATCAACTATATGTGGTATAACAGAAGATGTTCTAGAATAGAAAACAATATAAGTAAAATGCCACGAGTAAATAGTGGTTAGAGCAGGATGACAGGCCCAGCTAATATTGGAATATGCTTAAAGTTAAATAAAGTAAAGAAAACCACTCCTAAATTCCAAATGAAAACCCAGTGAATGAAAAAGGGATGCATGAAACACAGATACACACACACCCTGACACACACACACACACTCATACACACACGTAATATTTTTATATCTCCAGCCACCCTTCTATTAGCTTACCTTGTGTGTCCAGGAGGGTGGCTTGGAGTCCTGGTCCTCCTGGCTGGTGGGAGTGAGGTGTCAGGAGCAGCTTTTGGAGTGATCCTCTCCCTTCATACTGCGGCTGCCTCCTCTCCCTCTCACGCTGCCTCCCTGCATGATGCTGGGAGGAAGTGACCGGTTGTCACTTCCTCCCTGCCGGCAGATACTACAATAAGATACTACTATAAGACCGCGGCACCCGACCGGGTCCCTGATTATTAGTTATGTTTCATTAGTTATGTTATGTTATCATAGCACCAGGGAAACATTCCGCGGCACCCCATGGGCCTGGCACACAGTTTGGGAACCGCTGATTAAATCTATAAACAAAAGTATGACTATAGTGAACACTAAACCTTGTTACACCAACATTTACGTCCTACAGATATTTTTCAGATACAATCACATGAACCAATGCTATCCTTCGTTACCAAGGAAACACTAATATTAAAAGTTTATACATTTTAGTAAACACACATAAAAATAATATGCATATATTCTCTTTTTACAATTCACATTTGCAAAATCCAAATAATTCAATGCCTAACTTGCATTCACAAAAATTATTTTAGTACAATAATCAGAGACAAATATATCTGTCACTGTAGTTCATAGCTAGCTATTTGTACTTATAAAAAATGAAAGCTTTCTCATGTCACAAACTTCCCTGGTTACACCATATGTGTATGTGTGTGTGTCAGGGTGTGCATCTGAGTGTGTGTGTATGTGTGTGTCAGGGTGTGCATCTGTGTGTGTGAGTGTGTGTCAAGGTGTGCATCTGTGTGTGTGTGTGTGTGTGTCAGGGTGTGTATGTATATGTCAGTGTGCTTCTGTGTCAGTATGTGTGCACACATAAGTGTGTCAGGATGTGCATCTGTATATGTGCATCTGTGAGTGGACTGACTTAATTTCTCTGTGTGTGTTATGTCAGTGTGTGTATCTAGTGTGTCCATGTATCAATGTTTGTGTGTATCAGGGTGTGTGTATATGGCGGTGTATGCATATGTTAAGGTGTGTTTATGTGTCGGTGTGTTTCTATGTGTGTGTATGTGTCGGTCTCTATATGAACTTGTGTGTATGTGTCAGTGTATTTATATGTATCTTTGTGTTGATGTGCATGTATATCTGTGTAAGTATGCTTGTATGTATGTATGTATTTATGTGGTAGTGTATGTGCATACATCCAAGCAAACACCAGCACAGCATACAAACACACCCTTGCAATCTAACACAAATATTACATACAAACACACCCCTGCATTCAAACTCCAAAAGGATATACAAACAGACCCCTTCACCCAAACACAAATACTTCATTTAAAAGGGGACATTACATTCAAACACACCCCTGTAATCAAATGTATGTATGTATGTATGTGCTTTTCTAAAATTAGAATATGCGTAAAGGAGTCCTTATCAGACTGGAGCAGTTTAAATGGAGTCTAGGAGAAATAGGATTATTTAAAAGTTGCACTACTGAAAGCAACAGAAAATTTCATTAGGCTTGTCAGGAACAGCAGAAAAATTAAGAAACCACGGTGGCCAAAATAGTAAAAAATCAAAAAGTTAGCATTTAGTAATTATAAAAAAAACAAAAGTGAGGAATACAGACAGATCGATAAGATTAGGCAGAAAGAGGCGAAGCAAGTTATAAGAGCCTCCAAAGCACACACAGAAGAGAGAATAGCACAGTGAGTAAAAAAAGGAGGATAAAACATTTTTTAGATACATAAATGAGAAAAGAAAAATAAAACAAGGATTAGTTAGATTAAAAACAGAAGAAGGAAGGTACGTAGAAGAGGATAAAGGTCTAGCTGACTGCCTTAATGAATATTTTTGTTCAGTATTTACAGATAAAAATGAAGGAGAGGGACTTCAGTTAAAAGGACAAATTGGTCATTTGGTACATGTAAATTTACAGAGGAAGAGGTTATATTTTAACTGTCAAGAGTAAAGACAAATAAGTCGATGAGGCCTAATGGGATAAACCCAAAGTTATTAAAATAACTTAGTGGTTTATTAGCAAAACCATTTATGGATGTATTTAACCAATTATTATTAACAAGAGTAGTCCCAGAAGATTGGAAATGAGAGAATATTGTACACATTCACAAGAAAGGTAGTAGGGAGGAGTCGGGCAACTACAGGCCAGTAAGCCTTACTTCAGTAGTGGGGAAATTGATGGAAACCAATGTTAAAGAACAGAATTCTTGAACATCTAAAATAACATGGATTTCAAGATCAGAGACAACATGGCTTTACTTCAGGGAGATCATGCCAAACTAATCTTACACTGTGCTCCTGATTGGGTAACTAAAATAATAGATCAGGGTGGTGCAGTAGACAGTGCTTACCTAAATTTCAGTAAGGCTTTTGACACGGTTCCACATAGAAGCCTCATCAATAAACTGCAATCTTTAAGTTTGGATTGGGTAAAGTTGTTGAATGGGTTAGGAAGAAGCTGAATGACAGGCAACAGAGGGTTGTAGTCAAAGGAGTATATTTGAAGCAAGGTCTAGTTACCAGTGGGTTACCTCAGATACTTGAACCTATTTTCTTTAATATCTTTTAATATTGCAGAAGGTCTTGAGGGTAAGGCATGTCTTTTTGCTGCTGATACTAAAATTTGCAACAATGTTGATGTTCCAGGAGGGATAAGCCAAATAGCAAATGATTTAGGGAAATTAGAAAAATGGTCAGACCTGTGGCAACTGACATTTAATGTGGATAAGTGCAAGATAATGCATCATGGGCATAAAAACCCAAGAGCAGAGTATTGAATATTTGATACCCTACTAATCTCAACTTTTGAGGAAAGGGATTAAGGATTAATTATTTCAGATAATTTAAAGGTAGGAAGACAATGTAATAGAGCAGCATGAAATGCTAGCAGAATGCTTGGTTGTATAGGGAGAGGCATTAGCAGTAGAAAGAGAGAAGTACTCATGCCATTGTATAGAACACTGGTGAGACCTCACTTGGAGTACTGTACACACTACTGGAGACCGTATCTTCAGAAGAATATTCTGAATACTCTGGAAAGAGTTCAGAGAAGGGCTACTAAACTGGTTTATGGATTCCAGGATAAAACTTACCAGGAAAGGTTAAAGGATCTTAACATGTATAGCGTGGAGGAAAGACGAGACAGGGGGATATGATAGAAACATTTAAAAACATAAAGGGAATCAACACAGTAAAGGAGGAGACTCTTTGACGCTCTGCTCAGGTGCTGGGGTTACAGCATACCCCACTCCCGAGCAGGCAAGCGACTGCAGAGAGAGCCCTGCAGCTGAATGGCTGTGCTGGAGGGTGGCTAAGGAGCCGCTCGCCCAGCAAACCAGTCCCAGACAGCAGCAGGGCAGCCCACCGGCGCCCCAAGTGAATGCCTTATTTGCCTAATGGTAGCGCCGGCCCTGACTAAAAATGTTGACTTGGGGATTCCTTGAACCTAAAAAATTTGGGAACTACTGGATTAAATGCACATGAGATTATAGCTTTAAATAAAGTAGATGGCAATAGAGGGATTGTTTAAATGATAGATGACTGCACTAGGATAACTTGTGGTATAGGTGTGTGTGTATAGTTAAAGCTATTGGGATGGTTTAAATTAATGGAGTGTGGTGATGTGATAGAATAGAAGAGTGGCTATGCTATTGTACTAATCAATCAGAGTTTGCAGGAATCTACGATCTTCAAACTTTCTTTGTCTTAGAGATGAGCATAACCACCTAAAAAATCTGTTGGCTATGCGGCAGCCTCCTGGAGTTAGATGCCAGAGCTTGCAACATTTACACTGTGCTCCTGCACAGCAACAGAGTTTCAGCCAATCAGGTAATCAGGAGAGCCATGCTAAAATATAGGAATCCTGATTACCTCAGATTTTTAAAATTGGGAAACTGCAGAAGCAATGAGAATATATACAGTCTCTCACAAAAGTTAGTACACCCCTCACATTTTTGTAAATATTTTATTATATCTTTTCATGTGACAACACTGAAGAAATGACACTCTGCTACAATGTAAAGTAGTAAGTGTACAGCCTGTATAACAGTGTAAATTTGCTGTCCCCTCAAAATAACTCAACACACAGCCAATAATGTCTAAACCGTTGGCAACAAAAGTGAGTACACCCTTAAGTGGAAATGTCCAAATTATGGAAACATATAAGAGAAAAAAGTCTCAGGCACTCACTGTGATATGTTCAAAGCAGGTTTTAATGGATGCGCAACGTTTTGACCTGTACCCAAGTCTTTATCAAGCTAACACCACAGTAACAAGGACACATTTTATATACACACATAATCAATTAATGTGAAATTACAAAATTCATTAAAGGACCACTATAGGGTCAGGAACACTCCCAGATCAGGGGCAGAGCCAGCATGATTCAAACACAGCCATGGCCAATCAGCATCTCCTCATAGAGATGAATTGAATCAATGAATCTCTATGAGGAAAGTTCAGTGTCTGCATGCAGAGGGAGGAGATACTGAATGTTTGGATGCATTTTAGGCAGCCATGACCCAGGAAGGATCTCTAACAGCCATCTGAGGAGTGGCCAGTGAAGTTATCACTAGGCTGTAATGTAAACATGGCATTTTCTCAGAAAAGACAGTGTTTACAGCAAAAAGCCTGAAGGTAATGATTCTGCTCACCAGAACAAATTCAATAAACTGTAGTTGTTCTGGTGACTATAGTGTCCCTTTAACTAGTTCAAGGCCGCAGAATCTTAGATCTTTTGATTCCCCCCCATGGCACTCTTTTAGATGTCTGGCACGGGCGGGCTGGGCCAGGGGGCAGGGAGGCAATTGCCCCCCAGGCCGCCCTAAATCCAGGACCGCCAACATCCAAAAAAAAGAAAAATGTTGCTCCCAGTGGCTGAGCTACCGGGCCCGGCTGCTCTGTAGACCCCTGCTGGCAGGACTGGCTCCCCTTGCAAAACTGCTATTTAGTATATTGCTAATTCGGCAATATACTAAATGGCAATTATCTTACCTCACTGTCTGATTGGCCAGTAACCTCAGTAAGGGGCAAAGTGCAGATGGAGGTCTTCATTGTTTGTGTGTGGGCGTTTCAGGATTCCAGGTGGGCGGTAGGGATTTCGGTGGCTAAATCTTCCGTTTGAGACAGTGCATGCGAACAAGCGAACACGTGCATGGGCACGCAAACGTGTAACACGTGGGAAGAGGAAGGGGAGGAGTGGGAGCTGATGCCTGATAGCAGGGACAGGCAAAAGCAGGCAGAAGTGGAGCAGAGCAGTTGTAAAATAGGAGAAAGAAAAGTTATTAACAGAGAGTAAATAGAGAATTGTTGTTGGCTAATAATAATAAGTGGGCTAACTAGCTCAGCCTTACTTTTGTACATTGCCATAAGGAAGGTAAAAGAAAAGCATAAAAAAGGGGATAAAAAGGAAACGATAAAAAAAAGGGAAGAAAAATAGAAACAGGGGATAAAATAAAGGAGGAGAGTAAAAAAAGGAGCATGAAGGAGCAGAGTAATTGTAGAATAGGAGAAAGAATGAGCAGATTACTTGTAGAATAGAAAAAAGAAGGAGCAGAGTATTTGTAGAATAGGAGAAAGAAGGAGCAGATTACTTGTAGAATAGAAGAAAGAAGGAGCAGAGTATTTGTAGAATAGAATAAAGAAGGAGCAGAGTACTTGTAGAATAGGAGAAAGAAGGAGCAGATTACTTGAAGAATAGAAGAAAGAAGGAGCAGAGTATTTGTAGAATAGAATAAAGAAGGAGCAGATATCAAATATTTAGTTTCGCAGCATCAACCTCAATGATCTCATTAATCACTAGTAAAGGTAATTTCAATTTACTTTGTTTTCTCATTAAACTTTATAAAGTTAAAAACATAAATATGCATTAAGTAGAAATTAAAAGATAAATGTACGTACACCCTCCTTTCTAAAAAATATTCAGCACTTGCGCGAAAACTGGTGGGCGGTAAGGAAATTTTTCCATCAAGAAAGATGCATTAGTGGGCGGTAGGTAGAAAAAGGTTGACTACCCCTGCTGTACACATATGAAGCTGTCTCTTCCTGTCTACTTCTTTCTGTGTGTCTCACCTCCTTTATGTCTCTCTCTAGTTTTCTAGCTGTCTCAGGCTCTCCTTTGCTTGTGTCACTCTTTGTCTCTCTCTAGCTGTTTCTGGTTTTCCTTTGCTTGTGTCACTCTCTGTCTCACTGTAGCTGTCTCTGGCTCTCCTTTCCTTGTGTCTCTCTTTGTCTCTCTCTAGCTGTCTCTGGCTCTCCTTTCCTTGTGTCACTCTCTGTCTCTCTGTCTATCTTTGGCTCTCTGTCTCTTTCTCCCCCTCCCTCTCTGTCTTCTCTGGCACTCTCTATCTCCCTCTCTGTTTCTTTGTCTCCCTCTCAAACACCCACAAATACTATCACACTCAGCCAGCTCTCACACACCCACACAAACACACTCATCCAACTACACACATACATGCAACACTCACTCAGCAACAGTACAATCACACAAAGAAACCACACACATTTCAACCATGTGTATTGCTTAGTGGAGAGTGACGAGGAGCGAGAATATGCACAAGGTAGAGTGACAAGGGGGCCCTACTTTTATTCTTGCACAGGGGCCCAACGGTCCCCAGTTACACCCCTGGTTCCCCCCCCATGGGCCCGCGGTGCTGGTACTGCGGTTGCACTGGGGCCCACACACTAATACACAGCAATCAGAGCCAGACCCCAACTCCCAAGCACCCTAGCCAGCACACTGGACCTCAGGAAAGGTACCAACAAAGGTAGGAAGCTGGCTTTAAAAGTGTCTGTGTGGGTCAATATGTATGTGTGTGTGTGTCATTATGTCTGTGTGTGTGTCAGTATGTCTGTGTGTGTGTGTGCAAGTATGTCTGTCTATGTGTGTGCAAGTATGTCTCTGTGTGTGTGACAGTTTGTCTGTGTGTGTCTGTGTTAGCCAGTATGCCTATATGTGTGTGTGTGTTAGTTTGTATGTCTGTGTGAGTCAGTATGCCTGTAATAGTGTGTCTGTCTGTGAGTGTGTGCGTGTGCCTGTCAGTGAGTGTGTGTTTGTTAGTTTGTGTCAAATCAGCAAGTGTGTGTGCCTGTCAGTGAGTGTGTCTGTTTAGGTGACTTCCCCCCCTTTCAATCACATGGGAAATGTGTTTTTACGCTCCTCGATGGGCCACTTGACTGGATTTGCCCCCCAGGCCTAACGCTGCTAGCCCTCCCCTGA
The DNA here is from genome assembly GCA_933207985.1 of Pelobates cultripes. Lineage (NCBI taxonomy): Eukaryota > Metazoa > Chordata > Amphibia > Anura > Pelobatidae > Pelobates > Pelobates cultripes. The sequence continues at coordinate 172,568,997 of OW240912.1, read as the reverse complement.
TGTCTGGAGATGGGTGTCTTAACTCGATTTTTGGGAGATCTCACGTGCTCCTTTATTCTTTCCTTGAATGGGTGAAATATTTTACCCACATCTTTCAAGTTACAGCTGCAGGTGAGTAAATATACCGAACCTGCAGTTTTACAATTAAAAAAATGTGTAACCTTAAAGGTTTGGTGTCCAGACTTCTTTGTTTTCTTTAGGTTTATTCTGTTTGCAATTACTAATATATAATAAAATAACAAAAGGTGTTAATAGATGATGGATATTCAACAGAAGATGTTAATTGCTGGAGTGAGGAAGGCAGAGACTTAGTCTTCAAAGTCAGAGAAGAAACAGACAACAAGCCTCTTGGTTCTTTTTCCACTATTCTATATAGCTATGACTTTAATCATGTCAGACGTTTTAGCTAAAACCCTGCAATAATGGAAAAACATATGAAGACCCTTTTTATATGCAACCACATTCCAGATTTCTCAGACAAATAAAGTCCTGTAATTTATTGATACCATCTGTTCCCAATGCTCAGTCCAGACACATCCACATCTAATGTGAATAGAATATGCAATATTCAAGACCAACTATGTGATCAAACGGAAACTATTCCGCAATTTAAGATGACAAAGGTCATCCAGATCAAATTTGAATTCACTCTGAGGATCTAATAGATTCTCTAAATATTTATCAGAATTCATACAAAAAGTGGTTTAGATAGAGGATTGAGAATGATCTGATTCAAGAATAAAAGCAGAATTCAAAGAAAACACCTCCTCCCTACATCATCAGTCTGTACTATGTGTGCCTTAGCACATTTCCATTGTTATGTGTTTTCTATGTGATGGGCCCGGACTCTTGCGCGTTTCCTAGAAATACCATCTAGGATGAGATTTGACTCATCAATCTCACTTCCTCAGGTTACACCCTTAGTAATGGTCTTTTTTCACAGCCTTTTTTTTCATTAATTTATTAATTTAGACTTATTTGAAATAATTTCCACTTCAGAACAAGAATTGTGAGGCCAAAAATTTCAACACCCTCTGTATTGATTGAGCTTGTGTAAAAGCTTTAGATATAGCCTTTGTCGTAGTAGAGGACTCATTGTTCATAGCTGAAATAATAATTCGATGAACAGATTTGTCCATGGCTGAGTTTAAGACTAGGGTTTATTAAATCAGACATTGCAGTTAGAAAACAATTATCTTCATTAGAAGATGAATGATCGACCTGTCCAGGATTAGCAGAGAAAAAGGAGCCTGTGGGTATGTTAGTATACCCATAATATAATAATCTCAGCCAAGATCCCCATGAGCACAGCGTTGCCTAACAACGCAACAAACTCTAACAATGCAACAAACTCTAACACTGAGACAAGGCTGGCACACTCGTTTTTTTGGGATAAGTAGGTGAGTATATTGCCCAAATGAAATTCTGCTCTGAAAATTGAGTAAAGAGAGAACTCAGGAAAAAAATGTAAAACTGTTTTTCTGGGGGTGGGGAGGGGAGGGGAGGGGGAGTTGTGTTTTTTTTTTTTTTTAATCTTTATGGTATCTGATAAAACCATTTATTTAGGCAGAGAATTCCACATCTTTATCTTTATCTTTGTTACTGAAAGGAACCCTTTCCTTTATTGTAAGCAAAATGCAATTTTTTCAAAATTCAAATGATGACATACATACAATCCAGTTACAGAACAGTTACCAAACAGCTGTTTGCACTGGCCCTGTATGTATTTGTATTGGACTATCATATCCCTCATCAGATGTAGCTTTCTAGCCTTTCTTAATGAGTGACATTTTCCATTCCTTGTTCAGGGTGGACACAATTCCCATTGATAACACAGAAGAGTTAAGTGCACAATAGTAATGGTGCAAGAATGGGGGTCAGTCCACGGGCACAGATAAGAGCCTTTATCTATTTTAAACCATTCCTACACATAGAAGTCATGATACTTAGAGTGCCCCTTTAATAATAAATGGGATAATACAGGGTTTAAACAAACAAGGGGTTTAAACCTGCAAGGTATTTATTGTTTTACTGTTTTTGGTAACTGGGGAAATGAGTGTTAGCAAGAATGCTGGTCTGACTCAATGCACATCTTGTTACATGTATGCATGCCTGGATGTATCTGTCTGGGGTCCATACCTCTCTGACAGGTGAGTGCAAGTGGCTTCTCTGGAAGCTCAGATTGGAGATCTGGAGAAGCAAATTGCGACATTGAGGGAGATTGACAATGTTGAAAGGGTCTGCTGCTCACTGAGCAAAGGTTAATGGGGGCTGGTAGTGGAGTGGGAGGAGATAAGAGAGCTGGGGAACAGGCATGTAGCTGGGTGACAGTGGGGTGAGGTAGTGGGGGGAAGGGAAGAGGAAACGGCTAGCTAGTCCTAACTTTGTAAAACCTACTGGTAGCAGGTTTGGATTTGCCTGTTTAAGCATGGGCATCTGCAGGACGGGGCAAAGGAGTGCACTTGCCCCCCCGTCTTTTTACACGCATTATTGGCATCCTTATAGCTTTTATAGGATGCCTTTAATTTGTCCCATTTAAAGGCTTTAATGGGGGCTGGTAGTGGAGTGGGAGGAGATAAGAGAGCTGGGGAACAGGCATGTAGCTGGGTGACAGTGGGGTGAGGTAGTGGGGGTAAGGGAAGAGGAAACGGCTAGCTAGTCCTAACTTTGTAAAACCTACTGGTAGCAGGTTTGGATTTGCCCGTTTAAGCATGGGCATCTGCAGGACGGGGCAAAGGAGTGCACTTGCCCCCCCGTCTTTTTACACGCATTATTGGCATCCTTATAGCTTTTATAGGATGCCTTTAATTTGTCCCATTTAAAGGCTTTAAATGCCCCTTTCTTGCTCCCTCCCGACAGGCAAATTTCCTGTGGACTGTGGCAGCTTAGTCCGAGGGAAAGAAGGAGTGAGGTGCTGGGGAATGCATTTAGGCTTCCAAGGGAGCACTCCCTCCCGAATCCCCAGCAATTTGGTGCCTCTATGCTCCGCCCCCGCATTTAGGCCCCACCAACCGCATGCAGCTCCACCCCAAAGCTCCGCCCCCACACAGGCCCGGTGCAAGGGTTTTTGGGTACATAGGCGAAGATGCATTTTTCCCCCCCCCCCCCCCCAAAAAAAATAACATCTTCACCTGTGAGCCTCTTAACCTCCCTTTTGTGTTTCTTATCCCCTCTTTTAAATGTCTTACCCCCTTTAGTGTATCTTATCTCATATTTTTTCATGTGTGTGTCAGAGAACTTGTCTGTAGTGAATTTGTGTTTGTGTGTGTGTGTGTGTGTGTGTGAGTGAGATTATGTGTAAGCGAGCTTGTGTGTGTCAGTTAGCTTGTCTGTAGTGAGTATGTGTGTCAGTAAGCTTGTGTGTGTGTGTCAGTGAGATTATGTGTAAGCGAGCTTGTGTGTATGTCAGTGTAATTGTATGAAGTGAGCATGTGTGTGTCAGTGAGTTTGTCTATAGGAAGCATGTGTGTGTAAGAGAGCTTGTCTGTAGTGAGCATGTGTATGTGTGTCATTGAGCTTGTGTTTGTGTTGGTGAGCTTGTGTGTATCAGTGAGTTTTACTATAACGAGCATGTGTGTCAGTGAGATTTTCTGCGGTGAGCATGTGTGGGTGTGTCAGTAAGCTTTTCTGTAGTGAACATGTGTGTGTCAGTGAGCTTGTCTGTAATGAGCATGTCTGTCAGCAAGCTTTTCTGTAGTGAGCATGTGTGTGTCAGTGAGTTTTTAGTGACCATGTGTGTATCAGTGAGCTTGTCTGTAGTGAGCATGTATGTCAGTGAGCTTGTCTGTAGTAAGAATGTGTATGTGTGTCAGTTAGCTTGTCTGTAGTGATCATGTGTGTGTCAGTGAGCTTTTCTGTAGTGAGCATGTGTGTGTCACTGAGCTTGTGTGTGTCAGTGAGGTTTTTCTGCAGTGAGCGTGCGTGTGTGACAGTGAGTTTGTCTGTAGTAGATTGTGTTTGTGTACCAATTAAGTTGTCTGTAGTAACCTTGTGTAAGTGTCAGAGTTTGTACTAAGTTTGTACTAAGTGTGTTTGTACCAGTAAGCTTGTCTGTGTGTCAGTGAGATTGTCTGTCAGTGAGCCTATTTGTGCGTATCAGTGAGCTTGTGTTTTTATGTCAATGAGCTTATGTGTATAATGAGATTGTCTGTCTGTGAGCCTGTGTAGCAATGAGCTTGTGTGCTTGTGTCAGTGAGATTGTCTGTGTTTGTATGTGATTACGCTTACTGTGTAATTATTTTTTTTTTTACACTGACAGAATTAATACTTTGAATTATAAAAAGAAACATACCAATAATATATATATATATACATACACACATACACACACTATATGGCACAATGACTTATGGGGCTGGCATACATTTTTTTCCAAGGCTGCTTTTTACCCTAAATAGAGGCAGAGCATGGATATCATTACAATTATGCCCCCTCCCCGCCCCTGGAAAACTTCCTGCGGACGCCCATGCATTTGAGTGAAGATGTTGGGAGTGTCAGCTCAGGAGTAGCTGTACTAGAGGAAGCTGTATCTTCTAACAGAAGAGTGAACAGCCTCTCTAGTATGGGTGAGGAGGAGAGTGTAAGGAAGGCTAGACAAACTGTGGTGGTAGGGCACTCTATTATTAGGAGAGTAGCTAGGTTAATCTGCCGCTCTGATTGGCTCAACCAGACAGTTTGCGGTCTCCTGGGTGCTTGGCTCCAGCATGTTACTGACAGAGTGAATGGATTATTGCGAGGGACTGGGGATGACCCAGTACCAATGATAAATTTAGAGGAAGATGGAAGGTCCTAAAGAATGATTTAAGGGAATTGGGTAGTAAACTTAAGAAAAGAACCTCCAAGGTGGTATTCTCTGAGATATTACGTGTGCCACACGCTACAGGAAAAAAGCAGCGGGAGATTAGAGAGGTCAATGCATGGCTTAAATTTTGGTACAGGAAGGAGGGTTTTTGGTTTTTAGAGCACTGGGCCAATTTTGCACTTGGGTACAATCTCTAAAGCCATAATGCATTGCACTTAAACGGGAGAGGGACTGTAGTGCTGGGTGACAGTATGGCTAGAAGGTTGGAGAAGATTTTAAACTAGTGGTGGGGGGAGAGACATAGTAATCTACAAAATGGAGATAGGACAGAAAGGAGATGGGCTTTAGCTCAGTACAAGGGCGGTGGAGATGGGGATCGGGCAAGATCAGAACAGAGGAGGTATGTAATAGTAATAAAAATTCACATAAAGTACAAGTGACTCTTGATAATTTTAAATGCATGCTTACTAATTCAAGGAGCCTAGATAACAAAATGGGGGAACTAGAGGCAATGGCATACACTAAGCAATATGACATAATAGGCATAACAGAAACATGGTGGGATGAGACACATGACTGGGCAGGAAACAGGAAAGGTAGTATGGTATGTTTGTATGTCAACCATGAGTTAAAGCAAGATCTCAAGCAAGTAGAATGTGATGAGGAAAACTTGGAAGCTTTATGAGTAAATATCTGCTTGGGGAAGGGAAATCCATTATTGGTTGGGATTTATTGTAAACCACCTGATGTTAATATTGATGAGTAAGCTCTTTGAGCAAATTGAGAAAGCTGCAAATCTGGGAAACGCATTAATTATTGGAGATTTTAATTACCTGGACATAAATTGGGACTAGTCGTTCAGAAAAGGGAATTAGGTTTTTGAACTTGTCAAATGACACCTTCATGTCACAATTTGTACAAGCACCAACTAGAAAGGACGCTTGCCTGGTTCTAACAATTCATTTTGATCTTTTGACCAACATTCAAGTAGGTGAGCACTTGGGAAATAATGATCACAATATAGTGTCCTTTGAAATAAACTCAAAAAAACAAAAGCACATGGGGTATACTAAAACATATAATTTTAAAAAGGCCAATTTCAATAAGATAAGGGCAGCTTTACAAAATGTTGACTGGCATGAACTCTTTAGTGACAAAAACACATGAGGATAAATGGAACATCTTCCAACAAATATTAGAAAGGTACATTTCTCAGTATGTACATTTGGTAATAAATATACAAGAAACAAATGGAAACCAATGTGGCTTAGTGGGAAAGTGAGTCAAGAAATTATAAATAAGAAAGGGGCATTTAAAGCCTTTAAATGGGACAAATTAAAGGCATCCTATAAAAGCTATAAGGATGCCAATAATGCGTGTAAAAAGACGATTAGATTCGCTCTACTTTAAAATGAAAAAGTGATCGCCAAAGAGAGCAAAACCAACCCCAAAACATTTTTTTATTCTTTATTTTTGCAGCACAGTGATAAACATCTGTGTATTGTAAATAGTTTGTATTGACAGAAACAGTATAATCTTACATGGCAGTGACAGACAATTGTTAATAGTTGCTAATGCCAGAGATGCTGCACTTTTATTTTTTTGTGAAGTAAAAATATATTGAGTACAGGCTACATACACAACTTGTCATAGAGCATGAGAAGTGAACATAACAGATTAAATGACAGTTATGTATTAAGAACACTAGAGAAAGTAGAGGGTGGTAACTAATAGAGTAGTAGTACAATTTTATGTCTGGTGTTTAGTATTTTTATGGGGCCCTTTAGAGCAAATAATAGAAGAAATAATGCTGTGAGACCTAATTTATAGAAATGAATAGAAAAACACAAACCCACAATTTAATTATTCAAATTAAGTTTAGTAGGTACACATTGTGCTCTTATCGCTGGGCCTAGAACCTCCCGTTGCCGAGGGACAGGGTCTACCATCTCCCAGGACTGCTCCCAGGTATATCCACCATGCGTCCTCATTAATGCTCTCCAGGTGTGTCGAGCAGTCCCAGAGCCAGTGCAGCATCTGGTTGCTGCTTTGCTGTGGTGTCCCTGCTGTTTCTTACTGGCTCTCTTGGGGCAAAAGCTGAGCAGGGGTAGGTTGAGCCCACGGGTCTGCAGCTTGTAGAGATTCGATTCTCTTGCTCCTATGCGCCCCGTGCCAGCCGGCAATGGGTGTCCCAGAGATCTTTTTGATTCCCGAGTAGGTATGTTGGTGCAGGGAGGTTTGAGGTGTTTTTGGACTATTGTTAGGTGGTGGGAAAGTCCAGATTTTGTTGCCAGCTTCTGCCAGAATGCATCACATAGGCGATCAAAGTTTTGCAGCAAGTTCCAGGCTGCATGATCAAGGGTATAAGCCAAGTGATCTACTTGGATTTTGCCAAGGCGTTTGATACAGTTCCACACAATACACAGTGTTCAAACTCAAAGAATTTGGTCTTGATGAAAATTCTTGTTCTTCGGTAAAACATTGGCTTAAAAATAGAGTACAAAGAGTTGTCATTAACCCCTTAAGGACTGAGCCAAATGTACACGTTGTGATCAAAACAAAACGTAAACAAAAACTTGAATTTGCGCCTCTTTCATATTATGTGCACCCACACTTATTATATATCATTTTATTAAGGGGAAACAGGGCTTTCATTTAACATCAAATATTGAGGTATGAAACATAATTTAATATAAATAAAATATTAAAAAATGGGAGAAAATAAGAATTTAAAAAAACTTTTTAGTTCTACGTGACATTTTAACTGTGAATGTCATAATACTGTTTTCTTTTACTGCAATAAAATACACATATGTGTATTCAGCGATGTCTCACGTGTAAAACAGTATCTCCTATGTACAGGTTTTATGATGTTTTGAAAAGTTACAGGGTCAAATATAGCATGTTACATTTTTCAGTTATTTCACATTGAAATTCTCCAGATTGGTTACGTTGCCTTTGAGATCGTATGATAGCCCAGGAATGAGAATTACCCCCATGATGGCCAGAAAGGAAGGTGGGGGACTCCCTGGGCTGCCAGTTGAGCCCCCACACTGCGATCGCCGGCGTGGGATCGCCAGCCACTGGCTAAGTAAATAGGACAGGTTGGGCGTTCTGTTATGGACAGATGAATTAAAATAAAATGGCTATTTACTAATGTCTATTTATTCTGTGTTCACTATGTTAAAACTGGCTGCTAGAGTAAATATTCCCTTCCCCCCCTACAATGTGTTCAGTTGCTATTTCCTCTGTAAATTCCTCACATCCTGCTAGCCTCCCCCCTTCCCATCGAGCAAGCCTCATGTAACAAAATTCCTCTGTTAAAAGAACATATTCCTTTATTAAACTCCTCCCCCACTTCCTTTGTGCAAAGAACAGCTAACAAAATAGAGAATCACTGTTAAAGAAACTACTCACTCCCCCTCCCATCGTGTATCCTATATAGGTGGGAGAAGTCTGTAATGACGACACTACATCCTGTAGGGGGGGTTTAGACAAGACCCCTTAGACTGTTAACCAATTGATGAATGTATATTGTATATTTAACTGTGACTCTGTACATGACGTATTTCTGCTTTAAAAGGAACTCCCACTCCAGGGAATAAAGGCATTCCTCAGGTTTTTCACTGATCAGAAACTTTGTCTCCGGTGTGAATTACTTCTAGGGAAAGCGTGCACGCATTAATTAATCAATTTGGAAGGAGTAGATAGACAAATAATCAAAGTTTTCTTTGATCCAAAACAATTTTGGCACCCCAGATGGGACTGGAAGGTATGTTAATAAGGAAGCCGTAAAATCCCAGGACCGGAGAGGAGACCCCCAGAGATTAAAAAAAAAAAAGAGCCTGATCACCTCTGCATATGGTAAATGAGTTACTTACCCTATATTTTCCTTTCTTTGAACTTCGTTTACTCTCCGTTCCTTCACTCAGCTTCCTGTGGTTAACTCTTCGACAGGTATATAGTATGCCCACATGTCCCCTTTATTTGAATAGAACCTGTCAATTTGTCTATCTACGTCCTGAGTGTGAGTTTTATGTGTGAAAGTGTCTGTTTTACTACTTGCTTAATACTGTTATATAATGCTGCCAAGTGTGGTTAAGCGCTGGCATATTTAGCCAAGTTCGGGTTTGGTGGAAAAACCTGGCGTTTCTTTTGATTTAGTAAGACTCGGTTGAGAGTCTGGCGATTATTGAGTTCAGGTGTGCATAATAGCCCCTGGCGTTTTTTTTTGTTTTTTTTGTCCGATTTATATTAAAATTAGATTGTGGCGGTTCTTTTGTTGTTTTTAAGTTAATATTACTCGGTTGAGAGTTTAAAGGTTTATTTTGTGGTTTTGGCTAGGTTTCGGTGAAGAAACTAGCGAATGTTGTTTTGGCCTCATTTGGAAAAACAAACATGGTGATTATTTTGGATTTAATACAACTCGGTTTAGAGTTTAAAGGTTTTTTGATTTAATACAACTCGGTTTAGAGTTTAAAGGTTTTTTGGTTTAATACAACTCGGTTTAGAGTTTAAAGGTTTTATTTGTTTTAGCTAAGTTTATTTGGTAAAGTAAGAACTGGTGCCTTTTCTTTTAGTAAAGCTCAGTGTAGAGTTACAAAGAAAAGAAAAGGAAAAGTTAATGTTTATGTGCTTGAGTGTTTCTGTGTGTGTGATTTGAGTTATTAGCCGACATTTATTTTAAGGACTTTGTGATTTAATTACATCTGTATTTTGTGCTTTTGTCTGTGTATGTCTTGTTGGGTACAATCCAGGGCCGGACTGGGAAAAAAATTAGGCCCAGGCATTTTTCAATCAGAGCGGCCCCCTAAGAAAGGGGCGGGGCCAGAGAGTGTGTGTTTCGTCATCACTAATGACAAGCACGCCCCCTCTCAAAGTGAGCATGTTGGTTCAATGCCCAGAGCCCTGCTGAAGAGCTCTGGCATTAGAAAAAGGCCCTGAATTTGTTCTGCGCAGCGCAAGCAAGTTTAATAACATGCTTGCGCTGTGTTTGCTTTTAAATTGTCTCTGGTGTCTCCACAAGTGGGATACCAGAGGACAAAAGGGCCAGGAAAGTGCATGGTGCATATGTTTGGAGCCTGCTTGTGGGATTGCGTGTGTGTAGAGTGTGGTGTGATATTGTATAAATAGGTCAATTTAATTTGTGTTTGTGGTGTAATATGTGTGGCTAGGGACTGTAGAGAGTGTGTGTATAGGGGGCATAGTTTTATAGGGGATGCAGCGAGTGTGTTCATACGGGCTGAAGTGTGTGTGTATAGGTGACGTAGTGTGTGTAGGGGTTGCAGAGAGGGTGTGTTTAGAGAATGTTGTATGTGTTTGCTGACAAGGAGTGCATACAGGGTAAGGGATCTAGTGTGTATCTGGAGCGTAATGTATGTAGTGGTGCATTGTGAGGGGTGCTGTGGTGTGTGTGTATGTATATATATATATATTTGGACTTATTGTATGTGTGAGGGGCGCAGTGTGTGTATGTAAGAGGGGTGCTGTGTGTGAGGGTGTTTTTATCTGCTGTCACATTCTAGGTTTCTAATTTTTTTTGTCTGTTAACTCACTGAGGGTTATTTTATATATATGTGTGTGCTGTATATGTGTGGGAGTGTGCTGTGTGTGAGTGAGGGTGCTGTGTGTGTCTGGGTGCTGTGTCTGTCTGGGTGTGCTGTGTCTGTCTTGGGGGTGCTGTGTCTGTCTGGGGGTGCAGTGTGAGTTTGGGTGCTGTGTGTGTCTGGGTGCGCTGTGTGTGTCTGGATGCTGTGTGTGTCTGGGTGCTGTGTCTGTCTGGGTGTGCTGTGTCTGTCTTGCTGTGTCTGTCTGGGGGTGCAGTGTGAGTTTGGGTGCTGTGTGTGTCTGGGTGCGCTGTGTGTGTCTGGATGCTGTGTGTGTCTGGGTGCTGTGTGTGTCTGGGTGCGCTGTGTGTGTCTGGGTGCTCTGTGTGTGTCTGGGTGCGCTGTGTGTGTCTGGATGCTGTGTGTGTCTGGGTGCGTTGTGTGTGTCTGGATGCTGTGTGTGTCTGGGGGCGCTGTGTGTGTCTGGGGGCGCTGTGTGTGTCTGGGGGGTGCTGTGTGTGTCTCGGGGCGCTGTGTGTGTCTGGGGGCCCTGTGTGTGTCTGGGGGCCCTGTGTGTGTCTGGGGGGTGCTGTGTCTGGGTGCTGTGTGTGTGAGTGAATGTATTTTTTATTTAAATTTAAATATATATTTTTTTATTAATAAAAAAAAAAAAAATGATATCCCCCCCTCCCTTCTTACCTTTATCCTGGGAAAGGGGGGTGGGGGGGAGGAGATCCGTTCTGCCTGGGGGGTTGGGAGCCATGCTGCCTTCCCTGGTGGTCCAGTGGTGAGAGCGAACTCTAACCTACGGGTTAGAGTTCACTCTCGCGAGATCTGAGCGTTGCCGTGGTAACCGCGGCAACACTCAGAATCACGCGAGAGGACCCGGCGGAGCTGCTGGTTAGAGCGCCGCCGGTCCTCTCTCCTGCCTCACTCCCCAGCCTGCTGGCGGCCGCATCTCCCTGTCTGTGGGCCGGTGAGGATCTCCCCACCGGCCCACGAAAGCACATAGCAGGGCCGGCGCTCGGACAGCGCTGGCCCTGCAGGGGCCGGCCGGGGAGATCCTGTGATCTCCCTGCCGGCCTCGGCCCCATGGCCATCGCGGCCCACCGGGCATTTGCCCGGTATGCCCGATGGCCAGTCCGGGCCTGATACAATCTGTATCTTCACTCTCCTATTCTATCTTTTGTCCTAAGGAGAGCTGTGCTTAGGCAATCACATGGTTAAAAAAAAAAAAAAAATTGTGCTTGCAAGTCTTCTCCCCCCCTCCTTCTTGGTTGCTTTCTCTTGCCCTGACTGCTATGAGTATTGGCTAGGGGGGCGGGGATGGGTGAAATGCTTGTAAACTTAAACAAAGGGTAATTGCTGGACAATTATCCTAGTTAGGAACTTTGTGTAATCTTGTATATGTTGTTAAGTAAGAGGTTATTGGCATGTTGGAATAAGGAAAGTTAGATTTTGTTGGAACAAATGAATTGTGGAATTCATAAATGATAATGCAGAGAAAAGTACATTGCAGTTTGCATGTAATAGCAGCTATTCAGATGCTGTATTGTGGCAATCTTTATACACACAATGTGAAATTGCCAATAGTGAAATTGCCAAGAAATTGTTTGTTAATAAAAAAAAAAAAAACAAAGATCAGAAATGTTATGAAACTAGTCTGTACTCACAATGCATTGATTTGTAAACGAGATGCAGGTCAAGAAAATTTAGAATCAGCAGATAAAGAAATAAATTTGAATATGTTAACAGAAGACAAATCAGATTTAAATGACCAGTGTAACAAAGTAACAGAGCTGTAAAACTTAATTTGAAAATCCATTAACAATTAATGAAAATTGTGAAATGTATTCCAGTTTATGACATGTCAGTGGATGCATTTACTAATGCTGAAATATTTGAGTCAAATTTGGACAAATATAGCCTAAATGACGAACAAAGGAATAGACTATTTAAAACATGGCTGCCGACTCAAATGCATATAGACTTATTGGTAATTTTCCTGAGGATCAGTTAATTAATGAGTTTGTGAAAAAATTTCAAGATCTAGATTCAACTGCAATTGTAATTGCTAGAGAAAAAAGTACTTTGAAGGAAGTTGCTTTATTCTTAGATAAAATAAGGAAATATCCAGACATGAAGGGGTTACACTGACTTGTCAGACGCAGAGAAAGAAGTGCAGATTTCACCCCCTCCTTTTCCCCCCTAGAACTCAGTGTGAAAGAGCAATACAGACGCCTGAGCCACTCCCAATTGCCTCAACGGCAGAATATAACTAAAGTTATTTGTGTTTGGTGCACATTATTTAAGATCTTGCAGATATTTGATTCTAGAGTTAAAACCAGCACAAGAATAGAGATATGTGTTTGTTTGTTTACTAACTTGTTAGTCTGTACTGTTTTTTTATTGTTTTTGTTAGTTTTTTTCATTGTTTTTATGTATGTTATATTGGTTGTATGCTATTATACAGTAACTCCAATCAATTTACAGAAGGAAAAAAAACAATAGATTTACTCTTTGTTGCTTCTGAGGTTGATTTAAAATCTTTGATTTAATTCATGAGAATGAGATTTTAATATCATGACTGATAATGGATTACTGTATATTGCAACGCCTGGACATACACATGGTTTGGATATACTGAAGACAAAACGAATAATATATGGGAATGGATAAGGCTGATTTCCCACTATCCAGAGCCACGCCTACTCCTAAAGTAACATCACGTCCATCCTTACTATGCCCTTTTACTGTAGAATTGCCCGAATCCTAATGACCCATTCTACTACATGGTGTGACTTGTTTAAGCCTAAGATAAATTGGCTGATCAGGCTACCTGTATTAACAATGTCATCAACGATGAGTTAGAATCTGAGAAGTGTCACTTCAGGTTGTCCCAAATTTTCTTTTAACTTAGGTTTTAGTACATAATAAGGCCCATACCCACCGGCTACATGCAGCCTTGTATAGCAGGCCACATGACATCTATTTGTACCAAGCAAGGCCTGCCTGACTCCTCATTCCTGTCTAAAATTGTTGTCTCCTGCACAAGTGTACATGGCTCTCCTTGGAGTAGCCTGTTAACTAAGCCTTGCTTTGTGGTTGCCTCCACCTGTCCAATTAATCTGCTAGGTGCAGATGTCCTTCCCCCACTTGCAGGCCCCTATCACCTTATTATTTCTTTTGTTTCACACAGTGAAACCTGACCAAGAGGCAAGGGTCCTAGCTAGTTCCCCCAATACCTTTACCTGAATTATACAGGCCCCAAAGCCTGTCCAAGCTCTTACTATTCCCTAACAGGTTAAGGCTCTGGTGTTGAATGGTGCCCTGGTTCCCTGAGACTTTCCATGCAATATCCCACCTCTCCTTGTGATGGACGAATTCTGTGCAGGATAGTGTCACCCTGCAGGGATGATACTCTATTTACCTGGACACTCTTCTGCCACTTCCCAGGGGGGGGGAAATGATAAGACACTGACTATTATTTTTTTTAGCCTTTTCCTTATGATCTGTTCCGGATTTGCTGTCACTACAGTGGACCAAGTATCTCACCTCAACAATGTCTGCACAAGAAGCTGAGCTATAGGCTCCCATCACAGCATGCAAGATCTCTGAAGGAAGACTGAACTCAGAGGAATCATGTGGCAACTCTCTGGCTGACCAAGTTGTCCAAGAAGTTGTAAGTGCACTAAGGGAAGTGGACAGAAGTGTCCGGTAAGGAAATTCCTATTTTTCCCATGCAAACCTTACCTACAGACATCAAGCTCCTGAAGGAATAACAAGCAGCTACTGACCCTGGAAAGAAAAAAAAAAACACAAGCTGGAAACAGAAAGGGGCAACCCTTAAAGACAGGCTGTACTTCAACAATCTGAAGTTCTGCTTGCCCAAGAACATATACTCAGCAGTGGTCCAGTGGGCCTACGGAGCATCTGTCCAGAACCCTCATGAACTCTTTTGATCAATAAATACTCTGATGTACCAGGAATTGCCTCTCTGACCAACAGTTACTGTAAATCTTGTGCCATTTGTGCCAAGGGCAACTCAGGAAGAATGGAGGAAAGCCCCAAGCATCTAGCCAAACCTCATTATCTCATCCAGAGGAGTCAAGTCGACTACATCCAGAATGCCAAAGAGTGGCTGATTCAAATATGCACTAATTATAGCAGACATGTTTTCAGGATGGCCAGAGGCCTATCCAGCCACCAAAGTGATAACCAAGACCACATGCTGAGTAGTGCACTGTGAAAGTTACAGAGATCACCCCGTGGATTCATCATTCCAGAATCAAGCCTGCCTCTGCATCATGTGAAGTAGCATTTGTTGATCTTGACAACCCTTTTTGAAACTCCATTCTTAGAGAACAAAGATACTTGTTGAAAATAAATAAATAAATATCAAAAAGTGGGTGTTTTGATGGCCATAATAATGCCTGACCACCTGCCATCGATGGAAAGCCGAATACCCCAAAAGGGGACCTCGTGAAACTAAAGAGAAACAGACATACTCCTTACCCTGCAGCCCTCACGTCTGAGGTGCCATACGCACAGTCAAAGCTTCTTCAGGATCATCTGCTTATTTTGAGTTTGTGGTGATATTAATATTGAATGTTTAAATGATCTGAATCTGCCAGTACTAGGGTAGCATGAGACAAGATTTCTAAGATTAAGAATAAGTAAATGTGCCCTAGCCAAGGTTATTATGTCCATACACATAACACATGACAATCCCCAAGGTACTCTTGACACACCTCATTCATGCTTC
>OW240912.1:172433203-172553785 GCA_933207985.1 Pelobates cultripes | reverse complement strand
CATGGGAAAGATGGTTTGGATGGATGACTGGATGGCAAGGTGCTCTGGCCCAAATAGGTGTTGCCATTTTAATAACGATAATCATCCTCGCTCTTCTTGTTTGTTGTGTGTTACCCTGTCTTAAGAAATGCCTACAAAAGACAGTTGATCAGACAATCGACCAGACCACCCCGACCTTCCTTCACCAAGAGATTGATGACATAGACCGTGATACACCACATACACCATTACAGTCCCACCGCACTAAATCAACAGCTACTTCCTCTTAAGGACATTCAGGGATAGCGTCTGTCTCTACGGGCAGAAGTCTGTCGCGGGAGAAGTAGTGGACAAGCTGCTATGGGTCACCCGCGCAGTGAAGCGTTCGAGGCCTGTTCAGACAGATGTGCAAGATAGCCTTTTTGTTATTTTTCTATAGGGACAGTATTAGAGTGAGAGATAGTAGTTTTTAGTAAAATTGCCATTTTAAGGGGGGACTGTTATGGACAGATGAATTAAAATAAAATGGCTATTTACTAATGTCTATTTATTCTGTGTTCACAATGTTAAAACTGGCTGCTAGAGTAAATATTCCCTTCCCCCCCTACAATGTGTTCAGTTGCTATTTCCTCTGTAAATTCCTCACATCCTGCCAGCCTCCCCCCTTCCCATCGAGCAAGCCTCATGTAACAAAATTCCTCTGTTAAAAGAACATATTCCTTTATTAAACTCCTCCCCCACTTCCTTTGTGCAAAGTAACAGCTAACAAAATAGAGAATCACTGTTAAAGAAACTACTCACTCCCCCTCCCATCGTGTATCCAATATAGGTGGGAGAAGTCTGTAATGACGACCCTACATCCTGTAGGGGGGGGGGTAGACAAGACCCCTTAGACTGTTAACCATTTGATGAATGTATATTGTATGTTTAACTGTGACTCTGTACATGACGTATTTCTGCTTTAATAGGAACTCCCACTCCAGGGAATAAAGGCATTCCTCAGGTTTTTCACTGATCAGAAACTTTGTCTCCGGTGTGAATTACTTCTAGGGAAAGTGTGCACGCATTAATTAATCAATTTGGAAGGAGTAGATAGACAAATAATCAAAGTTTTCTTTGATCCAAAACAGTTCTATGCCACCCGCCAGCGTTAAGAGCCGGGTCCCCAAGGACGGTATAGAATGCCCACCATCCTTAAGGGGTTAATGGTACATTTTCAAGCTGGACAGAGGTGGTAATTTGTTTCCCCCGTGGTTCTGTTCTTGGACTGCTTGTATTTAACATATTTCTAAATGATCTTGAAATAAGCATTGAAAGTCATGTTTCAGTGTTTGCAGATGACACAAAACTCAGTCTGTAAATACAATATGAGCAAGATACTACTTTGCTACAGAGAGATTTAGATAGAGTGTAAACCTAAAGCATAGCATTAAAACTTGGCATCTCTGGAATTCTATAAATATTTGATATAGTGCTTTCCAGGAAATTGGTAAAAATAAGAGAAGTAGACTTATGGTTTAACATTTGAATTTTCATGGCAGTGGTTAAATCAGAGAGCAGAAGGTTGCTATAAACATAACTTCTTCTTTATTCCTTGTCCTAATGTAGCGTTGGTTGATAAACACATCATGCACATTTTCCCAGTAACGGTTGTTGTGTGTCTCAGTTTGTGTTTCGTTTTCTTTTCTTGTTTTCGCAGTTTTTGGTGTGGGCTGCGGGCCTGGGGCCCTTGCTGACGAAGGTGGACGTGGAATCGGCTTTCCTGCTGCTTCCGGTGCACCCGTATTGTCATCATCTCCTGGGCTGCACCTTTGACGGTTAGTTTTTGGTGGATATGTACCTCCCTATGGTTGCTCTCTATCCTGTTTTTATTTTGAGTGCTTTAGCACTTTCCTGGAGTGGGTGGTGCGGAGGGAAGCGGGGGTCAACTCCCTCTTGCACTACCTGGATGACTTCTTGTGTGTGTGGCCTTCTGAGTTGCAAACGTCTGCACTCTGCTGCTTGGGGAAGTGTTTCAGTGGTTCGGTGTTCCGTTGGTGTATGATAAAACCGTGGGTCCAGTTATGTGCCTTAGTTTCCTGGGCATTGAGATCGATTAAGTGGCCAGAGAATGTCGGTTGCCCCTGGCTCAGGTTCAAGACATCCGACATGTGGTGTCGCTGAGGTTAGGGTGTCGTAAAGTTCAGCTGCGCTGCCTGCAATGTCTTCTGAATTTTGCCTGTCGGATTTTGCCCATGGGGCGTATCTTTAACAGGCATTTGGTGGCGGCGATGTCTGGGGTCACTTGCTCTCAACACTTTATTACGCTTACGTGGCCCTTGCGAGATGACTTGGCTGTCTGAGATTCCCTCTTGGTCTCTTATAACGGAAGGACTTACTGGCAGGCCCCAGAAGTCTCTAATACTAACCTCCACCTGTCTACCAATGCAGCTGACTCGGTGGGTTTTGGGGCCATCATGGGCTCGAAATGGTGTGCTGACTCATGGCCGGATAACTGGCATGTGGCAGGGCTCACGCGGAACTTGGCTTTCCTGGAGCTCTTCCCCATTCTGGTGACGTTGGAGGTGTGGGGTCCCCAACTCGCAGATAGGCGGGTGATTTTCCATTGCGACAATTTGGGGGTGGTGCAGGCTATTAATCAATTGACCACTTCTTCTCCCCCAATGGTACGCTTGCTGCTGCGCTTGGTCCTGCGCTGTTTGGGGCTTAATGTGTCTTGTAGGGCTGAACATATCCCGTGGGTTTGCAACGTAATGGCCGATGATCTTTCTCAATCGCAGTGGAACATGCTTCGGGCAGTGCCTCCGCAGGCCGAAGTGGAGGGCGTCCCATGCCCAGTGGAGATGTGGTCGCTAGGTCTGGCAGACTGATGGAGTTGGTCTGTAGGTCGGTCTCTGCGACCACATGAGCCCATTATAATAAGGTGTGGAGTAAATGGGAAAGGTGGAAGCAGTTTTCAGGATCTCCCCTGTCCCCAGGCGCTCATGCCTCTTAGGGGCGTGGGAGGCTGCGGGGTTGTCCCCCTCTGTGATTTCTTCGCATTTTGCGGGGCTCAACTTCATGTTCAAGTTCCCGGGGTTTGGAGGATGCTACCAAAGCATTTATAGTCCGCCAGACCCTTAAGTGTTTGTGGTGGGGGTGTCCTCGCGGGTCTCGAGGCATCCTGTCTCAAGCACTCTACTGGCCAGTCTGTGCAATTCATTACCTTGGATTTGCCATTCTGTATTTGAGGCCCGCCTATTTCGGCTTGCTTTTTCTCTGTTTTTTTGGGGGGCTATGCGGATTGGGGAGCTGGTGTGCCTTAATCATCAGCAGGTGGGGGAGTGTTGTTTGGTGATGTTACTTGCACAGCGGACCGCATTTCCTTCAGGATTCGCCACTCGAAATGGATGTCTTTGGGAGGGGTAAGTAGGTCAGACTTTTGTCCCATTTTTCCTTCAGTGACTACTGTTCCTTACACCTGGCTTATCCAGCCCTCCCCCTTTTTGTGCTTGAGGACAGTAGCTTTCTCTCCCACTTCCAATTCATTAGTGTGTTCACTTGGGGCTCGAATTTCTGGGTATTGATGGCATGGAGTTCGGGGGCACTCATTCCGTGTAAGGGGGGCTACTGAGGCCTCTAGGCTTGGCATGCCGGTACAGGTAGTACAAATAATCGGGAGGAGGGAGTCGCGGTTTTATATATCTTATGTTCAACTAGCTGGTCTCCTGAGTTGATTTCTCTCCGCAGATCCGTTTCCCTCCAGGATGTGGATCATGGAACACACCTATGTCTATTGGGCCAGGCGGTGTGCGGCTGTCCGGCCGGGAGGCGAGTGGTTGAGTTTTACGCCTTCCAAAGCGGAGGTTCGGTGGTTTGATGCAAGAGGCATGAGGTGGGTGCGGCTCCTCCCTCCTGGCGGGTGTGGCCTCTGGTTCAGTTGTCCCGCCTCCTAGGGGTTCCAAGTGTCATGGTGATCCATCTAGGGGGGAATGACCTGGGTTCGGTGCCCATATGGGATTTGTTGCCAGCTGTTAAAAGGGATATGGCACGCATTTTAGTTTTATTTCCTGATGTACGCCTGGTTTGGTCTGAGGTTATCGCTCATAATTTCTCTAAACTGAATAGGAGGGTTTCTAGGTTTGTCTTGGAGGTTCGGGGTATTCCGGTTCGCCATAGGGTTTTTAAGTGGGATGCGGCCAATCTATTTCAGGGGATTGGGTGTACTTGACGGAGGTCGAGCTCGACCTCTGTATCTCGCTCTGCAGGAACCCGTAGAACAGGCTGGGTGGTCTTGGTGGGGTCCCCCGCTCGTTTTAGGCATAAACAGCAGGGTTGTGGCGGGTGTATGTCCTTGCCAAATAAGATTAAGGTGGTTAGGTTAATTATGTGGAATGAAGTGAGCAAGTTTCAGGTCTCAACCTCCCCTGCTCTAAAGGGTTAACCTTAGGTTACCTGTTATGATGTGCCCACCGAGCGAGGAAAAGGTTGGCTGGTGGTAAGTGTAAGGAAAAGGAATTTATACCGAGGGGGGAGGTGAAAGGAAGTGGTACGTAGGTGCATGGTCAGTTTATTGGCAAGGACGGTTGGGTTACACTGTATGACACTATGTGTTAAATTGTATGTTAAGTTATGGTTATTTATGTTTTGACGTTTTGGTTATATCAAAGAAAAGAGAATATTAAACTAAATTATGGATGTGTTATACAGTAATTATCATATGTTATAATAAATGCTGTGGCCTGTTTAATCAATACTACGTTGTCTGTCATTATTTGAAGGGGGGGAATTGGGTTATTTTATGTTATTATGCTGCATCACGATTCCCACTATGTACATACATGTGCTCAGACTGCAAACTATCACCATTTCAATGCAACACATAGGTGGAGCAGTAACAAGATTGGTAGAGTGGGTCTAAGGGGTGGGTGCATATATATAGCGACAGCCATCTTAGGAATAGGCAATTTAAATGTACTCACCAACATGGGTTTGTCCCTCCCACCCTAGGGATTGGGTGATTTTGTTTTCTCCCAATTTGTCACAGTGGCAGGGCTGGTAAAGGGAAGAAAATAGGGGGATAGGGACTTTGCAGTTAGAAAAGGAGCAAGGGGTAGGTAAAAAGGAATGGTGAGATAGAATTGAAGTTATCAGTTGGCTATGGTGTTGGGAGTTTTCGAGTCCGTAGGTGGCTCAGAACCTAGGAGGGGTTGGGGTATCTGGGTATACCCTCGCCTCCGGGTTGTTAAGAAAATGTTGGCACTTTATTGTCTTATATATTATTATTTATTATTATATATTATGTTCAATAAAAGCTGTGGACAAGTTTTCCCATACACAGATGTGTTGTGTTTTATTAAAGGGGGTGGGAATGGTTTGATAGGTACAGATTCACCTGACCATATGGCGACACTGCACCTGTCATGTAATTTAAAATCTTATTTACACAGGCTGATTTCTAAACACCAAACAAAACTAAATCTCCTTTTGGGAGAAGGTGTGTTATTACATAAGTGCTTTAGTGAAACAATATCAGCAGCTCTATAGTGTGGAATAACCTTTTCTCCACATACAATTACACAAAAATGCAACAAGTGGTACAAGTGAAATCTATACATTAAGTGGAGCACTGTAAAATACAATATGGGTGGTCTTGATAAGAACGTGTACGTCAAGTATATATAAAAATATTTAAAGAATAAAATATAGTATAGATGGTAATAAATTGTGACAATTCCAGTCATGAGAAAAATGGGTCACTCACATTTAAAAGAGCCTATACAATTGGCTCAGTAAACAGGGCTTGTATGTGCCTATGGCAGCATCCCACCACTTTTCCACACTGATATTCACTCCAGCAAAATAAAAGGGAGAGGCATCCAATGTGTGGTACAATTAAAAAAATCCCATTAAAATATAAAATAGGTATTAAGCTCACCTTTTTCAGAGTCTTAAAATGCTGGCTCTGAGGGTAACAGGTTTTGTGCTAATAGAGAGGGGATGGCACTACACCAATGAAGATTCTTGAGGCTTCAGGGGACTTTTAAAGTCTTATACTTATAGTATTTAGATCTGAAACCTCTAAGTTGGAAAGGAGGTATGCTAACTATTTAATACACTCCCCAATGAACCAAATGATATTGGGGATTTTAATGTATACAAAATAGTCACAAACTGTATACTTTATTTGAGGACATTCATCATTCCAGTGTATGTAATTATAGGACATTGTCCACATTCGCTGTTAATTTAGATTATACTAGCTTTAGTGTAACTATAATCTTAATTTTATTAATGACAGGAGGCGAATATTTGCTTAACTCTCCCTACTAGAACTCCACAGCAGAGAGAAAAACACCAATTACAAAAAAGTCAAACTAACAAACAAACAAGGGAAGGGAGAAACTGGGAAGGAAATATTCGCCTCCTGTCATTAATAAAATTAAGATTATAGTTGCACTAAAGCTAGTATAATCTACAACTTTATAACATGACAGGAGGCTTCATATGTGCTGTTTTAACGCTCTGACAGCAAAGCAACAGAAGCATGATCTGACGGTCTAAAATAGAATTGGCGAAATGTATCCTCTTGGGACCAGTCCGCCATGGAAGCTCCAGAAACTGCGGCGCCTCTAACTGAATGTGTTCCGAAGGTCCAATTCACCCCCACCAACGACAATAACCATCTTATCCGCCGTGCCAGGGTAGGAGATGAGACCGGGTTGTGGGGTCTGACATACGAAATCAACAACTGGCTGGAGTGAGAAGAACGAAGTGGAGCGGTAATCGCCACATAACAAGCCAGAGCCTTCGCTACACAGAGTTTCAGCAAATCACGGAAATAAGGGTAAAGAACAGCCATCGAATCTGACTTGGTACGCTTAACAACCCTGAAAGTGACCCCCTCCGGAGAAAGGGAAAAAGCGTTGACATTGAAGGCCCGGACATCAGAAACACGTCTGAACGAGACAAGACACAGTAAGAGGGCAAATTTGGCCGAAAGCTGATGAAGGGAAAGGTCCTGATTATCAGGCCAATCCCATAGGAACGATAAAACCGTGTGTACATTCCAGAGGGAAGAATACTTGGGCACCAGTGGTCGTGCCAGTCTCATCCCATGAAGAGGACTGCAGACTAGCGGGTCCTGGCCGATGGGAATACCTCCAAGCGGGACATGCGCTGCCGAGATAGCCAACCTCGCCACATTAACCGAACGATACGATCATCTGAGTTCAAACAGGTGAGACAAAAAAATTCAGCACACTAGTTGCCCGGTATCCCGTTCCAGGCACCAACGACACCAGGAAACCCATGCTGAGAGATAGCATCTTCTCGTCCCAGGAGCCCAGGAATCCCAGAGAAGGTCTTTAGCTGATTGCGTTAACGCCTCGACATTCCAGGTACCCCTGAAAGAGTCCAGGCCACCAAGCGCAGATGGCCGTCCCTCACTAGGGGGTGCAGTTTGCCCCGGGGTCCAAGAGGAGCAAGAGAAGAGGATCTCGATGGGAGAGATCCAAGAGCTTCGGAAACCTGAATCCTGGAGGCGAATAGATCCACCGTGAATGGGCCCCTCTGATTCGTGAGTTCGCAGAAGATGGGCCGAAGGAGTTTTCAATCACTGGCGTCCCTCCAATGTCTGGAGAACCAATACGCCGTCAGGTTCGACTCCCTCGGCAGATATTCCACCTGGAGAGTGATGTTGCGTTGGAAGCAGAAACTGTAAATCTCCTTCGTCACCTCTGACAGTGTTCAAGACCAAGAAATCCCCCAGGCAGTTGATGTACTGTACCTCCGAGACATTATCCATCCGGAGGAGGACGCAGCAGTCTGAAAGGTGGTTTGCCAGGCTCCGAATCGCAAACGTGCCCGCAATCAGTTCCAGGCAATTGATTCCCTTTCCGACCACGGACCCCCCCGGGACCCGGTGGCGCAGGTGGCACCCCAGCCCCAAAGACTCGCATCCGATTCCAACACGAAATCCGGTGTCGGTCCGAATATCGCTTTGACGTTCCCGGCTGACATATGCAGGAGCCACCAGCGTAGTTCGGTCTTCACGTCCGGGGACAGAGGGATCATCTGATCATAGGAGGGTCCATTGCGTAAAAAACGAGCCTTCAGTCATTGCATGGCCCTTAAGTGAAGCGGACCTGGGTAGAATGCCTGTATCGAGGCTGAGAGGAGACCCACAACGCGAGCTAACATTCATAGAGGGATCCTCCTTATTTCCTTCTGAATGGTCGCTATCTTGGCCAGAGGCAGACGAAGAACACAATCTTTCGCATCCACTTCGAAACCCAAGAACTCCATTGTCTGGGAAGGATCGAGGGCTGATTTCTCCAAATTGACCACGAAGCCCAGGCATTCGAATAAGGAGACTGCAGAGTGCATCTGACACTTGAGTCTGGAGGGGTCCTCGCAGAAGATCAGCAAGTCGTCTAAGCATACGATACAACGGACAGCCTCTGATCTGAGCCGAGCGACCACCAGCTTCAGGAGCTTGGTGAAGCACCACGGAGTCGAGCTGAGGCCGAAGGGGAGATAAGAGAGGTCAATGCGTGGCTTAAGTTTTGGTGCAGGAAGGAGGGTTTGGGGTTTTTAGAGCACTGGGCCGACTTTGCGCTCGGGTGCAACCTTTATAGTAGTGATGGATTGCACCTAAACGGGAGAGGGTCTGTAGTGCTGGGGGGTAGGATGGCTAGAAGGTTGGAGGAGGTTTTAAACTAGTAGTAGTGGGGAGGGTCATAGCAATCTACAAAATGGAGATAGGCCAGAAAGTAGATGGGCTTTAGCACAGTATAAGGGGGGAGGAGATGGGGGGAGGGGCAATCTCAGAACAGAGAAGCTATGTAATGTTGATAATTCACAAAAAGTACAAGTGACTCATGATATTAAATGTATGCTTACTAATGCAAAGAGCCTAAATAACAAAATGGGGGCACTAGAGGCAGTAGCATACACTAAACAATATGATATAATAGGCATAACTGAAACATGGTGGGATGAGACACATGACTGGGCAGTTAACTTAAATGGGTACATGTTATTTAAGAAGGATAGGAAAAAAAAGAAGGGTGGTGGGGTATGTTTGTATGTCAACCATGATTTAAAACCAAATCTTAAGCAAGTGGAATGCGATGAGGAAAATGTGGAAGCTTTATGGGTAAATATCTGCTTGGGGGAAAAGAAGGGAAACCAACTATTGGTTGGGATATGTTATAAACCACCTAAGGTTAATATTGACGAGGAACAACAGCTGTTTGAGCAAATTGAGAAAGCTGCAAATCTGGGTAATACTAATTATTGGGAATTTTAATAAATTGGGATTGGTACATAAATTGGGACAGAGGGACTAGTAGCTCGGCAAAGGGAATTAGGTTTTTAAACTTGTTAAATGACACCTTCATTTCACAACTTGTACAAGCACCAACTAGAATGGACGCTTGTCTGGACCTGGTTTTGGTTGTTAGGGGTTATGGATTTACTTGAAAGATGAAAACATAAATTAGAGGGATATTAGCATAGGGTATGTGTTTTCTTATAGTTGCTGTTTTCTTTCTCTCCAGCACCACCTCCATCAGATACATGACACTTGGGAGTGTTTTAGTGTTTTTGGTCGATATGATTCTTTAATTAGGCCCGTCATAATTGTCAGCACCAGGCCCACTGGGCTGTTAATCTGGCCCTGCCTGCCGCTGCAGACCCCCTGGCCTTATTATGCTTGAAACACAGATTGAGTCCGTGGTTGCCCCCGCAACCCGAGCACTCATGTTTAAACCGACATGCGGACCACTTGCACTGACCTTCATTGAAGAGCCCTTTTGCAAAGTGGCCAACGAGGAGGACTGACCCCTTGTGCCGGCCGTCTATTGAAAGGGCTGCACCCTCTGTGCCATCATCAGCTTCATCCAGAGAGGCAGGTCCATTTGGTCCCACCTCATACCCGGGTTAGCTGCTAGGTGCTGCCTACCAGCTCGTCATACCTCCACCACGCGAGCCCATCGTACGTGCGGTACACTTTGCCAAATGCCGTCCAAGTAACAAAACAACGATGAGCACAACTCCGGTGACTTCTCGCCCAAGACGCTGGCCAGTATACAGAACTCCCTTAGCCAATTCCCAAAGGATTTCGGTATCTTCCGATACCTTTTCCGCTTTTCTTTTTCCTCCTTCTTTTCGTCTTTCTTGTCCTCATCCTTGAGGTCAAGAAATTCCTTTAATGGAAGGAGCGAGAAAATTTCGCAAAACTCACCCTTCTATAACTTCTCCTCTATGTCCTGTTTCAGGTGTACCCCTAACAGTCCAGAATGCCCCCAGTCAGTTATGCCCTCTCAGTCGCGACCTCAGCTGTCCCGACCGACGGCCCCACTTTCTCGCTTGAACCACCCTCAGCGCCCAACTCTGAGCCCCCACCCCGTGAGTCCACACCTGTCCCACGCTAGCCCCCTGACCACCCCCAGCTTGCAATGAAAGAAGCAGAGACTGCAGTGTGTTCAGCAAAGTGTGAGAATGAAGTGCAATGTCAGACTCACTCAATTTTTAAATTATTTATTTATTTTCTATTCTATATGAATAGGATGACATTAAAGCAGACCCGCACAACTAGGCAGAAGGTATGGGCCAAAATTAAAGTAGGTAAAACTTATTCTAGGTTTTTAGTGCTTTACTTGCCAAGTAAAGGTATAAAATTACATTTAAAGATACACATTCCCGGCTAGAAATACAGATACAAACACACTGACAGACCTACAGATGCACACCCTGACAGACATGCAGATACCCACACACACACACTGACAGACATACAGATACACACACACCAACAGACATACAGGCAAACATACACACTGATAGACATACAGATACACGCACACACTGACAGACATACAGATAGGCACACACACTGACAGACATACAGATACACATTTAGATCAAAATATACACTTTTAGAGCAACCCTCCAGTTTCCTACCTTTTGGGTGCTGAAGGGTGGCTTCCCCCATGCCCAGACTGCAGGCTGAGGCTTTTGGGAGTTAGGGACTGGCTCTTGCATTCCTCTCCTGCCTTCTCCTCTGCTCTGTCCTCCTGTCTCTCTCCTGGCCTGGCCCCCTTCTGAATGACTCCTCACCCCTCCCACACGACTCCAGCCTCTCTGGGAGGAAGTGACAGGCTATCACTTTCTCGCATGTTCCCGATAAGCAAGGGTTGCGCATGCTGGCCACAGTGCCTGACAGGGCCCCTGCTGACACATGCCCACTGGGTGGCCCTAAGTACATGGGTCACCCAATGGGACTTCTTTGTGTGCAGGCCTCAGTGCAGCGCATTGGTTACAATGGCCATAGTACCACCACTGGCTCCAGTCTACATTTTTCGCAGGCCGCCCAAAATCCTTTGGCAGACCACATGTTGTGCAGGTCTGCATTAAATGGGCACTCTGAGCACCATAACCATTAAAGCTTAATGCAGTGGTTTGGGGGAAAAGAGACTGTCGTTGCAGTCCAAGCAATGCAAACAAACATGTACTGTCTCTTGAATAAAGGAAAAAACAGTATAACATAACTAACATTTAAATAAATTGTCAAATATTACCAGGGCCAGCGTGTCCATAAGGCGGCACAGGCAGCCACCTTAGGGCGCACCGGCCCAGGCGCGCAAATGTCAGTGTATGTATGTTCATGTATGTGTATCACAGTGTGTGTGTGTGTGTGTGTGTGTGTGGCAGTGTATGTGCATATGTGCATACATCTCAGCATTCAAACGCCAACACTACACACAAAAACACCCCTGCATGCTAACGTCAACACTACACATAAATCTATGCTTGTATTCAAACGCAAACATTACATACAAACACAACCCTACATTCACACAAACATACTCCATACAAAACCATGCTTACATTCAAACACACAAATACTGTTCAGTACAAAATACAATCCTTCTATGATTGTGTGTCGGTATGTTTATATATTTGTGCATACATGTATTTTTGCCTGGATCTATGTCTATATGAGAGAAAGAGAGATAGGGGCTGGGGGTAGAAAGAGAGATACATAGGGGTTGGGAGGGAAGAAAGACACAAAGGGGCTGGCAGGGAAGTAAGAAATACGTAAGATGGGTTGTAAAAGGCACACTAAAGGGGGGTGTAAGGCAAAAAGGGGCAAAAGGGTAAGACATTCAAGAAAGGGGTTATGAAACACTATTGGGTAAGAAATTCAAAAGGGAGGCTACGAGACGAGGTAAAGATGCCGTTTGTTTGGGGGGCTGGGGGCGCAAAATGCATCTTCGTCTGTGTAGTCAAAAATCCTTGCACCGGCCCTGCTTGTTACACATGAAGAATGGGTCAAGTATGCTAATTTTACATATGAAATTGGGCCAGTACATAATATGGGTGTATGACAAAAAACAAGGGTTAGGTACTACTGATTTACTGATTCATATTTAAACCCCCTAAGAGGTTCCCCTTATTGAAATAAGAGTTACACAGAACTCACTTCCTCTTTTTCATGTGAATTTTTTAAGTGCAAGTACATTTCCTATGCGTGTCCCTATTCTGTTCCCCCTTTGGTAGCTTTGACTAACTGAACTGTGTTGATGTAGAAAAATTAAAAAAAAAAAAAACAGAAAACAAACCAAATAGCAAAATTCAGACAATCTTTAAAGATAAGACAAAGATAAAATATAGAACAGTAGGAAAATACAAAAAGTATATAGTCCAAAAAGTTCTCACATAAAGATACCTCAACTATGAGAGGAAAGTGCACCTGTAAATGTTGGATAAGACGTGAGATAACTTGGAACTTGGGGGATATAACCTTTTCAGATAGCTTGGATATCCATATAAAAGATAAACGAGAAAAGCAGGGAAAGCCAGTAGTGCAATATGTCAAATCTAGTGGAAATAAGTATAAGAAATAGCGATATCATACTCACATTTCACAGAGCTCTAGCTTAAATGGCGTACAGTGGTGCAGTCCCTACTTGAAGGATATGATGGAAAACGGCCTCAGCAATGGGAGTGTCCGGGAACCCAGGAAAAGGTAGAAAGGCAAACAATAGTGCTCTCAATTTATGATAAAAGGTTTTTTAAAATTTCTAGAAGATAATACTCACAAGTGTAGAGCAGACTCACTGCTCTTTGATAACAGCGTTGGTGGCATGATCTCCACTTGGGATTTCTTAAAAACAAAAGTCTTTAAATTAATTAATAAAGGTCTTTTGGTCACTGCACTCGCTTACTGTGCTAATTAGCTTTTATTTTGACATTTTATACTTAACTGCAGTGTGTTTATATGTGTGCTGGAGATGCAATGTGTCGGTTTGTGTTGGGGTTGAAGTGTGTTGTGGAAATAAGGTCTGCACATATTTCCTAGTTAGTGAAAATGTCTATTTACTCATTTCACGATATATCACATATAAAGCTGAGCACACATGTTTTAATCAAAATGGCTGCTAGAAGCTTCTAAACCCTCCTCCCCCCCCTTCCCTTCTTAACACCAACTAACTACCTCGTGCAGCAAGATGGCGCCGGGAAACCGTGGGAGACCCTCATGGTCCCGGTGACATCACTTCAGTAGGCAGAGCATTAGAGCAACCACTTAACACCTAACCAATAATTGATGTATTATTCTATGTTATCTCTGACAATGCTTATGATGTAATTTTGCTTTAAAAGGGACCTGCCGTCCCCTCTGAATAAACTTTCCTCAAGTTATTCAACAACCTGGAACCTGTGTCTGGTGTGAATTACTTCAGGGAGCGTGCACGCATTGTTTCATTGATTTGGCCAGGGGCAGATACACAAAGAAATAATCAATATATTGATTGATTTTTCCATTTCAAAGTGTATGTCTGTATGTGCTAGGGATGCATTGTGTGTCTGTGTGTGCTGAAGATGAAGTGTGTCTGTGTGTGTGCTGAGGATGTAGTGGGTGTCTGTGTATGCCGGGGACGAATTGTATCTGTGTGTGCTGGGGATGAAGATTGGATTTCGGCCAATCCAATGCTTTCCCTTCCTGTGTGAGTGACTGCAATTAGAGGTGTTCTTAGACAGTATTGTCACGGCTTACAGTCAAAATTAGTATTTCATTATGATTCTATCTTTATGAAATACCCCCAAAAATATTGTTGGTTGGGGCATCAATCGGTAGGTAAGCAGAGCCAGCGCTACCTTCACCTTGGGTACCGGCTCTATGAAGGTAGTACCTGCCTCCTGGAAAGAGGGAGGGAAGGAGATATGGATAGAATGGGGGGGAGGGGAGACATGGGGTGGGAAGAGACATGGATGGAAGGGGTAGGGAGTTATTTATGGAAGAGGGGAGGGAGACATGGGGAGAGAGCAGGGCTGGTGCAAGGATTTTTGCCTCCCTAGGCAACAATCAATTTTGCCACCCCCTAATGAAGGCAACTACATTCTCTCACAGGTTTATTCACTAAATTCTGAATTGCAATGAAGAGACATTTAGGGAAGAAAACACACTGAGTAGAAACACTCATGCAGTATATGCATCCATGTCCACACACTGCATAATACATCCAACCATCCATCCACACAGACTGCCTATTACATACAATCAACCATACGCACACAGCCCAATACATAAATCCACACACACACACCACCTAATACATACATTCATACACTCATACTGCCTAATGCATCGATCAATACACACGTACTGCCTAATACAGGGAGTGCAGAATTATTAGGCAAATGAGTATTTTGACCACATCATCCTCTTTATGCATGTTGTCTTACTCCAAGCTGTATAGGCTGGAAAGCCTACTACCAATTAAGCATATTAGGTGATGTGCATCTCTGTAATGAGAAGGGGTGTGGTCTAATGACATCAACACCCTATATCAGGTGTGCATAATTATTAGGCAACTTCCTTTCCTTTGGCAAAATGGGTCAAAAGAAGGACTTGACAGGCTCAGAAAAGTCAAAAATAGTGAGATATCTTGCAGAGGGATGCAGCACTCTTAAAATTGCAAAGCTTCTGAAGCGTGATCATCGAACAATCAAGCATTTCATTCAAAATAGTCAACAGGGTCGCAAGAAGCGTGTGGAAAAACCAAGGCGCAAAATAACTGCCCATGAACTGCAACATCACTGGAGTGCCCAAAAGCACAAGGTGTGCAATACTCAGAGACATGGCCAAGGTAAGAAAGGCTGAAAGACGACCACCACTGAACAAGACACACAAGCTGAAACGTCAAGACTGGGCCAAGAAATATCTCAAGACTGATTTTTCTAAGGTTTTATGGACTGATGAAATGAGAGTGAGTCTTGATGGGCCAGATGGATGGGCCCGTGGCTGGATTGGTAAAGGGCAGAGAGCTCCAGTCCGACTCAGACGCCAGCAAGGTGGAGGTGGAGTACTGGTTTGGGCTGGTATCATCAAAGATGAGCTTGTGGGGCCTTTTCGGGTTGAGGATGGAGTCAAGCTCAACTCCCAGTCCTACTGCCAGTTCCTGGAAGACACCTTCTTCAAGCAGTGGTACAGGAAGAAGTCTGCATCCTTCAAGAAAAACATGATTTTCATGCAGGACAATGCTCCATCACACGCGTCCAAGTACTCCACAGCGTGGCTGGCAAGAAAGGGTATAAAAGAAGAAAATCTAATGACATGGCCACCTTGTTCACCTGATCTGAACCCCATTGAGAACCTGTGGTCCATCATCAAATGTGAGATTTACAAGGAGGGAAAACAGTACACCTCTCTGAACAGTGTCTGGGAGGCTGTGGTTGCTGCTGCACGCAATGTTGATGGTGAACAGATCAAAACACTGACAGAATCCATGGATGGCAGGCTTTTGAGTGTCCTTGCAAAGAAAGGTGGCTATATTGGTCACTGATTTGTTTTTGTTTTGTTTTTGAATGTCAGAAATGTATATTTGTGAATGTTGAGATGTTATATTGGTTTCACTGGTAATAATAAATAATTGAAATGGGTATATATTTGTTTTTTGTTAAGTTGCCTAATAATTATGCACAGTAATAGTCACCTGCACACACAGATATCCCCCTAACATAGCTATAACTAAAAACAAACTAAAAACTACTTCCAAAAATATTCAGCTTTGATATTAATGAGTTTTTTGGGTTCATTGAGAACATGGTTGTTGTTCAATAATAAAATTAATCCTCAAAAATACAACTTGCCTAATAATTCTGCACTCCCTGTACATATATCCATTACTCTTTTTCAATGCATTTGGTGGTATTTCATTTGTAATATTGAGATTTAATTTATGTTACTGCAAAAAAAATTTGGTTTAATATAGAATTCTATTAATATATATGATAAATATAATTTTATATATATATATATATATATATATGAGAGCATTGTCTGCGATGTGATGTCACCTTTGTTGCTGCCGGAAATCTTATATCTGGCATCTTTTTCCTCCTGCACAGTGTGTGCAGCAGTCCTGGGGTAAATCCTGTGAGTACATTCTCCATGCTAGAGAAAATCCTGGGTGCCTGGGTAAGTCCTGTGAGTTTCAGTGCTATGGTAAGTCTCTGGGTGCTCAGAGAAAAAGCAGTGTTTACATTGCTCCATAGGGACCACGCCAGTGGCAGTCACTCAGGTGGCTGCTAGAGGTGCTTCCTGATATTCAACATCTCCACACTGTGCATGGAGGTGCTGAACTCTCCCCATAGAGATGCATTGGAAAAAAGGTGAGTTTTTACTCTACTTAAGTGGGGCAAAGGGCCTTAATAGTGTTTTAAACACTATAGGGTCAGGAATACATGATTGTATTCTCTAAAGCCGCATGTATTCCTGACCCTATAGTGCTCCTTTAGCCTTGCAATGTAAAACACTGTGGCTTTAGAGAAACTATAATGTTTGCATTGCAGTATTAAGACTGCATCTAGTAACTATCTACCAGACAGGCACTAGGGGCACCTCCTGCAGGTTCACAGAGTTTGACTTTTTGAAACAATGTTGGATGTCTTCACGTTTGCATGAGGACATCCAGCATGTTGAAAAAACCCATAGGAAAGCATTGAGGCCCGGGCCCCACGTGTAG
The DNA here is from genome assembly GCA_933207985.1 of Pelobates cultripes. NCBI lineage: Eukaryota > Metazoa > Chordata > Amphibia > Anura > Pelobatidae > Pelobates > Pelobates cultripes. The sequence goes on along the minus strand of OW240912.1, from coordinate 172,536,791 downwards.
CGGTAGAACTGCCGCCGTTGCAGTTGCACCGGGGCCCGCACTCTGATGGGGCCTATCGGGTTGCCCATGCACTTAGGGCCAACCGATGGGCCCTATATCTTCAGGGGCCTGGTCAGCGATGTGGCCATGGTATAGCGCGACCGGGCCCCTTTGAAAAAAACCTTCCTCCCAGCTCACTCCACGCGGGAGGACCGCGTGCCCGGCAATGAAGAGGGAGAGCCAGCCGGCTCCCAGTCCCATCAGCCCCAGCCACCCTCCTGCAAAGACAAGGTAATAAACAGGAGGGTGGCTGGAAAATGAGCTGTGTGTGTATGCATGTCTGTCTGTCTGTATGTATGTCTGTCTGTGTGTATGTATGCATGTCATTATGTATATATGGATGTGAGTGTCTGTATGAATGTATGTATGCCAGTATGAATGTATGTCTGTATGTATGTCTGTATGCATGTATGTCTATCTGTATGCATGTCATTATGTGTGTATGAATGTCAGTGTATGTAAGTCTGCATGTCATTATGAATGTGTATGTATGTATGTCTGTCTGTCTGTATGAATGTATGTATGCCAGTATGAATGCATGTCTGTATGTATGTATGTCTGCATGTCATTATGAATGTGTGTATGTCTGTCTGTCTGTATGAATGTATGTATGCCAGTATGAATGTCTGTCTGTATGTCATTATGAATGTGTCTGTATGTCCTTATGTATGTGTCTGTCACTATGTACGCCTGTGTATCTGTATATGTGTGAATGTCTCAGTATGTGTGTGTCAGTATGTATGCCTATATGTGTATCAGTATGTGTGTCTGTTAGTCTGTATCAGTGTGTGTGTGTGTATCTGTGTCCTTTTGTATCAGTGAATCTGTTTGTGTCTGTGTGTGTATTCCTGTGGGCGGGATTTAGAGGCGGTCTCTGTGGGCGGTTTTGGAGGCGGGCCCCCAGGGGCCCAGACCCTGAGCTCAGTTAGGGGCCACCAAAATTTCTGGTGGTGGCCCTGCGTGCCGGTGCTTGCTGCACATGCCCACTAGTTTCCCTCTTTTGGCTTATGGCAGAAGAGGAGATCTGGCTTCAGGTAAATGAAGCAGTTATTTAACTATAGTGTTAGGAAAACAGCTTTGTTTTTATTGTGTTCTATAGTGTTCTATAGTATTTATAATTTTTTTTCCAATTTTGGTCTTTTCACAATTTCAGCACAATGGATTGGTCAAAATTAAGAAAAGATGCACTCTTCTTAATGGCACTAAGGAAGTCTGTTGTGTGCTTATTTTAGATAGGGCTTGTCACAGTGGCACCTTAGCTAACCTTATGTGGGAATGCCAATTTTTTTAAAGGGTATCACCTACAAATTTCAGGGACGGGGTACTTTAGATATACCTCTTTTATTTGGCACCTTTTTTTAAGATAATAGGCAATGTCACCTAATTTAGCATCCTTAAATACTATATATCTAGCAGATTTACCTAACCGACTTGTGAATGCTGGTAAAAATATTTAGTCACGAATCCAAGTAACAAAACAGAACAGTGAGCTGTGCTGTAGTTGCTATGATACCAGAATTAGTACTCTGAACCTTAGAGTATTCTTAGTCTTCATTTGTCTGGGAACACACCTATGTTCTGCTCGTTGCTAGCCAATGAACAAGATCATCACCTCCTCCTTGAGAGCTGAAATTTCCTCTTTCTCCTCAGTGATCAGTGCCCTTTTGTACCTTGTCAAACCATTTCCAAATGATTTAACTGCAGTGGTTAAGGCCCTGGGAGTCAGCACAGCTAAATGGACAAGGGCACATGTATGAGTGTGGGGATGGTGCTAGTGATTGGTTGTATGTGTTTAAGGGAGTGGTTATGTGTTTGTAGTGGGGCAGGGATCATCTTACCTCAGTGCCTGTTTGGATTCTGGCCAGCAAACAACTTCTCTGCCTCTGCGCTCCTGTTTGTCCTGGGCCTTGTGACTTTTCCTGCTTGAGGGATGGATATTGAAGGCATCCTGTCTGCCCTCAGAGCTGCTGCTGCCCTGGATGCCGGTGGGCACTTAAGGGAGCAATATGCTCACCTCCAACCTGGCCTGCCCGCCGGTGTGGGTTCACCCCCCCGTGGTCAGGCCTCTCCTTGGTCCTCCCACACGGCTACAGCCCCTGTAGGCCGCAGGAGCACGGGCCGGCACTCCCACCGCCTGAGCCCTGATCCTTCACTTCGGGCCCAGTATAGGAGCCGGAGCCCAGGCACCACCAGGCCTGCGTGTCATCTCCATCTGACACACGGCCTGCTTCATCTGCCGCCCCCCGCACACCCCCTGGCCGTGGACAGCCAGCCAGGGGTGCCAGAAGACCTGCTCAGTATCCTGGGGGGTCTGGGAGGCCTTCCCAGCCCCCACGTGTTCGGCGCACCGGCGGATCCAGAGCCCGGCTGGTGGTGGTGAGTGGGCCACGCGGGGCATGGCTGTGCTGCCGCTGAGGGGTGGAGGGGGGTCCTCCCTGGGCTCTGATTGCTTCTCTGGGGATGAGGGTTGGCCGGGGGGGGTCCCCCTCTCCTCCTCTGGGTTTTGTCCAGAATTCCCTCCTGCCTCCTCCCCCCCCGTGGTGCCATCCCTTGTCCCCTCTCACCATTTATCGTACCCCAGGGGGGGTTCGTGAATGATGACATCTCTTCGAAACTCTGCCGAGTGTCTTATGCGTCCTTTGACGCGGCGGTTGCCATGGTCAGGCACCGGTGCACCCAGAATGTCACCATCTTCTGGGCTGTGTTTTTGAAAACCAGTATTATGTGGATATGTGCCTTCCTATGGGTTGTTCCATATCCTGCTTTTACTTTGAATGCTTCAGCACATTCTTGGACTGGGTGGTGAGGAAGGAGGCTGAGATAGACTCCTTGCTACACTACCTGGATGATTTCCTTTGTGTGGGTCCCGCCAATTCGCCAGCCTGTGCAGTGCTGCTTCGGGTTCTGAGTGAGGTGTTCCATCAGTTTGGGGTCCCATTGGCTCACGACAAGACCGTGGGCCCGGTCACTTGACTCAGTTTTCTGGGCATTGAGATTAACTCTCTGGCGGGGGAATGCCGCTTGCCTTTGCATAAGATTCAAGGCTTGCGGCGCGAGGTGGCCATGGGGTGGCGCAAGATTCAGCTGCGCTGCCTGCAGTCACTCCTGGGGAAGCTTAATTTTGCCTGTCGGATCATGCCCGTGGGGCGGGTCTTTAACCGGCGTCTGGCTGCGGCGACGGCCGGGTTCTCTGGGCCTCGCCATTTCATTCGGCTTACTCGGCTGCTGCGGGACGATTTGGCTGTTTGGTACTCCTTCTTGGCTGCATACAATGGCCGGTCCTACTGGCAAAAGCCGGAGGTTTCTAACGCCGACCTCCACCTATTTACAGACGCGGCTGGCTCGGTGGGGTTTGTGGCCATTCTGGGCTCTATTTGGTGTGCGGCCATGTGGTCGGACAGTTGGCATGTCTTTGGGCTCACAAAAAATCTGGAATGGCGGTGGAGGTCTGAGGGTCACGTTTGCAGGATCAAAGGGTAGTGTTTCACTATGACAATTTGGGGGTTGTTCAGGCCATTAATCGGCTGACAGCCTTCTCCCCTCCGGTGGTTCGCTTGCTTAGGCGGTTGGTTCTCCGATGTTTGTGTTTCAATGTGTATTGTAAGGCAGAGCATATACCGGGAGTGGTCACAGTGGTCGGAGTTTCGGGCTGTCGCCCCGCAGGCGGAACCGGAGGGGACGCCTTGCCCGGTGGACATCTGGTCGCTTGGTCAGGCAAAGTGATGGAATGGGTCCGTGGATCGGTTTCCAAGGCCTCCTGGAATCGCTACAGTAAGGTGTGGGGTGAATGGGAGCAATGGGAGTTGGATTTGGGTGGTTTTTGTTCCCCAACCGAGCGTCTCGGGGGGCTACTGCAGCTCGTAGACTGCTGGGAATTCGAGGGTAAGTCTCCCTCTGCAATCTCCGTGCGTTTCTCCGGTCTTAGCTTTCTATTTAAGCCGTGCGGGTTGGAAGATTCGACTAAAGCGTTTGTTGTGTGTCAGGCACTTAAGGGACTGCGACGCCGAGCTGCGGTGGTTGACGCACGGAGGCCGGTTTCTGCTGTGCTTTTGTCAAGACTCTGTGGGGTACTCCCGCAGATCAGTTAATCGGTGTTTGAGGCCCGGCTGTTTAAGTTGGCTTATTCGCTGGCATTCTTTGGGGCCATGCACATTGGGGAACTGGTGAGCCCTAGTAGGTGCAATTGTGGGGGGGTGTTGTTTGCCGACGTTCAGTGCGAGCCGGGGCGAATTTCGTTTCTGATACGACAGTCAAAAATGGATGTCCTTGGAAGGGGTAAATGGGTGCGGTTGGGTGCTGTCCCTGGTTCGGATATTTGCCCGGTTGCTTCCTTTCAGGAATTCTGCGAGCTGCGCCCGGTTTCTTCAGGCCCCCTTTTGGTTCATGAGGATGGGAGTTTTCTGTTCCATTTTCAATTTATTCGAGTTTTTCGTTCTGGATTGGAGGTATTGGGGGTTGACAGAAGGAGTTTGGGGGGCATTCATTTAGGATTGGCGCTGCCACTGAAGCTTCTAGGCTGGGAATGTCAGCGCAAACGGTTCAGAGGATTGGGAGGTGGGCATCTGGGCGTTTTGTCTCATATGTTCGTCCTTCCTGCCTCCTAAATTTATGTTTTCTCCTTAGGTGGGAGTCCCCCCCCAGGGTCTGGGTGATCGGACACTCGGATGTCTTCTGGGCCAGACGGCGGGCGGCTGTCCGTCCGGGAGGTGAGCTGCTTGGTTTCACGCCTTCTGAAGCGGAGGTTCGCGGGTTTGGGAATAGAGGTATGAAGTGGGTCCGGCTCCTCCCATAGCTAGTTCAGCTTGCCCGGCTTTTGGGTTCACCTAGTGTTCTTGTGATTCACCTGGGACGTAATGATCTCGGGACTATGCCTATCTGGGGGTTGGGGAACGCAATTAAAAGGGATTTAGCGTGGGTATTGGTTTTGTTCCCGGACATTCGACTGGTCTGGTCGGAGGTCATTTCACTAAACTACTGGCAGCGGGCCCATAATCAATGGACGATGGACCGTTGTCGGCTTAAACTGAACCGGAGGGTCTCCAAGTTCGTGTTAGGGGTAAACGGGATTCCGGTGCGCCATAGGGTGTTTGAGCGGGAGGCATCTAATTTGTTCAGGAGTGATGGCGTGCACCTCACGGAGGTCGGGCACGACCTCTTTAATCTTGAAATCCAGGAGGCGGTGGAAAAGGCCTTAGTTGGTTTTGGTGGGGCTCCCCGCTGATTTTAGGCTTACAACAGTGGGGTTTGTGGTGGGGAGCGTGTCCTTGCCAACAGGGTTGGGGAGCAGATGGAATGTCAGGAGATGGACAAGGTGAGTCTCAACCTCCCCTGCTCTGTAAGGTAAACTTTCAAGTTACCGAATTGGACGTGTCCACCGAGCTAAGAGTCGGCTGGTGGTTAGAGCATTTAAGATGATGGGAATTTGGTTTGGACGAGGGGGGAGGCTAGACACCAGTGGGTAAAGTTTTTGTTGCATAGGCACCTGGTTAAGTTCGTTGGCAAGGACGGTTATTTAAGTTGAAGGCTGTAGGGCAATACGTTTTTAATTTATATGTTAATTATGGTATGTATACATATTTATGTGTTTATTTATATTTGAATTAAAGAAAAATAATAAAGTTCTGATGTGTCCTACAGTTGTAAGTTTTAATAAATGCTGTGGCCTATTTCATCCAATATGCATTGTCTGTCGTTATTGGGGGGATAAGTGGGTAGTCTCTTTCTTTTAGTCGCACCACATTCCCCGCTACGTACATACAAGGCCCTGGGCACATGTATGAGTGTGGGGATGGTGCTAGTGGTTGGCTGTATATGTTTAGGGGAGTGGTTATGTGTTTGTAGTGGGGCAGGGATCATCTTACCTCAGTGCCTGTTTGGATTCTGGCCAACAAACAACTTCCCTCCCACCCACCCTAATTTATGTTTTTTGTTTCGTCACAGCTAGCGGGGAGCGTGTCCTTGCCAACAGGGTTGGGGAGCAGATGGAATGTCAGTGTCAGGAAACTGACAGGGATCCAATACGCAGAGTGCGCACAGAAGGAGGTACGTATACCGGACCTTAGAATGGCCGGACTAACGTAAGGACAAAGCAAGAATAGTCAAAAGGTAAGCCGAGGTCAAGGGAGCCGGAGGACAGGTAAGCGAGATACAAGCCGAGTCAAAGGAGAGGAGAGGACAACAGGACAAAAGACAAGCAAGGGTCAAAACCGGAAACACAAGATAAAGAACGCGCTGAGTGACTAGCAAGCTAGAACCACGACAGGGCAATGAGCAGTAGTAAAGGTTTCCTTTAAATACCCTGTTACCTAAATAGAGACCACGCCCCCAAAAGGTCCGGAATAGCGGTTCCCGGCACTTTATGCAAATGCCGACGTCATGACGTCGACGCTAGCCGTCGCGTCATAAAAGGGGGAGGAGCTAGCGCGGCCGGCGCGAAAACGGCCGGAATATGCCGAAATGCTAGGGGAAGGGAGCCCCTAAGCAGAGAGGATGTCCTCCCTGGATACATCACCAACAGGTACCCTGACAGTACCCCCCCTTCTAGAAACGCCCACCGGGCGGATGGGACCTGGCTTAGAAGGAAAACGAACGTGGAAGGCCCGTAGAAGACGAGGAGCATGCACGTCTATACCAGGAACCCAAGACCTCTCTTCTGGACCATAACCTTTCCAGTCTATGAGGTATTGCAGCTTCCCCCTAGAAATACGAGAATCAAGGATGGACTTGATGATATATTCCTCCTGACCATCCACACGGACCGAGGATGGAGGAGTAGAGCGGGAGGAAAATCTGTTACAAACAAGAGGTTTCAATAACGACACATGAAAAGAGTTAGGGATGCGTAGAGTAGGAGGTAGATCCAGCAAATAAGAAACCGGGTTGATCCTCCTCAGTACCCTGTAAGGACCAATGTAACGAGGAGCAAACTTCAAGGAAGGAACTTTCAGGCGAATGTGTCTGGTACACAACCAGACCCTATCCCCCGGAGAAAAAATAGGAGCAGGACGTCTACGCCTATCAGCATGTGACTTAAACACCGCGGAACTACGTTCAAGAATTTGTCGAGTCTGATCCCACAACTTTCTCAGGTTGGCTATATGAATATCAACCGACGGTATACCCTGGGAAGGAGACACCGACGGAAGAACAGTAGGGTTAAAGCCATAGTTCAAGAAAAAGGGGCTATTATGAGTGGAACCACAAACAAGGTTGTTGTGAGCAAACTCCGCCCAAGGAATCAGACCGACCCAGTCATCCTGGTGTTCAGAAACAAAACAACGTAGATATTGCTCAATTTTTTGGTTAGTGCGTTCGGCTGCTCCGTTAGATTGAGGATGATAGGCCGAAGAAAAATTCAGTTTGATGCCCAACTGTGAACAGAAGGATCTCCAAAAACGGGAAATAAATTGGGAACCCCTGTCTGACACAATCTCATTGGGAATACCATGTAAACGGAAAATTTCTCTAGCAAATATCACGGCCAGTTCGGGGGAGGACGGAAGTTTAGGCAAGGGAACGAAATGAGCCATTTTAGTAAACCTGTCAAGGACCGTGAGTATAACTGTATGCCTATTGGAAGCTGGTAGATCAACAATAAAATCCATAGCCAAGCAAGCCCAAGGTTTGTTGGGAACGACTAAGGCTGCAATAAACCACAAGGGAGATCCCGCGGAAGTTTATTCCTGACACAAACATTGCAAGCCTTGACAAAGTCTTCCACATCCCTACGTAAACCGGGCCACCAGAAGTCTTTTGAGATCAGGCAGTAAGTTTTGTGGATGCCGGGGGGACCAGCGATCTTGCTATCGTGGAAACAGCGAATAATGTCCACTTGGAATTTGGGAGACACGAACAAGCGGCCCACAGGAGTACGTTCGGGAGCAAGAGATTGTTCGTTCTGAATATCAGCGAGCAATGGAGAGTGTATTTTGACATTGGTGTTGGCGATAATATTGACTTCAGGAATAATAGGGAACAAAGTATCCTCTGTAGAGGTGGTAGGTTCGTGCTGACGTGACAAAGCGTCTGCCTTAGTGTTCTTAGAACCAGGCCTGTAAGTAAGCACATAATTAAAGTGTGTAAGGAACATAGACCAGCGTGCCTGCCTGGCAGATAATCTTTTGGCCTCCCCCATATACGATAAATTCTTGTGGTCAGTCAAGATAGTAACTGGGAGGACGGTGCCCTCTAACAAATGTCTCCATTCCTTTAATGCCATAATGATAGCTAAAAGTTCTCTATCACCAATGTCATATCTCCTTTCAGTGTGTGACAGTTTCTTGGAAAAAAAACCGCAAGGGTGCAGCGGCTTATCTAAACTTTGTCTTTGGGATAACACTGCGCCTATCCCTGTTTCAGACGCATCAACTTCAAGTAAAAAGGGTAGAGAGGTATCAGGATGAACTAATACAGGTGCTGAGGCAAAAGACTGTTTGAGCGTTTCGAAAGCAGATAAAGCCTCAGTAGACCAGGTTTTGGTATCGGCTCCTTGTTTGGTCATATTAGTGATAGGAGCGATAACAGAGGAGTACCCTTTAATAAAACGTCTGTAATAATTAGAAAATCCAAGAAATCTTTGTATGGCTTTGAGTCCCTTAGGTAAAGGCCAATCTAAAATCGATTTTAGTTTGGTCGGGTCCATCATAAACCCGTCTTTGGAAATTACGTAACCTAAGAAAGTTACCTGAGACTGGTCAAAGCTACATTTTTCCAATTTACAATACAATCCATGTTGTAAAAGTTTCTGTAATACCTTTCTGACTTGTCTATGATGTGAATTAATGTCTCTAGAATGGATTAGTATATCATCCAAATATACAATTACACATTCATGTTGGAATTCTCTAAGAACTTCATTGATCAAGTCTTGGAAGACGGCCGGGGCGTAACAAAGCCCAAACGGCATTACGGTATACTCATAATGCCCGTAACGGGTATTAAATGCTGTCATCCATTCATCTCCTTGTTTAATTCGCACTAAGTTATATGCTCCCCTTAAGTCAAGTTTAGTAAAAATACTCGACCCCTTTAGTCTGTCAAAGAGTTCAGTAATCAAAGGAATAGGGTAAGCATTTCTGATAGTAATTTTGTTCAATCCCCGATAGTCTATACAAGGACGTAAGGTACCGTCTTTCTTTTCTACAAAAAAGAAACCCGCCCCCGCCGGAGAAGAAGACTTTCTAATAAATCCCTTGTCTAAATTCTCCTTGATATATTCCTCTAAAACTAAATTTTCCTTGGTGGATAGAGGGTATACCGTACCCCTGGGAGGCATAGTACCAGGGAAAAGTTTAATAGAACAGTCATAAGACCGGTGGGGAGGTAAAGTATCCGCCTTACCCTTGTCAAATACAGATTTGAGGTCTAGATATTGTAATGGTATCTGAACGTCTGTGGATTGAGAAGTGTTAGCATAAGAGTTCACGGGGCAAACAGAAGTAACTCTCTGCAGACATTCTTTCCTACAACCCATACCCCAAGAAACGATTTCTCCACCCTCCCAGTCAATCTGAGGGTTGTGTCTCTTGAGCCAAGAATATCCTAGAACCACTGGGACTGCCGGGGAGGAAATTAACAGAAGGGAAATCAACTCTTCGTGGAAAATACCAACAGTAAGCTTAACGGGTTCGGTCTCATGGAATATTACTGGTTCAGATAAAGGTCTACCATCTATGGCCTCAACGGCCAAGGGTGTATCTCTCAATTGGAATGGGATACAATGCATCTTAGCGAAAGTTTGGTCTATAAAGCTTTCTGCTGCTCCAGAATCTAATAATGCCATCGTAGTAATAAACCCCTTTTCCCAAGCTAGAGAGACAGGAATCAGAAGCCTATGGTCTTTTTTATTATGCATAGAGGACAGTAATGAAACACCCAAGGCCCGTCCTCTAAGGGAACTTAGGTGCGAGCGTTTCCCGGACGATTAGGGCAACTGAGACGTAGGTGACCTCTCAGCCCGCAGTATAAACAGAGACCCTCCCTTCTTCTGTACTGTCTCTCAGCCTCAGATAAGCGAGTATTACCTATCTGCATAGGTTCTGGTGGAGTAGGATTATAGGAGTCAGGGTTCTGAAATGAGGGAGCGAGTCTTACAGGAAGTCTAGTAACTCTTTCCCGAGTGTTCAGCCTCTGTCTCATGCGTTCATCTATTCTGGAAATGAAGGATACTAAATCCTCTAAATTTTCCAGAAGTTCTCTAGTGGCAATTTCATCTAGAATTTCATCAGACAACCCATTCAAGAAAACATCCATAAAAGCTTGTTCGTTCCATTTCACTTCTGCTGCCAATGATCTAAACTCTAGAGCATATTCTACAAGGGTCCTATCTTGTTGTTTAAGGCGTAACAGGGATCTGGCCGCATTAATCTTCCTCCCTGGGGGGTCAAAGGTTCTTCTAAAAGCCGTGACAAACGCAGTGTAGTTGTAGACTAAAGGATTGTCATTCTCCCAAAGGGGATTGGCCCATCTAAGTGCTTTATCTATTAGCAGGGTTATAATAAAGCCTACCTTAGCCCTGTCAGTGGGGTAAGCCCGGGGTTGTAGTTCGAAATGTATACTTATCTGGTTTAAAAAACCACGACAAGCATCAGGCGAACCCCCATATCGTAATGGTGACGTGACATGGGAAGATGCGCCTACAGTGGCTACTTCCAAACCAGTACTTAGCGAGTGGCTAGCAGTGGAACGTATTTCTTCAGACTGGGTACTGGAGCGTGTCAACAAAGTTTGTAACGCTAAAGCCATTTGGTCCATTCTATGGTCCATGGCCTCAAATCTGGGGTCAGGAGGACTAGCACCTGCAGGATCCATCATGGCCCTGTCGTAATGTCAGGAAACTGACAGGGATCCAATACGCAGAGTGCGCACAGAAGGAGGTACGTATACCGGACCTTAGAATGGCCGGACTAACGTAAGGACAAAGCAAGAATAGTCAAAAGGTAAGCCGAGGTCAAGGGAGCCGGAGGACAGGTAAGCGAGATACAAGCCGAGTCAAAGGAGAGGAGAGGACAACAGGACAAAAGACAAGCAAGGGTCAAAACCGGAAACACTAGCTAAAGAACGCGCTGAGTGACTAGCAAGCTAGAACCACGACAGGGCAATGAGCAGTAGTAAAGGTTTCCTTTAAATACCCTGTTACCTAAATAGAGACCACGCCCCCAAAAGGTCCGGAATAGCGGTTCCCGGCACTTTATGCAAATGCCGACGTCATGACGTCGACGCTAGCCGTTGCGTCATAAAAGGGGGAGGAGCTAGCGCGGCCGGCGCGAAAACGGCCGAAATATGCCGAAATGCTAGGGGAAGGGAGCCCCTAAGCAGAGAGGATGTCCTCCCTGGATACATCACCAACAGGTACCCTGACAGTCAGGAGATGGACAAGGTGGGTCTCAACCTCCCCTGCTCTGTAAGGTAAACTTTCAAGTTAGCGAATTGGACGTGCCCACCGAGCTAAGAGCCGTTTGGACGAGGGGAGGGGGGGGGCGAGACACCAGTGGGTAAAGTTTTTGGTGCATAGGCAAGGACGGTTATTTAAGTTGAAGGCTGTAGGGCAATAAGTGTTAATTTATATGTTAATTATGGTATGCATATATATTTACGTGTTTATTTATATTTGAATTAAAGGAAAAGAATAAAGTTCCGATGTGTCCTATAGTTGTAAGTTTTAATAAATGCTGTGGCCTGTTTCATCCAATATGCATTGTCTGTCGTTATTGCGGGGATAAGTGGGTAGTCTCTTTCTTTTAGTCGCACCACATTCCCCGCTATGTACATACATGTGCTGTTTAAAAAAAAATACTTTCTAAAGTCAAAACATGATAATAATATTGAAATATACTTTATTGTACAGTATTAGAAATGGTCTGTTGAGTACCCCTTGTCTGCCCATTTCCATAAATTGTAACCCTCATATTAGCAAAACGTTAGTTATTAATATAGTTGCTGTTCCTTCAAATATATGTTTTTCTCTGCCACATCTCCCCCTTTTCTCTGCCCGAAGTTCCCCTGCTTCTCCTCTGTCCCAGGCTCTACCTGCTTCTCCTCTGCCTCGGGATGCCCAGCTCCACCTCTGCAGATAGACACACTGACACACATGCCGATATACAGAAGCACATTGACATACATGCAGATTCACATACACACAAATACACACACTGATACTGATACATGTGCAGATACACAGATAGAAACAATGCCACATATACAGATACTTGAAAAATACCATTTAGTTTCAAATGTATTTTTATTTATTTTTATATTTATTTTTATTAAAATATAAATATATATATATTTTTTACAATCATTTTTTTCTATAATTTTTTCTATAATTTCCATGCATTTTTTAAATGTATTATTTTTTCTAATACGTATTCATTCTATATCGCTCCTTCCATTTTCATTTTTCCCCACTACTTTATACATAGCTTTTATTTACCTATTCTCCTATGGATAAATTGCCTGTAAGAAGCATTACATATTCTATTCTATTTTATATATTAACACCTATTTATTTATTATATGTTCCTTTAGATCTTAATTAGCTGAACTACGACAAAGTAATTAATTATATCACTTTAATATAGTTACACCACTATGTATTTATATTTTAAACTATATTCCAGGCAGTTACCAGCACCAAAGATGGCGGCCGTCGTGTAGAATATGTAATACATTGCGGTCGTTTTATATTTTCCATTTTTTTTTATTTGATATGCAGAACTTCTATTTTGTATGTCAATTTAAGATACCTGCATAGTAGCCATATATATTTCCACCACTTACAATAATCTTTGTTCAATATTGCATGTGCAACTATACAAGACTTAAAATGGCTTACGGAGGACTTCTGTGTTCGTCACTTCCGGGTGACGTACACAACAGAATCATATCATAAAGGAAGTGGAAATGACAATAACACAACTAGCGGAAACCTCAAACAGCTGTGATACACACCAGAACCGGCTAATATGGATTAAAGACAATTTAAAAGACTGAGACACTATCGGCAAGCATCCACTTTTGAAAAAGCTTCAGTGAAACGCACCCTTCAGACATTCTTCCCGGCTACTGACCAGGAGGTGGCTGCTCTTCTCTTTTCCTCTCGCCCCACCACTTGCCCACTCGATCCAGTCCCATCTCACCTTATTAGATCTCTCTCCACTTGTCTAGTGCCTTCCTTAATGCACATCTTCAACTGCTCTCTCTTCTGGCATTGTCCCTGCTGACCTTAAATATGCCACTATAGTACCTATACTAAAAAAAAATCCCTCGACCCGTCCACCCCCTCTAACTATTGTCCAATATCCCTGCTCCCTTTTTCCTCAAAGCTTCTGGAAAGACTTGTCTTTACCCATGTGTCTCCTTGACCCTCTTCAGTCTGGCTTCCGCTCTCTCCACTCTACTGAGACTGCGCTTATCAAAGTTACTAACGACCTAATCTCAGCTAAATCCAAAGGCCACTACTACATACTAATTCTTCTTGACCTCTCTGCTGCCTTTGACACCGTTGATCATGCTCTCCTTCTTCAAACGCTTCAATCACTTGGTCTCTGTGACTCTGTCCTCTCGTGGTTTTCCTCTTATCTCTCCCAACGCTCATTCAGTGTCTCCTTTTCCAATGATACCTCCTCCCCTCGTCCTGTCTCGGTTGGAGTCCCCCAAGGCTCTGTCCTTGGTCCCGTTCTATTTTCTCCTTATACTGCCTCTCTTGGCAAACTTATTACCTCTTTTGGATTCCATTACCACCTGTACGCTGATGTAACTGGGTGTCAGTTATATCTCTCCTCCCTGGGCCTCTCCCCTGCCGTCCTGCAACATGTCACTGCTTGCCTTTCTTCCATCTCTGACTGGATGTCCTCCCGCTTTCTGAAACTCAATCTCTCTAAAACTGAGCTCCTTGTCTTTCCTCCTCCTAATACTGATCCTCCTCTTTCGCTCTCCCTTCAAGTTTGTGTTACCCACATCAGTCCATCCTTGCAAGCGCCCTGTCTTGGCGTCATACTTGATTCTGGCCTCACCTTTGAGCCTCACATCCAGCATGTTGCCAAATCCAGTAATTCCATCTTAAAAACATAGCCCCCATCCGACCCTTTCTTACGCAAGATGCTACCAAGGAGCTTGTCCATGCTCTAGTAATTTCCTGCATGGATTATTGTAACCCTCTCCTGATTGGTCATCCCAAAAGCCATACTGCACCGCTACAGTCCATAATGAACGCTGCTGCCAGACCGATTTTCCTCTCTAGTCGTTTCTCTCACACCTCACCCCTCTGCCAGTCCTTACATTGGCTTCCTGTATGCTATAGGAGTCAATTTAAGGTACTAATTCACGGGGGGCGTGGCTTGGCGCCGAACAGGAATGGCCGCCTAATTCCCGAGCTCCGCTCCCAGCCGCAAAAAACACACCGCACTAGCACAACCTGGCACCCATGGGACGTACCAAGAGAGCCCAGATGACCCCCTCCAAGCCGAGAACACAGGGGACCGGCTCGCACCCCTCCATCCGCAGCTACCTCCACACACCAGGGGATTTCCTCTCCCAGGAGGAGGCCTCCAACATGGCGCCCTCCTCCCCGAGCTCCACGCTGTCGGAGGAATACCCGCGCACTGACAGCAGCCGGCAAGCCCCACAGACACCAGACTGGTACACACTGTTCACGTCCCTGCCGAAAAAGGAGGACTTCCAGACACTGCTGGATGAGGTAAAAGCCACCCTGCGCACAGAGATCTCAGCCCTAGGCACCTCACTCACAGCGCTTGAGACAAGGGTACAGGCACTAGAGACACAGGGCCCCAACCCACACTGCCCTGCTATACAAGCTACAGAGGCCCACTCCAGGCACATACAAGATCTGCGCCTCCACATAGAGGACCTTGATAACCGCAGCCGCAGGCATAACATCAGGGTAAGAGGCTGCAGAGAATCTGACACAACAGAAGACGCCAGGGCCACGCTGACCCCGATTTTTAATCGCATACTGGGCAGACCCAGGGACGCCCGCATCCACATGGACAGGGCACACAGGGCACTAAGATCCAAGCCCCCCCCGGGCGCTCCCCCCAGGGACTTAATTTGCCACATACCAGACTTCCAACTAAAGGAAGAAATTATGAGAAAAGCACGCACAGAAAGAACCTGGAGAATAGAGGGACAGGCGATAGAACTTTACAATGACCTATCCCACCTCACCCTACAGGCCCGAAGAGCCTTGCGGCCCCTCACCGCCGCCCTGCAAGACGCCCAAATCCGCTACAGATGGCAATTTCCTTTCGCCCTCTCAGCCAGACAGGGCACCACAGAAGCAGTAATTCGCACGCCGCAAGATGTACTGGCCTTCCAGGAGGCTCTAAACCTCCCCCGCACCCCTATTTCGGACTGGACTGCATGCCCGCTTAATGAACGCCTCACAGGGAGGCCAACACAACGTACCATCCACCAGGGGCCCGACAGGGACGCCCCGCGCACCCATCACCGACTAATTGACCCTGAGGAATAACGAGATGGAGACACCACCACCTGCCTACACCCCCCCCCCGCCACCCACCCTGCACCACCAGCCTGACCACGACCGTGCAACGCATTAACGACCACGCTGAGGGGAGCAGGAGGGATACGGCACCTCCAGAGACACCTACTCCCCCCCCCTTTTTTCCTTTTTTTTTTTTTTCTCTTTCTCTATCACTCCGCAAGGGAGAAAGCAGATTGCGACTCACCGCCGCCAAGACACCACCAAAAACGGTAACCCACCCACATCTCACCGTCCCAAAGGCCTAGAACCACCTTGCTTCACCGGCTAACTGGGCCTACATCTATTGCCCCCCGAGTCCATGACTTGCTCAACACCACCAAGAACGCTACTAACTCAACAGAGACAACCCCAGAGGACTCGCCAGTGCACCAATATCTTGGCCGGCTCCACACAAGACTCCTTTGCCCCACAATGCGGGACATAGACCCACACCCGCCAAGCTCCAAACACCCTATAGAGACGACCACTGACATGATGCCTTGAACTGACACCCTGGCATCACCCTGGACTGCTGGCCACGGCTTCCACCACCGTAGAACGAATCGCAAGTGCAAGTATACCTTGCGGGCTAGCTTACACACCTTGACACTAACACTCACCCACACACACATACACACACACATCCGCTACACCAGGAAGGGAACCCCCCCAAATACACCCAAGATGCACCCAGACACCCTCACTATCTAATCAAACCGCAGACATACACACAGACCATACCTGCAACACAGGCAACCAGGTATCAAACGCACCTCTGAGGCGTCCAACAGAAACACACCTCAGACACCACGAACACGCTAGAAGGGGGGAACGCATCACTCACCAACCACTACATACCGTAAGATGAATGCTCCGTGTTCCTCAAGCAGACTCATAATTGTGTACATCCGAATTACTGTTGAGAGCGACTCTGCCTC
Source organism: Pelobates cultripes (assembly GCA_933207985.1). Classification (NCBI taxonomy): domain Eukaryota; kingdom Metazoa; phylum Chordata; class Amphibia; order Anura; family Pelobatidae; genus Pelobates; species Pelobates cultripes. The sequence continues at coordinate 172,520,312 of OW240912.1, read as the reverse complement.
GCCCCCTGTGAACAACCGAGAGGTTCCCACCGGGCGACGGAGACACCTGCGCTCACTGGTTCCAACAAAGTGTATTGAGTGTATTGTTGGGGGTGTGTTTTTTTTTTTGTTTTCCTGAACCCCTTCCCCCCCTCCCCCCCCTTACTTTTTGCCCTCCTCCTCCTACCCTGTTATATAAAAGGTGTGGGGTGACGGCGCACCACGGGGTGCAAACCTCATTCTATTCCATGAGGGGCCCCCTGTGCTGTGCGAACACACCCAAACCATCTTTAAATGTTCATAAAAGTTTCTGATGTTCTCCCTGATACTGGGATATAATTTGTGTAACCATGTTTTGATATGCTGTTATTATGTTGTTCTCACGAATACTGTTCTTATATCCGTATGCACGCTCCCGACACAATAGCGCAACGATAACAAGATAGCGCCCAGGGGCGACCATCACGACCATCCACATTGTTGTTAACTGATCCGCTAGAACGGTACTACCCCTCTGGATGCCAGACACCACCACTATTAGGCAGCAGGAGACGGATGCTGACAGACAGTGATACGTCACTAGACGACACCCCAAAGTAGGTGACCTACCTAACCACCGACGCCACCTGCCCCACGGGTTCACTGCCAAGAGACTGTGAGGTGACTACGAGGACCTTGGTTCCCGGACACACACCTACCAGTGGCACATTACCCCTTACAACAGTCGCCTCTGCGACTCGACACAACCGCTACACACCACACCGCTTGAACTACCCCCTCAAACCCATCTAACCTCCCCTTCCATCTCCCCCCCCCCTTTTCCTCCCCTACTCCACACCCCGCCACCTGGATACGATGGGCCCACCGCCTCTCGCCCCCCACGCCCCCGGGCACGCAGAGATAGGAATTAACCTCTACACAATCAACGCGAAGGGCCTGAACTCCCCACAAAAACGAGCAAGAACGCTGCGAGAAATTCGAGCACTTAAGATATCAATAGCTTTCTTCCAAGAAACACACTTTCTAGCAACAAAAGCCCCCAAATTCTCAGATAAATACTTCCCAACCGGCTACTACGCGCATAACCCCTCCACCAAATCCAAGGGAGTGGCTATATTATTCTCGGCAGACACCCAGTTCCGCCTGGAAGCAGAAGAGAAAGACCGAGAAGGCAGATACCTTTTTCTCAAAGGACACATAGGGGACGCTTAAATCACACTCGCGAACCTCTACCTCCCAAACAAAGGCCAAAAATCATTCCTAGCCTCAGCCCTGAGAAAATTGGAAGCGTTCAGTGCAGGAACCGTAATAATAGGAGGGGACCTCAACGCCCCTCTAGACCCCAAAATGGACACATCTAAAGGGGGCTCCACGATCCCGGACCACGTCCTCAGAGGACTGCGGACCCTTTTGACAACTCACCAACTTGTAGACTGCTGGCGAATCCTACACCATACAGAGAAAGACTACACCTATTATTCAGCGCCACATAAATCATACTCGAGGATTGACTACTTCTTCATCCAACACAGGGATCTAGACACACTGTGTTCAGCCCACATCGCCCCCATGACCTGGTCGGACCACGCACCAGTAACACTCACCATCGACAATCCTAGAACCTTTCGATCCCAATGGACATGGAAACTTAATGAATCACTCTTAGAGGACCCACTGATCCAAACAGAAATTAGGAACACACTAGACCACTTCTTCCCCACCAATCAAACAACAGAAAGCGCACCAACGACCGTCTGGGAAGCACACAAATGCACTATCCGAGGGATCCTCATCAAACACGGCACTCGCCTGAAAAAACAACGCACACAGGAAATAGCACGCCTTGCTGCCCAACTGGCGCGTCTAGAAACGCTTCACAAACAAGACCTCCGAGACGAAACCTACAAACAACTCCTAGAGACCAGAGCGAAACTCAACTCCTGCCTCACGTCCAAAATACGATTCCAGTTCCAACTCACACAAAAAACGTTTTATGAATACGGAAACAAAAGTGGTAAACTGCTCGCTAGGGCGCTGAGAGCCCGGAGACAGAAAACCCATGTTCAAAAGATCTCCCTGGCAGGAAACACACTGCGGACCCCGAAGGCTATAGCAGAGGGCTTCAGACAATACTACTCCTCCCTATACTGCCTACCTCCCAACACCACACGCGCACACGAAGGAGAAGAGGCTCACACAGCGCGGCAAAAAACATATATCGAACAGAATATCACCACAACGCTGACACCCCAAGAAATAGCTACACTAGAAGAAGATATCACTGAAGCGGAGATACGCCTAGCCATCAAACTGGCCAAACTGGGGAAAAGCCCCGGACCAGATGGATACACGGCAAAGTACTACAAAATGTTCGCAGACAACCTTGTCCCACACCTACTTACACTATTCAACTCAATACATAACGGAGACCCCTTAGACCCCAACATTCTCCTAGCACACGTCGTAGTACTCCCGAAAGAAGGAAAAGACCCCTCCTCATGTACCAGTTACAGGCCGATCTCCCTGTTGAACGCCGACCTCAAACTGTTTGCCAAAATACTATCCCTGCGCCTCCAGCCCCTGATGCCGAGCCTTATCCATCCTGATCAGGTGGGCTTTGTGGAGGGCCGGGAGGCCAGGGACAACACTATCAAGACACTCAATCTTCTCCACGCGGCCCGAGAAGGACACTCCCCCGCCCTGATAGTCTCGACCGACGCGGAGAAGGCGTTCGACAGGGTCGACTGGTCTTTCCTGAGGTCCACCCTGGAACACCTGGGACTGGGACCCCACATGATGACGCGCATTTGGGCCCTATACACCGCTCCAGCAGCCCGGGTGCAGGTTAATGGGATTCTCTCCGACCCATTTGAGATCAGAAACGGCACTAGACAAGGGTGTCCCCTATCGCCCCTACTCTTTGCCATCAGCTTAGAACCATTCCTCAATGCAGTTCGAGCCCAACCCCGCATAACTGGAATCGAGGGTAGCTGGGGAGCCACCAAGGTCTCTGCATACGCGGACGACCTCCTCTTCACAATCACCAACCCGGCAACCTCACTTAGGGAGCTCACGCACCAATTTGACCTATATGGCACCCTCTCCAACTTGAAAATTAACTTTACGAAATCTGAAATTCTCAACGTAAACTGCCCCCTAGCACTAACAACTACACTGCAAACAGAGTTCCCTTTTCACTGGTGCAAAGAAAGGATTAAATACTTAGGGATCTGGCTGTCGGCTGATGTGTCGGACACCTACCGCATCAACTTCCCACCCCTCCTCGACCGCATACAGAAGGACCTCGACTCGTGGCAACTCCCGCACATAACGTGGCTGGGTAGGATCAGTGTCCTCAAAATGAATATCCTCCCCCGAATCTTGTATCTCCTACAAACCCTACCAATCCACATTCCCAAAACCTTCCTAACACAAACCGTAAAACACTGATGGCCTACGTCTGGGCCCGCAAAACGCCGAGGCTGAATTTCGCCACCCTCACCAGACCCAAATTACAGGGAGGCCTGGGACTACCCGATATCACAAAATATAGACATGCTATACACCTCCAGCGAGTGATAGAATGGACACAAGACCCGAAAGACAAGCTATGGATCCCCATAGAGGCCAGCTTCTCACGGATACCCCTGACACTTCTACCCTGGCTACCGAAATCCATGGCCGGGGAACTGCCACGGAACCACCCAACCCTAAACGCTACAATGGCAGTTTGGAGGAGACTGGCGACTCACACAGACGTAGCCCCGGAGCTCTCACCATTATGCCCCATATCTCACAACCCGAAATTTGCCCCTGCATCGGACCCCCACTACACGGCTGCCCTGGGCCTGCCGACCCCCTGCAGAGTGAAGGACGTCTATGACCAAGGCACAATCACGCCCCTGACCACTCTGGTCCCGAATACCCCACACAATATGCTCCTACGCTTTAGATATCACCAACTGACAAGGTTTCTGAGAAGCATACCGACCCTAAATTCGGCAACGCGAACACTCTCTGTATTCGAGACCATATGCATGAACCCCCCCCCCACACGCGATATCGCTACTATATCGCATGCAAACCACCACCACCACTAACGCACCCCTCCCTTACTTCACAAAATACTGGGAAAGGGATCTAGGACACTCAATTTCAACGGAACAATGGACAACGGTGTTTACACTCACACATAAAGCCTCCGTCTCCACCAAATTCCAAGAAACAGGATATAAAATGCTCTCCCACTGGTACAGGACACCGGAAAAACTTAGCATGATGAAAACCACAAATGACCCGGAATGCTGGAGATGCGGGAGAGAACTGGGATCCCTCTTCCACATATGGTGGTCCTGCCCCCTTATCCAGCCCTTTTGGGCAGAGATCCACAAGATACTCACAACCATAACAGAAGCAAACCTACCCCTCTCACCAGACACATACCTGCTCCAACTTACACAGACCCCAATCAACAAATTTAAAAAAACAGCACTCCCACACCTAATAAACGCAGCCCGCAGCCTCATCCCGAGACACTGGAAACAACACATGGCCCCGACTATCAGAGAATGGATAACGAGAGTGGAAGACATCAGACGCATCGAGGAACTCATCCACTCCGCAACGGGACGCATACAACGTTACCATGATGCATGGTACCACTGGCTCCAATGGCTCGCCTCCACCGCACCAATTAAGGGGACCACACAACACCTGACAGCAGAGGCAGATGGGACGGTCCAGACGGAACAGACGGACGACAATACGGAAGCTGAACCACCGACCCAACCAAACCAAGACGACCACTCAGAGCCGGAGATGCCCCTTGCCCCGGAGGCGGGGGGGGTTGAGGTGGGGACCCGGGACCTGACACCCCACCCCCTACCCTCCCGCACCTTACCCTCACCCGCAATGCCCTCACCCCATTAACCTACACTCCCATCCCACCCGCCCCCCACAACACACGTTAAAATACATGACCAACTGCCGACAGGCTGCCTTGAGAATGCCACCTACACTCGCAGAAACGCCACCTCCCTTACAGGACAGACCATACACCACAGCACCCACAAAGACCCACCATGACCAACACATATCGGACAAGGGATGAACCAACCCAACAAGACTGTCCAAACGCCCAATACCCAAGTGCACTACACCACGATACCAGAACCCACCCAACCCTCACAACCCGGGACAGCACCCGCTCGACCAATACACCCCCGACACTAATAGGATCCCCAAACAGACACAGAAGGACACCAACACAGAAGGGACACCCCAACAAGACTACACCCCGACGCATGACACACACACAGCCACCGCCCACACACATCAAAGAACAGCGACTAGCGCAAAGGGGACACCCACAACAAACGCGCACACAGGACAAAAACTACCTGACGGACCCTTGACCCCCAAACGCCCCACTACTCGACAACCACTCCCTACCCCCCACCCCAACGGATCAGTAGAGACGCTCTCAGGAAGCAGGGCTAGACAAGGTCACAGCAGGAGCACTAAAGTTTCTGCCTTATCGCAGTTTATCTGCTTCCCAACACAAACATACCAATTAATAAAATGACTGAATCTGAGTGTTCTCTATAGCTTTCATGTCTAAAACTTGTGAGAATGGCGAAAATATTCTCTTTCTATTCTTCTAAGACTAGTTCCTTCTTGAAAACTGTCAATGCTGAAAGATGTTGCAATGTAGGAATGGAATCAGATGCTCGCTATTGCTTTGTAAAATTGCTCTCTTCACATAAATACTAACGATACCTTTATACCAAATGAACAATAACTGACATGTACACTATTTTTGCCACCTTCTGTATTGATGCATATAACTTTGTATTGCCAATTGTTATGATGTCAATAAAAGCAAATTGAATGAAAAAAAAAAAAAATTTAAGGTACTAATTCACACCTATAAAGCACTGAACAACTCTAGCCTCTCTTATATCTCCTCACAGATCCATGGGTATGTCCCTTCTCGGTCTCTACGCTCTGACCATCACCACCTCCTGTCTGTTGTGCCCGTACAGCCAACTCGCGCTTGCAGGACTTCTCGTGGGCGGCTCCCTTCCTATGGAATAGCCTGCCTACCGCCATCAGACTCTCCCCTAATCTTGCATCTTTTAAAAAGTTCCTTAAAACCTTATGGCCTCCAAGACTAACCTCTACCTCACATACTTGTCTCTTGCTCTTTCCTAAAGGGCAGCCCACCTTATTTGACTGCAAATTCCTGTCCTAATGTGCTTTATACCCCACCTCCTATAGAATGTAAGCTCGATTGAGCAGGGTCCTCTTCAACCTATTGTTACCATAAGTTTTTTGTAATTGTCCTATTTATACTTAAATCCCCCCTCTCATAATATTGTAAAGCGCTACTGAATCTTTTGGCCCTATATAAATGGTAATAATAATAATAATAGAGAACTTACACTCCATTACAGAGGACAGGTTTTTATCTTTATTGTATTTTACCCTCTTTTTAATATATTTTATAAAAGTACTACTTCGTAATACTTATATCCAATCCTTTAAATACTTAACTCACATCCAGTTCTTGTTGCTGATATGGGTCCATGTGTATCCTCAGGTGGGGTATTGTTCCACCTAAAGTTCTATACACTTGAGCATGTTCTTGCTCTAGGTTATTCCTGCTGACATCTACAAAGATATCCTTAGATGGGGATTATTCTGTCAAGGCCCTTGAAATAGAGCTTATATAGTTCTATAAAGTATGAGTGTTCCTTTGGCACTATTTTAAGCATTTGCACCATTTTTTACATTTTATTTTATTTTTTTTAAATTAAATTTCAGATGTGTACCTGCCTTGTACAGTTTTACTAATACTTCTATGTTTCAGGCCTTGGTGCTCTTGTTATCATAAATATCTTGCACTCTCCTTTTAAACTCCCTGTGACCCTCCACCCGAAACCCCATTCCTCCCCCCCCTTATTCTTATTTATCAAATTTGCTTTACCCTTTTACTTTTGGAGAGAGAGAGTCTCTTATGCCCAGTGTATTTTCCTTATTTCATTATTCTGTTTTGTCTGCCTGTTTAGGGGTTGAGATCTTTACCTTCTTTTCTTTTCCTCCCCTCCTCTTTTCTGGCCCTCGTCTCGCTGAGTCTGGACTTTAGCTATACCTGATTTAATTATTGCATACTAGGTTCAGAAGGGAGGAGAATAGTGGTGATGATATTTATTAGGTAATCATTTCCATTTTGCATATCCATGTACAGGTCCGCCACCAGAAATTTTGGGGCCCCTAACTCAGCTCAGGGTCTGGGCCCCCTGGGGCTCGCCTCCAAATACCGCCCACTGGGTCCACCTCCAAATACCGCCCACAGGAATACACACACAAACACAAACACACAGATACATACTAACAGACACACATACTGAAACAGACATACACGCATTCAGGCATACATACTGACACACACATACTGAGACATACATACAGGCATACATAGTGACAAACAGATACATACTAACGTACATACAGACACACATGCATGAGGACATAAAGACACATACATACATACAGACACCGACATACATACATACATACACACACACATACATACACACATACATTCATACATACAGACATACTGACAGACAGACAGACATACAGACAGTGACATCCATACACACATACGTTCATAATGGCATACAGACATACACAGACATACATTCATAATGGCATACAGACTGAGCCCCTGAAGATATTGGGCCCATCGGGTGGTGGCCCTAGGTGTGTGGGCCACCCGATGGGCCCCACACGTGGGGGCCGGGCCCCCCAGGGCTGCTGGGCCCTTGACAACCGTTATGGTTGTCACCCCCTGATGGCGGCCCTGTCCATGTATCCCAGTCATCTATTTGAGTATATCTGTTTCCTAAATTCACCAGAATACCGCTTTCCATTCTTGCTTGCCATTTAACTTGTGTTATTAATTCTTGGATGTGTGGGATTATCCCTGCTTTCCAATTTCATGCTAAAAGTAGTTTAGCTGCCGTAATTATATGTCGAGTTATCATTAATATTTTTCTTGTCATTTTTGGCCAGCACAAGTTTATCAGAACCACTTCTGGCTTCAAACTAATTTTGTTTCCGTTAGATATTCTGCTAAAAAGCCCTTAATTCGCAGATAGTTCAAAGTGTCTTTGGGGGGAATGATGAATCCCTCCATAATTTGATTGAAGGTTTTAATTTTATGTTCCACTAGTATATGTTTAACCCCTTAAGGACTGGACTGTTTTTGCGATGTTGTACATTTGCGACCAGGCTTCTTTTTACATTTTTGTGGTGTTTGTGTTTAGCTGTAATTTTCCGCTCTCTCATTTACTGTTCCCATACAAATTATATAGGAAACTGACTAACTAAAATTTGCTGCTTTCAAAAGAAAAAAAACAGTGCATTGGGGTGTCTGTCCTTTTCCCTTTTTTATAACAGACCCGGCAACATTTCAGGGGATTTGTTTTTTTTGCAGTTGGCGGTATCTTAAAAATAAAATGTCTGGACTCCTCTGGCACCATTGTTGGAACTTGACCATCTCCATAAATTATTGTGGAAATCAGCTTGAGCTGAAATTGGAGAAAGGTGGTTCTTCCTGGATTCATTTTTTTAAAGAGTAAAAATTAATTAGGTGTTGCTACTTGCAACAGGTAGATAGCCACCTTTTTATACCAGGCTTTTGTCTTTATTAAGATAAGATATGGCTGCATCAGCTGCACAGCCAAATCAACACCCCCCATGTGCTTGTTATAAGCCCTGATGCAAACAGGTTTTGTATGCACCCTGCCTCGGACAGTGACGTCTGACATGCTTTCGTTATGGATGGTTGTTAGCATGTGAACATCCTTCCTGTCCTTAAATTTTAGCACAAGCAGTTCAGCTTTGCATTCACCTTTTTTTAATTTGGCCTCTATGAGAGGTCTGGGGAAATCCTTGGCATTTCTTCTTACAGTGCCGCAGGCCAGTGTCTGCAAATGATAAAGAATTTTAAAACAAGTGGACACTGCTGTAAAAATTGTCCACATAAAGGTGGTAACCCTTATTGAACAAGGGGATCAGTAGGTCCCAAATAAGTTTCCCACTTGTCCCCAGAGAGTCAGGACAGCCAGGAGGGTTCAGTTGACCATCTTTCCCCTCATATACACAAAAGGCAAATGTGTAGCCACTTTTGCTCTCGCACAGTTTGTACACTTTAATGCTATACCTAGACCACTTTGAGGGGATATACTGTTTGAACCATAATCTCCCTTTATATTTCATAAGGGATTCATCAATAGATACATTTTGTTGGGTAGTATAAACTTCAGAAAATCTGTTCTGAAGATGGTCTACCAGTGGGCGTATTTTATGAAGCCTCTCATATTGGGGGTGATCTCTGGGGTGACAGAGGGTATTGTCGTTGAAATGTAAGTATCTCAGCAGCAGCTCATATCTTGGTCTAGGCATTGTTTGGGAGTATATAGGAGTTGAACAAATTGGGTTGGTGCTCCAGTAAGAGCGGATTGATGGCTTCTTTATTATCCCCATGAGCATTGTAAGAGCCCAGAATTTTTTAAGTTCAGGGACATCTGTGGGATGCCAAGCATGCTCCCTGACCGTATAGCTACCTGGATTGATCTCAGTAAATTGGCTAGCGTATAAATTAGTCTGGGAAACAATCTCCTCCCAGATGGTATCCCCTAAAAATAACTCCATATATTGTATAGGGGAGAAGTCAACCACATTCACATTAATGCCTGCGTTGGCACTAAAAGGGGGGATGTTGGGCTCAGCTGACTGTGGAGGTACCCAGTCCTCCTCCACATTTGGCGTAGCAGGGGAAGCACAGCTTCTTTTAGTAGCTGACTCACACACAGATGACGACATGTCACTAGACGTGTCGCTAAACTGACCTGGGTCAAAATCAGACGCAGTGTCAGTCTGACGCCAAGAAGGCATATGCCTCCTCCAAGCTTTACATGTGCTGCATGTTTCACACTAACAGACTTAACTAACAGAATACGAAACACACGTTTTTATATATATATATATATATATATATATTTTATAAAACAAACTAAAACAGAAATCCCTAAACTAACTTCTGTTAAAAGAATCTAATGGAGATTTGGGGGAAGGAAACTGACAGACCAAGACAGACTGTCTGTAACAGATCTGGCAGGGAAGTGGTTAAAAGGGGATTTTTATTAACTCCTGATACTTTTTAAAACTCTCTGGAACACCTGCTGCAACAATATATCACAATCTCGGTCTCTCTCACCTCACAAAACGCTACAGAGGGGAGAGAGGCAGAGATCAGTGTCAAAGTGAGTGTTTGTAACACCCACTTTGACACCAGCCAATTGTGAGCGATCGCGGATCGCTCACACGCCGCAATTGGCTGTTACTATCGTAACAACGGGATTTCGGCAGAAGTGATCTCCGATCGCTCCCGCCGCCCGTTTTCTGTTAGGACGGTTCAGGACCGTCCTCGGTCGGCAACGCAGAAATGCCAAGGACAGTCCTGAACCGTCCTCGGTTCTGAAGGGGTTAAATCCCCCCCCCCCTTTTTTCTATTTTTATGTTGTCTAACATATCTGAAATACTAGGAAAAGGGAGCACATCTATTATTCTATTTCTGAGTCCTATGTTGTTTATGAATTTGTCCCACCAACTCGTTAACTCTTTGAGTATCTGGGATTTAGTTTGTGCCTCTTTGATGAATTTATTATTCATGTCTAGGACCCAAAATAGTGATGTAAAATGTCCTACCCTGGTTTTAGCATTTTCCATTTTATACCATGTTTCTTGGATTGCAGCAATATGTTGTGAAAGCAATATGTGAAAAAGTCTGCTAGCCTGATAACATTGTAAAATTTCCAGGCACCCCAAACCCCCATCCTGGCTTGATCTATCCAAAACTTTCATTTTAACTCTTGCTTTCTTGCCGCCCCATACAAATTTAAAAAAGAATAAGTGTAGTAAAGATAGTCAGTTTTCTGGGAAATTAAGTGGGATCATTCTCCATAGATACAGCCCTTTTGGTAAAATGTATGCTTTTAGGATATTGATCATACCCGACCAGGAAAATCCCATACCTTTCTAGTCCCTACGTTTTTATTAGTTTGTGTTAGTAAAGGTAAAAAGTTGGCTTCTACTAGATCTTTTAAATCTGAAGTTAATGTTATGCCTAAATAATTTAGCCTGTCCTTGTTTTCTGTGAGCCCAAGGTTTTGTACAAGAAAATTATTTATCTTTTGTTCAAATTTTTAGCTGTAAATATTGATTTCTCTATATTCATTTCGTATCCTGAAAATTTAGAGTATTTATCTCCTTCAGAAGCTCTGGTTCTTCTAAAGTTAGTAAGATGTCATCTGCGTAAATATTTAACTTACTTTGTCCTAAGGAGTAAATCCTTTGATTTTTTATTTTTTCTTATTAGAATCGCAAGGGTTTCTTACACCACTATGTACAGTAAAGGGGAAAGAGGGCACCCTTGTCTAGTCCCATTTTTAACACTGGAGATTTGTGATGTGAATCCTGACCCTGTTACTTCAGCTGATGGAGAGTTGTAGAGAACGGATATAACTTGTAATATTGATCCAGTGATTCCAAGTTGTTTTAAAGTGGCAAACATGAAACCCCATCCAACCCTGTCAAACACTTTCTCTGTGTCTACAGTAACATTAGAGGAGTTCCATTAATCTCTTTTTTTTCTAATATATTTATTATTTTTCTAAGATTGTTAATTGAAGACCTCCCTGGTATGAATCCTACTTGATCATTATTAATTAATTGTAGTATGACTTTTTTAATCTATCAGCAAGGATAGAAGATAATATTTTAATATCTGTATTATTTAGTAATATAGGTCTATAATTGCCAATCTGTTCTAAGTCTTTATCTGCTTTTGGGATGGGGACAATATTCGCTCTCAACAACTCTCCAGGACAGCTTCCTGTTTTCAGTATATAGAAAAATGGTGGTAAGTTCCCCTTTTAGTTGGTCTTTCATTAGTTTATACAATTTATTTGTGAAGCCGTCTGGGCCTGGGGCAATCTTTATTTTAAGCTTATCTATGGATTTACTGACCCTACTTCTCTTATAGGCTGGTTTATCAGCTTTAATTGGGCGGGTAGGATTTTTGGCATGGGTAAGTTTTCAAAGAATTCCTCAATCTTTTTTTCCCTGCCAAATATTTCTTCTGGTAGGTTATACAGATTCTGATAAAATCTCTGAAACTCTACCTATTTTTTCTGGGTCCATTAGATAGGTTTCTTTGTCTTTTATTTTAAATATTACTCTTTTATGTTTCTCTTGTTTTAATTCATTAGACATTAGTGTTTCTGGCTTGTTATCCTTTAGATACCACTTGGATTGTAGTGCTTCTAACTGTTTGGTTGCTTTATTCATTAACTGAATATTTATCTGTTTTGTTTTTTTTGTTTCTACATTCTTCCTTGCTATTTGTGTGGAAGGTGTTGTTTTATTCTGTCTCTTATATTCGCTTATTGTTATATATAGTTTAAGGAGAGGCGGTAATCCTTTTTTATTTGTAGTGGCTGCCATTTTTATCAAGTGGCCTCTAGCTATGCTTTTATAAGCGCACTAGACCGTGATATCAGGTGTACCTTTGTTTTTATTTTCTAAAAAGAAAAGATTTGTTATATTCCAAATTTCTTTAACATTGTTTTTTTCGTTAAATATAAAATCTTTTATATGCCACTCTTTATGGAATGTATCAAAATTATCTTTGTATTTCAACATGATTGGACTATGACCATGCTTTATCCTGTATCTCTATTCTTTTAACAAGATATAGCATAGTCACATTAACCAGGATAAGATCAATTCTGGAGTATTAATTCAATGTTCTAGAATAGCATGTGTAATCTAGGTGGATGAAATGTTCTCTATATATCACTTAGATTATAATTATTTAGTAAATTTTGCAATCTGTTTTCAGTTATTTTCCTGCTTTTCCTGTTATTTTGTCTCTTTCTGTTTTTCAAAGGGTCCACTACGCAATTCAAGTCCCCCATAATTAGTACCAACCCTTGTTGATCTGCTCTATTTTCTTAAACACTTTTGTGATAAATTTTATTGTAGATTTATTTGGTGTATAAATGTTAACTAATGTGAATAGCTTATTATTTATTTCACATATTAGAATAATGTATCGTCCTTCTGGGTCTAATTCTTGATGTTTAATGATTAAAGAGACTTTTTTGCAAACATAAATGCTACGCCTCTTTTTTTTTGTTGTTTTCTAGAGCCACACTTATAATAGTGGGGTATCTTGATGAGATAATTATATTTTTATTAGATATTATCCAATGGGTTTCTTGCAGGACACAAATTTTTTACTGATTTTTTTTTATCAGGAAGTCCACAATTATAGACCTTTTATATGGTGTGTTAATCCCCTGGGCATTTATTAAGATCAGCTTAAATTGTATTTTCTCGATGCTCTCTCTCTCTCTCTCTCTCTCCAAAAGTTTCCAAGTTTTGTAAAAAAAAATTTTATCTTGCCATCCAAGCGTTCCTGTATCACTACATGCATGTATTTACCTATGTTAAATTGTTGTTTGTGTGCACTGATGCTTCGGGAGGCATTGAGAGGTGGAGGGAGAGACTAACAACTGCACTTGTTACACTAAATCTCTACTCTGCACCGCTACTTCAATTGTTCATAAACTGTATGTAAACATTTATATAAAACCAAATAAAAATGATTAAATAAGACGTGTTGATCCCAAGCAATGGTATCAACCTAAGACAAACATGATGTATGGCAAAAAAAAACACCATACAATATCTTGAGTAATACAAAACATTACTGATATATAGGTCCCACATGTTATGTGGGAAAAGCGTGCTGAGGGTGTACGATCCAGGGCGAGCACTAGGGGAAAAAAAGCAACCCAACCAGAAAGACAAATAGGGTTCAAAGTATGGGAAGAAGTAGGGACAGAGGGAAACCCTATAAATCTTAACCCCACACCCTTTCAGCTTTTGTTGAATAAATCGTTAAATAAGTGTATTAACTCACTATTATTATTCTTCTTCATTGTGCAAAAACTTGTGTTATTCTTAATCCTAACACTCTTTTCCTTACCCTTTTCTTTTCTTTCCTCCCTGTGTGGGTGAATACCTTTTAATGACTTTGTAACTTCCTTTTATTTTAATTTGAATATTAGTGTACATTATGTTATTTCATTCTAATTAATGTGAACCTCTACGTAGGTGATTTTCCTTCACTTTGTGCATAACTTATCTTGCTAAGTGTCTACTTAATCAATTTTCTAAGCTAATTTACATTTCTCTATTATTTCTCTCGCTTTTCTTTTTTCCTTTACTTGTTGTGTATATTTTCCTGATTTTCTCCTTTATCTCCTTGTGCTATTAGTCGCTAAATAGCAAAAAATAAATAAATAAATAACTTCATGTATTATTTCCCTCTTAATTCCAAATATGGTTCTGTTCCTCTTCCCTTTTTAAGAGGTTGAGTGCCGCTGAAGTCCTTTTCTTTTATATATTTGGGGCCTCGCTAATATTGTTCTGTTTTAGAAGTAGTGTGCCATCAGAAAAGGTCCTCCTCTTTTGTCTAATTTGCCATGACAAATCCTGAAATATTTTCAGTGTTTTGTATTCATCTGTGCAATCATTACTTCTTAAAGCTCTTAAAATTTGTGTCTTGGTTTTGGAAGAGGTGCAGCATATCAGTACATCTTTTGGGAGATGTTCTGGGACACCCTTAGGTTTATTCACTCTGTGGCATCTTTCCATCATAGGGATTCTGTGGTCCCATTCCACTTTCAGATATTTAAAAAAAAATCTTCTATGTATGGCTCCAGATTTTTAGGATTTATTTGTTCTGATACTCCTCTAATTCTTAAATTGTTCCGTCTAGACCGGTCCTCTAGGTCTATCAATTTGTACTCCATGTCAGCCATCTTTTTTCCAGTACCTTATGTTCTTCTTTGTGGACTTTTTCCTTGTGTTCCAGCCCATCTAGATTTTCTTCTATTCCTTGGAATCGTTGACTAAGAGTCAGTAGTTCCTTCTTAATGTCCAGAGTATTAGCTTGGATTTCTTCTTTCAATTTTCCAAATTGTATATCTAAGTGTGTAAGTAGGTCATCATATTCTTTTCTTCCTTCTCTTGCGTCTTGGTTTTCTTCCATTTCCCTTTATTAGTGGCTCCCTCTGATGGGATATGTGAGAGAATAGATTCCTCCGGGTTTGATTTATCTCCTGATGGGTTTGGTGAGAAGAAAGAACGGTGTTTATCTGATTTATTTTCAGGCTTTTTTTCCTGTTTTAGCTGTTTGCCGTTTTGTGTTTTTTTGGGGGTTTGTTTTAGTAGCTGTGGCAAACCTAGCCACTTGAGGTGTTACTGTTCAAAGTCTGAAGGTTGTCTTACAAAAGCTGCTTTTTATTCTGTTTATGTATGTATTAGTGTATCTCTGTAATAGAGAGCATTCACATGCTAACGGCCAAAAGCCGCTAGCATTTATATGGTAGTTTCACGAATAGTGACTTTACACACTGTTCGTGAAACGAATAAAGTACCGAATGGGAGCCCACACACAGAGGGTCGTGTGGCTCCCATTAACCGATTGCAACAGTGCAGCAATCGGCAGTTAATTGCTTTCCCGGGTGGCCGTCGTTCGGCTACCGACCACACGGTGGTCGGCCAACTTGGATCCTTTGTTAGCCCAGCGGTGTTTGGTCGTCGAGTGCCTGGAACCAAAATCGGCTACTCGACAGTGCGAGCACCACTGGACTTCCAGGCCGTTTGGGAGCACCGGTCCTTCGCTATTTTATTCTCAATTATGTATTCGGTACTTTTAAGATGAAGGTATAAAAAAGTGTGTTTCGTGCGGCATTTGGTTATTTATGCTGGGATCTGAGCTGTACTTTCACAGAGTGTGCGCTCAGACCCCAGCTATCTACCGAACGGTCATTCAGTATAATCCTATGAATAATATTAAAGTTATGTATTTTTGTGTGAAAAGCCAAGCCGGTTCTGCTGTACGGAGGGATAATCCACTTAACAGGATATTCTAGTGGGAGTATTCCTCTCATACAGCAGTGCATGGTGGGAAAAATGTCCTGTATATTCAGTTCCTCATGTAGTCCTCTACTGTATAACCCCTGTAAAGTGATTAAGAAAACCCCTTGCATTGGGAACCACATAAATACTGGAGCTGTGAATAAAAATAGGCAGTTGACTCCCAGAACTGTGTTTCGTCCGGTTACTGGGGGATTTGGGATATTGCCTTCATTTCCAGCGCATGAGAGCCGCAAGTGCCTTTGTAAAGACAATGGCAAGCACTTAAAGCAGAGCTCCATAAAAATAAGCAGAGGGGACAATACCTGTCTGGAAGGAAAGCTGCAGAAGTGGGGTATAGGGACAACAGTTAGGGAGTTAGGGGCTGTAATAGGGGATAGGGACAGCAATTGGGGAGTTAGGGGCTGTCATAGGGTATAAGGAAGGAAAGCTACAGAGGAATAGGCAGAGGGGATGTTACCTGCCTGGAAGGAGGTACACCTGGTTGGATGCAAAAGCTCCAGAAGGACCCCAGTCAAGCTGAAAGGACTGGGGCAGAAGTGCTTCAGGTTTCCCAGTTCCAGCTAGGGCGCTATCTTGGCGGAGGTACCCGGTTGGGGTACAGGGAGCTCCGTCACAGGCAGCAATTGGGCGTTGCTGGCTGTAGTAAGGATAGGTGCTGCAGTGGAGGAATAGAGGCTGCTGTTGGGTTTTAAAGGGCTTTAGTAGGGCGTTTATGGGCTATACTAGGGTATAGGGTCAGCAATTAGGCTGTTAGGGGCTGTAGTAGGATATAGGGGCAGCAATTGGTGGGTTAGGGGCAGTAGCAGTTGATATGGGCAGCAATAAAAGGGGTTGGGGGCTGCAGTGTATAGGAGCAGCAATTAGGGGGTTAGGGTAGGATATAGGGGCTGTAGTAGGGTATAGGGAAAGCAATTGGGGAGTTAGGGGCTGTATTGGGGTGTAAGAGGCCTACACCCTGGGGAGATAATTGGCTGTTGTAGTGTATTGGTGCAACAATTTTGGGGGGTTATCGGATGTAGTGAAGTGTAATAGGCTATAGTAGCAGGTTTAGGGGCTGTAGTGGTAAGGGGCTGTAGTAGTGGGTTTAGGGGCTGTAGTGGGGCTAAGGGCTGCTATTGGGAAGGCATGGGCTGAAGAAAACACTGGTTTATTCCCCTCTCCCTGATGCTTACCTTGGGCCAGGGAGGAGGAGAATCTTGATCCCTGGTGGTCCCAGGCTCGGAGTGAGCTAAGCAGAGCCTAATTCAGGTGGCAGGGCCAAATGTGAGAGGGTGGAGCCTAATGTAGTCCATCCCAGTGCCAGGACTAGCACCACAACCACTTACACATCTGTAGGCCTCCCAGTGCCAGGATTGCCACCACAACCACTTACACATCTGTAGGGCTCCCAGTGTCAGGATTGCCACCACAACCACTTACACATCTATAGGGCTCCCAGTGCCCGGACTGCCACCACAACCACTTACTAGACATGTGCAATTCGATGGTTCCAGGGTAGGCTTGACATGTTGACATGCTCCAACTGGCTGTGGTTGTTGGCTATTCAACACCTTCCCTGTCTGACTGGCATTTCTACAGAGCAGCTGGAACTGATAGCTCTGCTGCACTATTTTCTGTCCATCTAGGTTTTGCTTTAGGCCCATTTTCTCATTCACCTTTTCAGATTTGGCACACAAATCCCATCGGTGTTGTGACTCACAGATTTTCAAATAAAAAAGGCTTATCATTGATCTTACCACTCCTCATTCTTCACACACACCAAGCATTAACTCTCAAATTCCTGCTGAAGAATTTTACCTCCATTACGCCACCGTCGACAGCGCCATACAGGCCATTTTACACGCGGGTAAGCACGCTTTGCTTAGCAAAACTGACAACTCTAATGCTTTCAAGCTGTTACCAATTCACCCGTCCCTATGGCATATTCATGGTGTTAAGTGGAGGGATAATTATTACTTTTACAATAGACTTACTTTTGGTTCCAGGAACAGTCTGAAACTGTTCGATATCTTCGCAGAAACACTGTACTGGCTGCTTCTCAATGTCGTTCGATGTCCCATGGTGATTTACTACCTCGACGACTTTCTCCTGGTAGAAACTGGTACACAGACACCTCAAAGTATTTTCAGCACTACTGCCTTTTTTTACCACATTAGGTATCCCTATTTCACCTGATAAGACTCTTGGTCCCTCCACTGGGATGGTGATCCTAGGCAAGTCTCCCAACGGAGAAGCTGGTATGCATTAGGAAAGAGATGGACAATTTGCTGTGGGCTGGTTTGTGTACTCGTAGGGAGCTTCAGTCCTTACTGGGGTCACTCAATTTTGTCATGCGAGTAATCCCACAGGGATTTCATTTCCATGCTTCTTTGTATACCACCCGGCTTGTCTGATGATTCGATCATTCTCCACAACCCCCTTGCTATTATGGGTAGGGGCTCCCAGTGCCAGGACTGCCACCACCACCACTTACACATCTGTAGGGTTCCCAGTGCTAGGATTGCCACCACAACCATTAACACATCTGTAGGGATCCCAGTGTCAGGATTGCCACCACAACCACTTACACATCTATAGGGCTCCAGCCTCCCAGTGCCAGGGCTGCCACCACAACCACTTACACATCTGTAGGGTTCCCAGTGCCAGGATTGCCACCACAACCATTTACACATCTATAGTGCACGGACTGCCACCACAACCACTTACACATTTTTTGGGCAACCGCCTCCCAGTGCCAGGACTAGCACCACAACCACTTACACATTTATAGGGCTCGCAGTGCCTGGACTGCCAACACAACCACTTACACATCTGTAGGGCTCCCAGTGCCAGGATTGCCACCCCAACCACTTACACATTTGTAGGGCTCCCAGTGCCAGGATTGCCAACACAACCACTTACACATCTGTAGGGCTCCCAGTGTCAGGATTGCCACCACAACCACTTACACACCTATAGGGCTCCAGCCTCCCAGTGCCAGGGCTGCAACCACAACTAATTACACATCTGTAGGGTTCCCAGTGCCAGGATTGCCACCACAACCACTTACACATCTATAGTGATCCCAGTGCCCGGACTGCCACCACAACCACTTACTAGACATGTGCAATTCGTTTCATACAATTCGGACATTCAGATGCTTACGAATTGCCGAAGTTCCGAATTGCCGAAGTTCAGTAGTTCGGAAGTGCCGAACCAAATGCCATTGGTCCGAATTGCTGAAGCAGACACATTTTTTTTTTTTTTTTTGTAAATATCTTTTTATTAAACCTTTTCACTTTTGTTGATTTTGCAACGTGTCAAAGAGAAACGTGGACTCGCAGGTCCCTCTGGTCATTCACAGAAGCTTATACATCGGAAGGCATGTGATGACATACGTGTCTGGGCGACTCGCAGGTCGCTTTCTTGAGTAAATAGCATGTGTATTGTGGACTCGCAGGTCCGGTGTTACATGGTGGTGCTTAGTACTCTGTTATATTTGATATGTACCATTTCTATGTTGGGTGGTTTTGCATGCCCCACCGTGGTTGTGTTTTGTTTGTCTATTCCCCATGCCTACCCTGTAGCCTCTAGGCAGTAGTGAGACATGTGGCCATCTGGTGTGTAGGGTCCCTTCAGGACGCGCAGCCCCCCAGTGACCTTGTGTCCAGGGTCCTACCTGGCCATATTGTGGGGTGTTGGCCCCCTGCCTTAGTATAATTTGGTTCTGCCAAGCGGCATAGGTGGTGTTGGTGGGAATAACCTAAGGGGCATCCTGCGACTCCCTCCAAACTAATGAGCTTTATAGCTCACAAAACAGGCGCTCTTCCACCCCCTTTATTCGCGAGGCCGCAGTCCGCCCCGGGCCCCGCAAGTGGTCGCACCCTAGCGGGTGTCGTGGCCCTCCCCGCACACCCCTGCGCCGCCCCCCGGGTCCCCCGAACCCGTGCTCCACCCTGTTCCGACAGGGGGCAGGGGTGAGGTATCGCGTTTTGGGCCAGGTGTGGATCGTCCCGCTAGTCTCCCAGCGTCTCCTCCTGGGGATTATCGGTTCCTTCCCCCATGGTCAATTGCATAGTCCGAAATGCCTCTGTACCCACCCGTGCCAACCAGGGTGTCCATGTGTCTAAGTATGTCCCCCGAACCCGTGCTCCCTCGCGCGCCTGCCTGCCCGCCCGACCAGCCACCCGCCCAGGAGCCCAGCAGCACCACTGGACCCCAGGGAATCCCCCCAGCACTCCAAAAGGTAAGGAGGCTGGGGGGATTAAATTTTAAAAAAAGTGTGTGTGTGTTAGAGTATGTGTTTTAGTGTGTGTGTGTGTTAGTGTATGTGTGTGTTAGTGTATGTGTGTGTGTGTGTCAGTGTTTGTGTTAGTGCGTGTGTTAGTGTGTGTGTCAGTGAATGTGTCTGTTATTGGGTGTGTGTCTGCTAGTGAGTGTGTTACTGTGTGTGTCTGTTACTGTGTGTTTGATATCTGTTAGTGAGTGTGTGTTTGTCAGTGAAAGTGTATGTTTTGTAAGTGAGTGTGTATGTATGTCTCGTTGAGTGTGTCTCTGTCAGTAAATGTGTCTGTTAGCTAGTGTGTATGCGTCTGTTCGTGAGAGTGTGTGTGTGTGTCTTCAGCATTTACCTTTCTCCAGCGTCGGACTCCCCAGTGTCCGCCACTCAGCTCCGAAATGCACATGCGCGGCAAGAGGCGCGCGCGCATTTAAACCGCCCATAGGAAAGCATTAATCAATGCTTTCCTATGGACGTTCAGTGTCTTCTCACTGTGATTTTCACAGTGAGAACCATGGAAGCTCCTCTAGCAGCTGTCAATGAGACAGCCACCAGAGGCTGGATTAACCCTCAGTGAAACATAGCCATTTCTCTGGAACTGCTATGTTTTCAGCTGCAGGGTTAAAACTAGAGGGACCTGGCACCCAGACCACTTCATTGAGCTGATGTGATCTGGGTGTCTGTAGTGGTCTTTTAAGTGTGTGTGCATACCGCGGTCGCGGGGTCGCAGCCCTGCAACCCCTGCGACCAGGTGCCCGCCACCATGTGTTGCGACCCCGACCCGCGCCGAGTAAGCGCGGGGGGGTGGGGGCCCACGGATCAATTTTTGCACCGGGGCCCCATGGGTCATGTGTACGCCACTGCTGGATCCTAAACTTTCACCTACAGTAATATCTGATACCAAATCTCCATTTGTTAACACTAAATCTAGTATGGCCTCTTTCCGAGTTGGCTCCTTAACGACTTGTTTTAGAGACAATCCCAGTAGGGAGTTTAGAATATGTGTGCTCCTGGCACAAGCAGCTATTTTTGTTTTCCAATTTACATCAGGAAGATTTAAGTCACCCATGATGATAACTTCCCCCTTCATTGTCATTTTAGCTATTTCCTCAACTAGTAGATTATCTAACCCTTCAATTTGTCCTGAGGGTCTATAAATCACACCTACACCAGTTACTGTGTGATTACCAAATGCTAATGTAACCCAAACGGACTATATGTTCGCCTCACTAACTTTTATTAGGCTAGATTTTATGCTATCCTTCACATACAAGGCCACCCCTCCCCCTTTCTTTTCTATATAAAGAGTACCCTGGTATTTCTATGTCCCAGTCATTTTTCTCATTATGCCATTTCTCAGTAACAGCGACTAAATCTACACTATCAGTTGCCATTATTGCCACAAGTTCACGGATCTTTTTCCTAAACTGCGAGCATTTGTAGACATGACTCTAAGCTTTTCATTTTTAACACACTTGCTACAGGCACCTTCTGTCCTTGTTTTGGGAGACAATTGGATTGATGTTTTATCACCCTTTTGCCCCCCCCTCCTAGTTTAAATACATCCTAGCAAAACCTCTGAACTGCTCACTGAGACCATTTGTTCCCTTTTGAGAAAGATGCAAACCATCTTTTTTGTACAGGTTATTTTCATTCCAAACAGAGCTACCATGAGAAATAAAGCCAAATCCTTGCTCCCGACACCATTCACCAAGCCACAAATTAAAGTCCCTAATACGCATCTGCCTGTCGTTCTGAGTGTTATGCACAGGCAGAACTTCAGAGAATGACAGTGTGGAAGCAACCTGCCGTATATCATTGGCAAAAACACTAAAAACTTCCTTAACCTCTGAAACCTCATTGCAAGCTAAGTCATTTGTCCCTAGATGGACAAGTACATCCAATTCCCCTTCCTGCTTTGCTCGCTTAACAATATTACAGATACGTCTCCTGTCTCTGTGAGCAGTAGCTCCGGGAAGACACCTCACAAGACCACCATTGTTCATCTCCACACCTCTTATGATGGAATCCCCCAACAACTGCTTTCTATTAGGCCTCACCATAGTCTCCAAGCCTGAGCCTGTCTCCACAACACCACTAGCCTCAGTGCCTCTCTCCACAACACCATTACACTCTGAATGTGCAGAAAATGAATTATGTAGAGCAACAGACTGTGCAATATGCCTTTTATCCACAACTCTAAGTCTACCAGATCCGACAGTAATCCTTCTGCCATTCTTAGTATGTCTCTGCGGCAGTGGCTTTGCAGCAGTTCCTGTCTGAGTTTGTTCACTAGATAATTTACAAATCTCAGACTTCAAAAATACAATCTCCTGCTGCAAGATAGAGAACTGTCTACAGATTAGACAACAACCAAACCTCCAAAAAGTGGAACATGAAACAAATGCATAGCAACTATTACCCTGAACTAAGTCTGCCATTCCAATGAGGAGAATAATTTAAATCAAACGAATCTTAACTTTTTATTTATCCTCCTGAATACCTCAGATTACCTCCAGGTTATCTCCAGAATATCTCCAACCACACACTTAGAAGCAGCACTCTCCAGAATATCTCCAACCACACACTTAGAAGCAGCACTCTCCAGAATATCTCCAACCACACACTTAGAAGCAGCACTTAGATGAAGCAACCAAGCTATATTAGCTAAGCTAATGACAACAACCCTTATATAACTCCTAAAATCAACACCCACTAGGAATGTTTAACACCTGGGTAGGCCTCTGCTTATTTGCAAACAATAGCTAATTAAACAGCAATCAATAGCAAGTAGCTAACTAATCAAATCAAATGCCTTATAATTACCAACAGGAAATCAAACCTTGTGCAATCAGTAACCTTTCCCTACAGATGATTCTTACCTGTAACAGTAGAAAAGAAAACTCTTAGCACAACTCTTAGACAGTTGAAGCTTCTGTAAAACTCTCCAGAATATCTCCAACCATACACTTAGAAGCAACACTTAGATTATTATTATTATTATTATTATTATATTTATAGAGCGCCATCAAATTCCACAGCGCCTTACAATGGGTGGACGAACAGACATGTATTTGTAACCAGACAAGTTGGACACACAGGAACAGAGGGGTTGAGGGCCCTGCTCAATGAGCTTACATGCTAGAGGGAGTGGGGTAAAATGACACAAAAAGGTAAGGATAGTATTAGACTAATGACAGTTGCAGAAGAGGAATCAGTCAGGCGCTATTAACAGTTTAATTTATACGCTTTTATGAAGAAGTGGATTTTTAACGAATTTTTGAAGGAGTGGAGACTGGGTGAGCATCTAACGGAGGAGGGAAGCGAGTTCCACAGGAACGGTGCAGCTCTCGAGAAATCTTGAAGGCGAGCATCAGAGGTGAGAGTACGGACAGAAGTCTTCGTAAGTCTACGTAAGTCTTCAGCAGATCGTAAGGGCCTAGACGGGACATACTTGTGTACAAGGGAGGATAGATAGGTGGGAGCAGCATTATGTAGAGATTTGAAAGCAAGAACCAGAATTTTAAATTGAGCTCTATATTTTATAGGAAGCCAATGTAGGGACTGACAGAAGGATAAGGCATGGGAGGTGCAGGCGGACAGAAAGATGAGCCTCGCTGCCGCATTCATTATGGACTGTAACGGCGCAAGTTGGGAGCACATAAGACCACTGAGAAGCGGATTACAGTAGTCAAGGCGAGAAAGGACAGTGGAATGGACCAACACCTTAGTCGCATCTGGCGTTAAGTAGGGGCGGATGCGCGCAATGTTTTTGAGATGGAAATGACAGGATTTGGCAAAAGATTGAACATGAGGCTTGAAGGAGAGGTCGGAGTCAAAGAGAACACCTAGGCAGCGAGCCTGCATGGTGGAGCTGATGGTAGCACCGTTGACTTGGAGGGAGGGAGACACAGGAGTAACAACACTTGAGGGAGAAAAGACCAGAATTTCAGTTTTGGTCAAGTTTAGTTTAAGGAAGTGGGCAGCCATCCAGTTAGAAACAGCAGAGAGGCAGTCAGAGACACTAGTCAGAGGGACGGGGAGAGATCAGGAGAGGACAGGTAGATTTGCGTGTCATCTGCATAGAAATGATATTGGAAGCCAAAGGAGCTAATGAGTTTACCAAGGGAGGCAGTATAGATGGAGAACAGTAGGGGACCAAGGACTGAACCATGGGGGACACCAACAGAGAGGAGTTTGGGAGAAGAAGCAGAGCCAGAGAAAGAAACACTGAAAGAGTGCTGGGAGAGGTAGGAGGAGCACCAGGAGAGAGCAGTATCTGCAGAGGATGAGAAGAAGCTGTTGATGATCAACAGTGTCAAAAGCCGCAGACAGGTCAAGGAGAATTAGGATAGAGTAGTGACCATGAGATTTTGCAGCGAGTAGATCATTGGATACTTTGGTCAGTGTCGTTTCCACAGAGTGCTTAGCGCGGAAATCAGACTTAAGCGGATCTAGCAGAGAGTTGGACTCGAGGAATTCTGTCAATCTCACATACACAATTCTTTCAAGGATCTTGAATGCAAAAGGCAGTAGCGAGATAGGACGATAGTTGGATGGGGAGTTAGGGTCAAGATTGGGCTTCTTTAGAATTGGGGTTACAGTTGCATGTTTGAAGGGCAATGGAAATATACCAGAGGAGATAGAGAGATTGAGAATTTTAGTGAGAGGTGGAGAAAGAGAAGAAGACAGAGTATGGATGAGATGCGAGGGAATTGGATCTAGGGAGCAGGTGGTGGGGCGGGAGGACTGGAGCAGAGCAGAAACCGCTTCCAATGTAGCAGGTGCGAATGAACATAGAACAGCAGAGGGAGTGAAGTTAAGATAAGTATTGTAAGGGGAAGAAGAAAGATTAGAGATCTCTTCTCTGATTGTAGAGATCTTGTCAGTGAAGTGAGTTGCAAAGGGGGTCAAGTTAGTAGGTGGAGGAGGAACAGCAGGGCGAAGAAGAGAGTTAAATGTGTGTAATAGTCGTTTGGGTTTGCAGGAGAGTGTGGTTATGAGGGTATTGAAATAATTTACCTTTGCATAGGAAAGAGCCAAGCTGTATGAGCTCAGCATAAATTTATACTGTTATTGCAACAAAGCCTCACTATTTTTGTTTAACATTGCCTCCTGAATAAAACAGTAACCCATGTACCAGATTTTCAGATTTTTGGGGGAAGTCACAGGGACAAAAATATTAGATGTCCATTTCAAAGTTGGAAATTTGGGAAAGTGATTTTCTGTGCCTATCTAGCCTTTGAGAGAGTATGGCAGCATGGGTAATAACATTTTCACCATTATGGCATACCATTTTCCAAAGTAGGCAATCCAGAGTATTCCAAAGGGCATAATTTGAGATGTTTGGTATAGCCATTTTAACAGAAATGCAGGGCCCATGTAGCGATTTCTACTTTTTTGTCTTTTTACACACATGAATTGCATTTTCACAGGAAATATCATAATCCTGATCTTAGTTAGTGCAATAGAGCCTCTGTATTTTGATTACACATTGTTTCACTAATATAACAGTACCCCACGTACCATTATTTCAGATTTTTTTTCCGTAAGTCACAGGGCGAAATATATTAGATGTCATTTCAGCTTGTAAGTTTGACAAAGTAATTTTCTGGGCCTATATGGCTTTTGAGAGAGTATGGCAGCATTGTTAATAACATTTCCGTTATGGCATACCATTTTCCAAAGAAGGCAACCCAGAGTATTCCAAATGGCATAATTTGAGATGTTTGGTCTAGCCATTTTAACAGAAATGCAGGGCTCATGTAGCGATTTCTGCTTTTATTTTTGTCTTTTTACACACATGAATTGCATTTTCACAGGAAATGTCATAATCCTGATATTAGTTAGTGCAATAAAACCTCAGTATTTTGATTTAACACTGTCTTCTGAATATAACAATACTCACATGTACCATTTTTCCAGGTTTTTATTATATCACAGGAATAGAACACTACCCCACATACACTTTGATGTGAAGGCAGAGAGACAGAGAGATCTTTCATCTAACAACAAAGAGTTACTGCGTGAAAAGCTTGAGAAGTTTAAAAAAATAATAATAATAATAATAATAATAATATTATTTTATTAACCATTTCAGTGTTAATCACAGCAAACAAACTGACAAAGTTCCATACAGAGTGATTTAATTCAAGCTCAACTCTGTATGGTAGACTTTAATACAGTCTGTTATGCAGAGGCCAGGTAGAGATGGGCAGGTTGGGCAATAATAACTGGAGTCCTTTCAGACTCCTTTCTTGTATGAAACACTTTCTTTAAGGAGCTTTTTTTACGGGGGGGGAGGGGGGGTGGTTAAGGGTTTCAAAAAGGGAAGTTTTTGCCATAAAGTCTTTGGAGGTCTCCTGATTCCAAAGTGGGATTGGGGGGCTGGGTAAATAACATATGGGATAAAAGGATTAGCAAGAATATAAGCAAAGGTGTGAAGAAATCCCCCTATTTCTGCCTATTACATTCGGTAGATGTAGCTACCGAACAAAGACCACCCCCCTAGCTCGTTAAACATCAAGGATTACTTCAATTGATGCCTCTGTCTGTGCGGCCAGCGTTCATCTGCCGAACGCCACGTGGCAGAGAAAACCGCGGCCATCTTTGTTCATGCGAACAAAGGAAGCGGGACTTGGTCGTCGAGTGTATGGAACTGAAATCGGACACAAGACTTCCCTAACACTGGTCTCAAACAGATGAACGCTGGAACTCTACTTACCGAATAGCTAGAAGAGTGCTATTCGGTACTTTGGTGCATTCGACAGAGAGGGACGATTGCTGCTAAGAGCCAGGGGGATCCATTCGGTAGTTTGTTCGTTTTTCTTCTCTTTCTAAAGTGACCGGCAAAACCCACCAAACTCATGGAACTGTTTTGGGCATACAGCTCAGGGTGAGCCGGTCACAGAAGACCTCCATAGTTTTTGCGAACCCCTGAACCGATCTGGGTGAAATTCGAATATGTTGGTCACCCAGATCAGGGCTATCAGGGGACATGTTATTTGTGGGGATACGACAAGTATAAAGGGGTTTCCCAGTTATTGGGGAAAAAGGAGATTTTTCTGCCTGGAGATAATTAAGTTATTATTTTATCAGACTTAATTATCTCCAGAGCTAGGGGAGGGAACTGTGGGTGTGTGTTATGGTTTTACAGTATGTGATTGGTTAATGTATGTCCCTCCCTGAGGGATGTCCCCTTGCATGGGGACTTGCATAAAAGCCTGTGTGACCATTAAAAGTTAGTTCGTTTTGTACCCTTCTTCTTGACTTCGGCTGATGTTTGGGGCTTCGTGTGTTTCACTAAGGGAATCATCTTGTGAAGCTATTGGGATTACTATATGGTTCGTCTACTTTATCTACCGAACGGAGGGCTATAATCACTAAGGCTCTGGCGGTTCGGGAGGAAACTACCAAATGAGGTTTAAATATACTTGGTTTCCTTACAACTGGTGGCAAGTGGAGGGATTCGAATCCCGAATGGACGCCCTGAACCAAGCAAGGGAATGAATGGTTCAGCAATACCAGCTACTTAAAAGAACCACGCTGAAGGATTTACTGGAAGCTTGAGGCGTAGTGGCAAGTAACAAGACAAAAGCCACGTTAATTGCAGAATTAATACAGAGCGACGGAACCAGCAATACAGAAATGGAGCACGAGGAAGAAACTGAGATGCAGAAAGATATCCGATGGATGCTCAGTGAATTGGGACCCAATCCATCAACGGAAGCGGTTCTGCAGGTTATGGCACAAGCCAGACAATCGCAAAAAGAGCAAGAGGGCCGAGACAGACCGCTACAGCAGGGGGATTTGCTACACTCCCCGGGAAGTATCAATGATCTACCAAGAAAGGTAAACTATGCAGCGTTTAAAAGTTTTAATGACAATGAAATGGAAATTGACAGTTATTTGCAAGACTTTGTACGTCAATGTGCGCTGGAGGGATTAGACTCCACAAAATGGGCTGCAGTACTGAGCAGAAAACTAGCAGGAAGAGCAGCAGAGGCGTTGAGGGCGGTACCAGATGGGGACATACATAATTATGAGAAAATAAAGGACATTTTGTTGGCTAGATACGCCATAACCCCAGAGGCATACCGGAAAAAGTTTCGGGAACTTCGAAAGACAGGGAGAGATTCCCACACTGAATGGGCTTTTCGGCTACACAGGGCAGCACGTAATTGGATGCAGGGCTGTCAAGCAACTACCCTGGAAGATGCCTTACAACTTATGCTGCTAGAACAATTTTTTAATTACACTGCAGAGGATATCAAAGATTGGGTAAAAGACAGAAAACCCAAAACTGTGGAGGAAGCCACCAGACTAGCGGATGAATACCAAGACAACAGGAGGAGGGAACAGGGGGGAAGCAGACCCACGTTTAGGCCCAACTACCTGGCACCAGCAACCCCTGCCTTCCCTAGAACCGCCGTAAGTAACCCACCACAAGGTCCAGCATTAACCCCTTGACCCCCTGCAGTGTGTCATTACTGTAAACAGCCAGGACATTACAAGAACCAGTGTCCTCGCTTAAACAGAGGAAGCTGGGAAAGGCAACTGTGACAGATTCATCTGTAGGACTAATATTGCTGGTTCATTTAGTTTGCCTTCCTTTCGTGGAATTACCTGTCCGTATGCCCCTATTCGCCTTTTTACCGAATGAACTTACCGAACAGACGGCCACCCAGAAGAGAAGTGTGCTGCTGGTTAACCTCTTGATCCCAATTAGAATGTTGTGGTTAACCGCAGACACCTCTTAATTATAACCGAATGCAGGTTGGTCGTCGTTCGTATGCCGACCATGAGGCGGCGGCCATTTTAAACCATGCGAAAGACCAGCGGTGTTCGGTGCAGATTCTATGGAACTAAAAACGGACACTTTTTCTGCCGAACACCGCTGAGACTACAGACCGCCCTTCTCATTCGTCAAGGCATGCGAACACCGGCCCGTTCGGGAGTTTGGATTATACGAATGGACTTAACCCAGATAGCCATCCCATGGAGTCAATCACATACCGAAAGACTGTAAAAGACTTTGACTCCATGGCGATTGAATTGTACGTATGGGATCTGAGTGCTATTCCCTAAGAATATGCACTCAGATGCAGGCTATCTGGGAATACGTTTCACGAATGTAATATGTTCGGTAGTTGTATAATTATTTATTTTCATGTATTTTTTATGCTTCATGTAAAATTGCGATTTGCCTCAGTCCTGGGAGATAATTGAATTACTTTTCAATTATCTCCAGGGCAGAGGGGAGGAAACCAGGATGCATTATGGGAATATTTTGTGCCTGTATGTCTTAAAGTGCCATATGTCTGTCTGCAATTACAGTCTCCCATTTGGTCCCCTAGGGGAGTGTCCACCAAGTGGGAGACCTGCATAAATACGGGCGGGTAGCCCACAGTAAAGCCAGTTCTTGTTTTACCCTCAATGCGGAGCTTGGTCTCGTTATTGGGGGGATTTACTACACACGGTTAGCGACTGATTGCTGGAAACGTAAGCCGCTTGGAGGATACATTGGTTCGGCTGTTAGCCGCGATTCATGGATTTATTGTTCGGGAGCTTGGAGCATCCGTACGGGTCCCGTTCGGGAGATTGGCGCATTCCCCTGGTTGCAGTTCGTATACACGAATTGAGCCTGAATTATTGAGGAAGGGGAAGCTTAACTAAATGGCGGTTTCACTCCTTTGTGCCAGGGGTGTCTTAACAGCAACCACCACAACACCCCAGGGCAGCCGCCCATTGTGTGCAGCAAGAAAACCCACCTAATCAAGAAGAACAATGAAGTGTGTTGCATGAGGTCAATCCAGTGCAAGCTGAGGGCGACAACCGGGACCACCACCGCCAAAGGATTACAGTGAATGCCGTGGGGGCCCGAGCGCTGAGGGACTCTGGGGCCACTCTAACGGTAGTACAACCCCACACGATCAAGACCCCAACGCACACAGG
Source organism: Pelobates cultripes (assembly GCA_933207985.1). Classification (NCBI taxonomy): domain Eukaryota; kingdom Metazoa; phylum Chordata; class Amphibia; order Anura; family Pelobatidae; genus Pelobates; species Pelobates cultripes. The sequence goes on along the minus strand of OW240912.1, from coordinate 172,490,035 downwards.
TCGCACCGTAGCCGTAAGGGTGGCTTGGGGTGCTATTCACAAGCTACCCACAGCCAACGTACTGATTGATTGGGGTTCTGGGTCCAAACAGTTGGAGGTCGGCATTATGCAGGAGCTGCCAGCTGAGGTCCTGTTGGGAAATGACGTTGGCTGTTTAACTTCACAACTAACCGGGACACTACAGTGGAAGCCTACTCCGTTACCACCCGAGCCCAAGCCCGACTGGAAGCACCGCTGCACTCTGAGGACAACCAGGTAGGAGTTGACATACCCCCTTTGCCAGACCCCCTACCACTTTCTGGGATACACCACAGGGGTTTGAGCAAGAGCAGCGGACAGACCCCACTCTAGAAGGGTATAGAAAGGCTGTAGAGATCCCAAAGGGGGACAATCCCCACGAAAAGTTTGAATGGTACAAGGGTGACAGAAGGGGTGGGACCCGGGGTCACTCAGGTCACTAAAAGACAGCTAATAGTCCCACGTAAGTTTCGGGCTGAGTTATTATAACTCAGTCATGATATTCCCCTAGCAGGACATCTAGGGGTTAAGAAGACCAGAGACCGGTTGACCCAAATGTTCTTGTGGCCTAGTGTCACCCAGGATCTTAAATATTATTGTAGAATGTGTGACATATGTCAAAAGATAGGGAAAAGAGGAGACCACCAGAAAGCCAAACTACACCCTTTACCCATTATAGAAGAGCCGTTTCACCGAGTAGCGGTGGACTTAATAGGATCCCTCAGCCGCCCCAGTCCATCCGGCAAAAAGTTCATTCTCACTGTAGTGGACTACGCCACTAGGTACCCCGAAGCTGTAGCCCTTGCGAACATAGAGGCAGAGACCTTGGCAGAGGCCCTAGTCAAAATATTTTCCCGGGCAGGTTTTCCCCAGGAGATCCTGTCCGATCGGGGGACTCAGTTCACAGCAATCCTGACACAGCAATTATGGCAGAGCTGTGGAGTAAAAAAAGCCCTATTTAGCCTATCACTCCCAGACCAATGGACTCTGTGAACATTTCAATGGCATGCTCAAGCAGATGCTAAAGACATTCACAGAGTCCTGCAGGAATTGGGAAAAATATCTTCCCCATCTTCTGTTTGCCTACCGCGAAGTGCACCAGGCATCCACTGGGTTTTCCCCCTTCGAACTCCTGTTCGGGAGAAAAGTTCGGGGCCCACTGGATCTCGTACGGGAGCACTGGCAGGGCAACACAGATGAGGGGGGGGGTCCCTATCGTCCAGTATGTTCTGGAGTTCTGGGACCAACTGCGGCTCTCACTGAATCTGTTTGGGAGAACCTGCGGGCGGCCCAGGAGTGCCAGAAGAAGTGGTACGATAGGGGCGCCAGAGATAGGGTATTAGAAATAGGACAGAAAGTGTTAGCCTTAAGACCTGCAAAGAAAGACAAACTACAGGCAGCCTGGCAGGGACCCTTTAAGTTGGCAGAGCGTATAAGCGATACCACCTATATTGTAAATGTTCGGATGAAAGGCTGACCAAAGCTTTTCATGTCAACATGCTCAAACCCTATTACGAAAGAACGAAAGATGTGGGCGCAGTATGTGCCCCCTCATCGGAAGATAGTGAGGGACTACCCCTCCCTGATTTATTAGACACCTCCCCGTGTACTATTGACCAGGTAAGCTTGGGTTGGAATCTTAACCTCTCAGAGAAAGTTGAGGCTTCTCAACTGCTTCAGGGATACCAAGATATGTTTTCAGCCATACCAGGCTATACCTCCGCTGCGGTACACCGGGTAGAAATGGCAGCAACCGTATCGTATCCCTGAGGCAGTACGTGAAAATATGCTCACCGAAATAAGGGATATGCTCAAGTTAGGTGTGACGGAACCGCTGGCACCCCGACCGGGTACCTTCCGCCGACGGATGCTCCTAGTGCTTTCCGAGGACTCCAAGCATTCTGCCCGACACCATAACCACTGCAGACCCCACGAACTGCCGCAGCTTGGTTGAGGTCTCGCCGTCTTCACCCACTCTGGACCCAAGACCAGGGTCCAGCTTCCAGTAGGTTGACCTCTCCGAATTCCAGGGAGCAGGAACAGGAACAAGCTCTTAGCAGAGCTTAGTGATTATACCCTGGGCAGTATAGTGATTATAGCAATCCCCAGAGTGTAGTTTCTCCAATCCCCCAAACATGAGCCGAAACTTCATGAAGGTACAAGATAATCTGAACTTTTAATGACACATACTCTGCTTTTATGCAATTCTCCCCTGCAAGGGAGACGCCAACAGACAATTACACAATACCCAATCACACCATAGTTACATCCCACACATCTCCTCCCTGTAGCCTGAGAGGTAACCCAATTATCCATACATTTTAAAACCCACTTTTTACCCAACTTTCATAACTCTAAAACTATACATCCAATATTCAAAATTACATATTATTAATCAGCACACTTGAAATATAAACATAACCAAAAATCATACAAATCCCTCCAGTACATAAAAAGTTAGTGCGGTCGGTCTATTTTACACAGAAAAATTACTAAGTCCCATTCGAATGCACGAACGGGGCCGTTCATGCATTTAGCTTAGTATAACAGTGAGTTCAAACTGCCGAACGGGACTTAGTCTCTGCAGCTGCAAATTCAGTGTAGGACAAGGTACAGGTCAGCGGTGTTCGTTGAAATGTGTAGCCGATTTTAGTTCCATGAATTTGGCTACACATACCGCTGACCTCGCGCGAATGAACAAAGATGGCCACCGCCACGTGTTGGTTTGCACGAACTGCGGCCACCCAGCGTTCGGCAATTTACCTACAGCAGGCTCCCAGCCTGGGAGGTAAACTGCCTGCACACTTCCACTTCTGGGTGGTCCACCTGGGTGGTACCTGGTTCAGTAAGCCTCATTTACTGAACCAAGTGGGAGAAAGACATAGACAAAGTATTTTAACGGTCTGGGGACATAGTCTTAAAGGGGCATTGTCACACAAAGTCTCAATATATCCCCAGACAGTTCTTAAAGGGCCAGCATGGTCCAATACAAGTCCATAAACCACAATGCCGTTCTTAAAGGGCCAGCAGCAGCACAATATAAATCCATTAGCCCAAATAATGTTTGTAAAGTGCCATACAACCCAGGGCCGTAGTCATGAGGCAGGAGGCTGGCACTCAGGCTCCTCCAACAGCCAGGGGCAAAGGGCAACTTGTCACCTAAAAATCCAGTAACAAAAGGCATTTCGTCACATTAGGGGTTATAGAACCCTCCCAAAGCCCTCCCAAGTACTAGTACCAAAGCGCGATGGCACCACGCGCTTCTGTGTAGACTATCGGAGGCTCAATGATCGCACCATAACTGAAGCCTACCCTATGCCCAGAATAGATGAGTTACTAGACCGTATGGCTGGGGGGAATTACTTGACTACCTTGGACTTGGCAGATCCCCTTGGAGCCTGCGGCCATCCCTAAGTCAGCCTTCGTCACTCCATTTGGGCTATTCCAGTTCAAGGTTATGCCCTTTGGGATGAAGAATGCTCCGGCTACGTTTCAGAGGATGGCCGATAGGCTCCAGGACTTCGCATGTGCGTATCTAGACGACATTGCCGTCTACAGCCGCACGTGGAAGGACCACCTGGGGCACGTGTCGAGGGTACTCAAACTAATTCACCTGGCAGGTCTCACATTGAAACTTGACAAATGCCATGTAGGCATGGCCGAGGTACAGTATCTCGGCCACAGGGTAGGTTCCGGTAGGCAGCGGCAGAAACTTAAAGCGGCATTGAGTGAGGCTCCTGTGTTGGCAGCACCCGACCACACTAAACAATTTCTTGTCCACACAGATGCCTCCATGTTTGGGTTGGGAGCCGTGTTGAGCCAAGTGGGGGACAACGGCATGGAACACCCGGTGGCCTACCTCATCCGTAAACATTTGCCCAGAGAGGTCAGCTATGCCACCGTGGAGAAAGAGTGCCTAGCTCTAGTTTGGGCACTTAAGAAACTTCAACCCTATCTGTACGACCGCCCGTTTACTCTCATGACTGACCACAACCCACTTGTGTGGCTACACTGGGTGGCTGGTGACAACACCAGGCTATTACGGTGGAGCCTAGACCTTCAGCCCTACAACTTTACAATGCAATACCGGGCAAACAAAACGGTAATGCGGACGGTCTGTCCAGACAGAGCGAACTGGACACTTAAAGGACAATTTTTTCGGACATTCCCAAGCCAACCCGACAGGGTCTAGGCAGGTATGCCGACCTATGGACTTATAGGGGAGCAGTGTGAATAAATCCACCTTTTAGTACCTTATTTCTGCCTATTGCATTCTGTAGATGTAGCTACCGAACAAAGACCACACCCCCGGCTCATTAAACATCAAAGATTACTTTAATTGATGTCTCTGTCTGTGCGGCCAGCGTTCGTCTGCCGAACGCCACGTGGCAGAGAAAACCGCGGTCATCTTTGTTCATGCGAACAAAGGCAGCGGGACTTGGTCTTCGAGTGTATGGAACTGAAATCGGACACTCGACTTCCCGAACATATTCAGTACTTTGGTGCATTCGACAGAGGGGGACAATCGCTGTTAAGAGCCAGGGGGGATCCATTCGGTAGCTTGTTTGCTTTTCTCCTCTTTCTAAAGTGACCGGCAAAACCCACCAAACTCATGGAACTGTTTTGGGCATACAGCTCGGGGTGTATGGAACTGAAATCGGACACTCGACTTCCCGAACATATTCAGTACTTTGGTGCATTTGACAGAGGGGGACGATCGCTGCTAAGAGCCAGGGGGATCCATTCGGTAGTTTGTTTGCTTTTCTCCTCTTTCTAAAGTGACCGGCAAAACCCACCAAACTCATGGAACCTGATTGTTCTTACAGTAAAAAAAACCTTTCCTTTGCCTTAGACGAAATCTTCTTTCTTCCAGTCTAAACTCATGGCCTCGTGTCCTATGTAAAGTCCGGTTTGTGAATAGATTTCCACACAATGGTTTGTATTGGCCCCGAATATATTTGTATAATGTTATCATATCCTCTCTCAGGCGACGTTTTTCTAAACTAAATAGGTTTAAATTTGTTAACCTTTCTTCATAGCCAATATGTTCCATTCCTTTTATTAGTTTTGTAGCCCGCCTCTGCACTTTTTCTAGTGCCATAATATCCTTCTTTAGAACAGGTGCCCAAAATTGCACAGCATATTCAATATGGGGTCTTACCAGTGATTTTATAAAGAGGCAAAATTATATTCTTGTCCCGAGAATGAATGCCCTTTTTCATGCATGACAATACCTTACTGGCCTTGGCCACTGCTGATTGACATTGCACATTGTTTGCATAGTTTGTTGTCTATAACAATTCCCAAGTCCTTTTCATGTGTTGTTATCCCTAATTCGCTTCCATTAAGGGTATACGTTGCTTGTGTATTCTTTACGCCGAAGTGCATAACTTTGCATTTTTCAACATTAAATTTCATCTGCCATTTGAGTGCCCAGTCCCCCAGTCTATCTAAATCCCTCTGCAGCAAAGTAATATCTTGCTCACATTGTATTGTTTTAGAAAGTTTGGTGTCATCTGCAAACACTGAAACATGACTTTCAATACGGTCTTCAAGATCATTTATAAACATGTTAAATAGAAGGGGTCCCAGAACAGACCCCTGAGGGACACCACTTGCCACCTCTGTCCAGCTTGAAAATTTACCATTAATGACAACTCTTTGTACTCTGTTTTTAAGCCAATGTTCTACCCAAGAACAAGCATTTTCATCTAGACCGACTTCCTTGAGTTTGAACACTAATCTATTGTGTGGAACTGTATCAAATGCCTTGGCAAAATCCAAAAAGATCACATCCACGGCAACACCCTGATCTATACTTCTACTTACTTCTTCGTAGAACGCAATCAAGTTAGTTTGACATGACCTGTGCTTCATAAAACCATGCTGATTTTTGCTGATAACCATGTTCTTCTCAAGGAATTCTTGAATATTATCCCTTAATAACCTTTCAAATATTTTACCAGCCACAGAAGTTAAGCTCACAGGTCTATAATTTCCAGGCAAGGATTTTGAACCCTTTTTGAATATAGGAACCAAATCTGCCTTCCTCCAATCCTCCGGAACACTTCCTGAAAGAAAAGAATCTTGAAAGATTACAAACAGAGGTTCACTTATTTCTGCACTTAGTTCCTTAAGTACACGTGGATGGATACCGTCAGGCCCTGTAGCTTTATTTATATTAACTTTTTTTAGTTGCTGCAGCACCTTGTCTTGAGCTAACCAATTACAATTATTCTTCAAGTTTTTAGTAGCATTCATTTGCACATCTATTGCCATGGGTTCTTTCTTAATATATACGGAGGAGAAATAGTTATTTAAAATTCCTGCCTTTTCCTGGTCTTCATTAATTAACACCCCCGTTTCAGTTTTTAGTGTACCTACACTTTCATTTTGTTTTTTTTTAGAATTTATGTACTTAAAAAATGCTTTGGGGTTGGTTTTGCTCTCTTCAGCTATCATTATTTCATTTTGAAGTTTAGCAAGTCTAATTGCCTTTTTGCACGCATTATTTGCATCCTTATATCTTTTATAAGATGCATCTGATTTGTCCGATTTAAATGCCCTTCTCTTAGTTGTAATCTCTTGTTTTACTTCTCTACTAAGCCACATTGGTTTTAATTTGTTTCTTTTATATTTATTTCCCAATGGTACATTGGCAGACAGTCAAACGCGCGCGCGCACACTCTCGTTCTTTCATTTACAGACATTATGGGCTGATGGGGGGCAGGGGCACTGCAATCTTACTAGCACAAACAAGTAAGCTCTCTGACGCCTAATTTCACTTATACGCTAACACACAAGCTCACTATAAAAAAGCGCATACTTGTATACCCAGTAGGAAAGTATTGGAACAATGCTTTCCTGTGGGGATGGCCTAATGCGCTACCGACAAGTTTACTGATGCACACATACTGACACAAGCTCATTACACTCAAGCTTACTGAGACACACAATCTCACTGGCCTGCATACATTAATGGGCACTCAATGCAAGCTGTTTAGAGAATAAACCCCAATTTGGCATGGAAAAGATTGTGTCAGAGTAGAGACTGAAGCAGGCATCCAAAGTGTACCAAGAGAAGGGAAGCAGATACACCGGTCTGCCCACATCTTTTCTTAATCTCTCCATCTCATCTCCCCATGTACAGTGCAGGGGGCAAAGCGCATGGATGCTGTGCCCACGCGCTGCCTAATGGGATGGGATGGGATCAGATGCAGTCAGTAGGGTGTGAATCAGACACCAGAAAATAGTGTTCAACACTGTGGGTAGCTGCCACTGGTGTCTGGTTGTCATCCTGATTTTTACTGTTTTTAAGTTACTGGGTCTGCTTGGACAGGACTATTGCGGACAGCTCAATTGCCCGGACAAACCCAGACACCATTCTAGCTGCAGGGTTACCAGATCTGTTTGAGCGACACACCTGCCCACTCCAGGAGACAATAAGATATCACGACACAATTTTGGAAATCACTGCCTTACTATAGTATCCCTTTAAGTTACCTGGGTGCTGTAGCCCTTTAGTTTTAATGCTACGTAATTAGTTTTCATACAGGCTGTGTGAGTTACAGCAAGGGGAGGTGTGGTCAGGGCTGCATAAACTAAGTGATTTAACTCCTAAAGCAGGCTCGGACTGGCCATCGGGCAAATGCCCAGTGGGCCACGATGGCTATATGCCGAGACCGGCAGGGGAGCTCACAGGATCTCCCCTGCCGGCCCATGCAGGGCAGCACCGGCCCTAAGAGGGACCAGTGTTCCTTTACGGGCCGAAGGAAAGGTTTGTGAATCCGTGCGTGCCTGCATGACTCCCTCCAGCAAGCTCCAATATCATCAGAGCGTTGCAATGGTAACCTGCAGCAACGCTCACTAATACCAGCGCTCGCGAGAGGGAGAAGCATGGCCTGTACCCTGCCGAGGTACAGACTAGGGATCGACCAATTATCGGATGATATTCTGTATTTTCGGCCAATAGAGATACCAATATTTCTGTCAATATATATACTAGGACCGCCGGGCACATCACAAGCCCGGCGTCCCTGGGGGGCCCAGCACACTCTTACTTCCCTTCCTAGCAGCTCCTCCTGTCTAACTCTTGCGAGTGCACGGCCAGCAGAGCGTTACCACGGGTTACCATGGCAACGCTCCACGCGGCACACCGGCTGCGAGATTTACACAGGGGAGCTGAAGGTAGTTGCTAGAAATGTAAGTAAGCTTGCTGACTGTATGCAGTTTGTGTGGTGTGTTGACTGAATGCAACCCCAAATCTATCCTCCTTCAGTTATAATCTTCATGCCACACTGTATTGGCTTCCAGCATTCAGTGCCCTCCAGGAACCCATGTAGGAACCCTGCTGCTTGCACACAGCAGGGATAAAGGACAAGAAGAAATAGCGTGACACCCGGAACTGTATGTCCTGGGCATTGGGTGATAGAGGTTCCTCAGCCCTGTAGACTGCAGTCTGTGGCTTCAGACATCCCTCTGCACAGTACATACCCCCCTCCCTTTAAAAAAATAAATACAATTAAAAATAATCCCCCTTTTACACAAATTACATACCTACAGAAACACATACACTACACAAAACACTCACTGCATTCATTATACACACTACACAAACACACTGCATCCACAATATGTGGCATGTATATTTTGTGTGTTTACCTTTAGAAATAGGTTTATTTTTTCAAAATGGTAAATGTACAGAATATCGGTAAGTTATCGGCTATTGGTCTGAAAGTTCACAGATTATCGGTTTCGGCTCTAAAAAAAAAAAAAATATCGGTCGATCCCTAGTACAGACCAAATGACCAGCCGGCTGGACCACCAGGGATTGTCAGCAGCCTGTTCCCCGGCAAGGTAATTAGAGGGAGGGGGAGTGGATTATATATATATATATATTTTAATGATTACATTGATTAAGCAGCTAAAAACACTGGAAACTTGCTGATAATTCAATTTATTGTTGCTTTGTTTCCTAATTTGGCAACACATACACTTTTCAGCCAATTAACACATTGAGATATCTATCTTCAGTTCAATATTACGTTTTAACCTGGATATTTTACCTATTTTTGTTAACTCTTAAAATAATTGGAGTGTTTTGCATTCTACTTGCATTAATTACTTTTAGAATGTCTTGCTATTACACCACATGCTTCATACCATCTATTAACCAACTACACAGCCTGCTTCAAACCATCTATTAACCCACTACATCCACTACCATCTTACCCCCATATGAATCCACTACACCCCCAGAACTTACATACAACACACTCTCTATACCCCTTATAAACACCCTCTGCATTTACACATACACTAAGCACTCTCAATGCCCCTTTAAATACACACACCACACACCCTTCACTCTCATACACAATTACACAAACTCTGTACCCCCTCAACATACCCTACACACACACACACACACATTATATAACTTATATACACCACACCATGCAAACACACAATTAACATGCCTCTTTGTGGCCCCGCCCCTCGCAGTGGGCTGCTGTGCCATTAACTGCCTGGGCTGAATTTTCATCCGACTCCTTAAGTATGCATCATGCATACATTGTCTCACTGCCGTTACTAAAGAGCTATAGACATCGGATGCAGTTACCGTGGCTCATTCGGGAGAGCTTCAGCTGATAGCTCTAAACCAATGAAACAACCCAGAGGTAAACTACCCATCGAGCTAGAGGTGCAAAGGTTAACGGTGGCTGCTGAGGTGTGCCCTTCCCCAAGAGTTGGCAGAGAGATCAGAAGATTTTCTTGGTTAGTCCTACGCTCAGGGAATTTTTTGGTGGGCTGTACTAGCAAACAGCATGTCATAGCAAAAGTTCAGTGAAAAGAGAAAGAATGTGGATTTAGAATGGCAAGTAGCAAGAAGCACTGGCAGCCAATCTTTACTTTCCATTGTGCTCTGCATCATGCTGATGGCCACTGGGATAGAAGACTAAAGCTGCTCCAAATGTTGTGCTAAACTATAGACATGCAGCAAAACAAGAACCAATTATGGTCAGTAGGGTAACCAGGCAGCTGATGACCATAATGGGACTTCGCAAACAGTGTTTGTCAGAGAGAGTGGTCCATGGTGTGTGTCAGTGACACCCACAATGACAAACTCTGCATTGGACAGTTGCTGCATGCACCACTCGTACACTCAGCAACAACTCAGGCAACTCTAGAACAGTGAAGAGATGACAGTCTAAATTGTGAGTGCACATTATTTTGGATGTGAAAGGAGAAACAGTCAGTTGCACACTGCTCTACACAGGAAAGCATTGTGCAAGGTATTCTCTGAAACCATTCCAAAACCAATGTACACCAATAGTGTAGGAGGTTAGGATTTTTTTTTTTTTTTTAACCAATTCTGACAAAAATCTGGATCATTAATGTGCCTTCAAGACTTGGTAGGAAACCATTGTCTTAGCATTACTCTTTAATGGGCGACTAGTCTGGTCATATAGTCACCAGAACAACTACAGTATAATCATTCCCTTCAGGCATTTTCATGCAAGCACTGCCTTTTTAGAGAAAATGCAGTGCTTACATTGCCCCCTAGGGACACCTCCAGTGGCCACTCCTCATATGACCACTGGAGAGGCTTCCTGGGACAGTGCTGCACAGCAGGCATGCTCTGCATGGAGACACTGAATTTTCTTCTCGATTCACTGCATCGCTACAAGAAGGTGCTGATTGGATAAAATGGTGTTTGGTCCCATCCCAACCCGCCTCCTTGCCAATATCCCTCTGCGCATTGGATTGGCTAGACCTGCGCAGTGCTGGAAATAAGGTAAGTTTTAACCCCTTCTAAGAGGGGGCAAGCCACCTAAATGGTAGATTAAACACTATAAGGCCAGGAATACATGTTTGTGTTCCTTTAAGAGTAAAAAACTACCACGTGGAAATGCGTCCATGTTTATCTGCCTTACAATGCTTCTTCCACTTGACCACCTGGGAGTCTGCCACTCAACCACCATAAATGTGGAACAAAGCTACCACTGCCCACAGGTAAGTTACCCACACAAAGGAACTAATCAAAGCTGCACTACTTACCCTGTAGTCAACCCACACACTCAGCCTTTTCATAAATATTCACCTTCAATAACATTAAACAATAACATAGGAAAAGGATTCTCAGGTGCACAACATAATGAAATGTGCTATACATACCTATGGAGGTGGGTACAAATTGTGCCACAAGTAAAGCAGCCATTAATTCCATAGCCATGCATTTATGGTATGCCTTTCTATAAATTACTATGTTTGGAATCTATGACGAGACCAGTTGCCACACATTCAAACAAAAGGTTATGCACTCTACTACAGGTTAGTAATAGAATACTTAAGTGTGTATTTGATCAAATGTCACCAGTATTAGATGAAAATGGTAGCAACAGAATAAAGCAATTTTTTTGTATTTATAAAAATGCACCATCTAACTAAAGAAAGAAGCATTTGCAGAACACACTTGGTTACGGTTGCTATGCCAACAAGATCACACTGAAGGATAACCTATGCAACATATTTAGCCAGGGGTTTAGACATTTTTACCACGATACAGACTTTAAACATTCTTTTAATGTCGCAGTTCTATCGCACATCAGGTTTGTCAACAAACTTACTATCCAAGTACAAAACATTAAATTACAAGCATGTCTCCCCCCCAGCAAGGAAAAAAAAAAAGTTAAAAGTAATAGTGGTAACTGTACAAAAACAAGAGGATCATGGAGTAATTCTTAGTCAAAAAGACTCCTGGGAAGCAACGAGGAGGGAGCATATGTAGTTTGTAAAACTCAAGGAAGGATTTATCTATCCATGCAGATGGGGAATGTCACTCTCTCTGCTCCATTTTCACTTTGGGTGGTTTTAAAAAGGTCCGTGCCTTTTTTTCCTTCTTCTTTCCTTTTGTATTGGCTTGAAAGTTTCTCCAACTGTCCACACGTCCATCACGGCTTTCCTAAAACAGAATACACGATGAGTGGTGAAGTCACATGGGGAAAAGGCAAAGTAAGAGAAAAGGTTCAAGCCTACATAAATATGAAGTCACTCAGATTCACTGACTCAAAGTCATAAAAAAATGCCATTATAGATTGATTCAAATTAATTACAGTTGTTAAATCTTGTAAAAAGTTATTATTTACTACTTTTTAGGAGACTGACTGATCAGCTGTGAAACCAGTTGACACAGAGCTCTGATGCTGGATGTGTATTGTGAAGTTTGGTAGTAGTGGTAAACAGGGGGGGGGGACGACCTTTAGTTAATCCCCAAACCATAAACATATATATTTTTATTCAATCTAGAATGATTTGGGATAAACTGTTCTTTGACCAAGATTACTCCAGACTGAATGCTCATTTAAATAGGACTCTATTGCTGTCCCCTAAACCTGTTTGCTTTCAAACTACTTCTCAATTAACCCCTTAACATTAGGAAATGTCATTAAGTCCTACAAAGCATGGGCTTTAATGAAAGTGTGACATAATGACACATCCTAGGGTTTTGATGCAAACCGGGTAATATCCCTGCTCACACCACAGAGGTCCATGTATAAGTTTTCTCCTGGGGCCATATTTATTGTCCCCTGACTGACCAATGATCTGTATGCAGCATTCATAATCCCTTGAGCTGCCAGCTGCTCAAGAGAGATCCTAGTGTCTCGACAGACCCAGACAGATTCTCCCTTTATGTGACCCTGCTGCTTGTGATCAGTGCTGGGCTTTGCCAGGTGCACAGCAACAATCAGTGTGGTCTGCAGGGAAAACATGCTGGAGGTTCAGCATGACATGGAGATATCCCTGTCATGCTGAAAACAGACAGGTAATGGCAGTTACATACGCTCAGTTTTAGCTAGGATATCCACCTGCTGATATCAGTACTGGTATGAGCAGAAACAGTCACCTCAGTGGGACTTCGCTGTGAATGTTATGGAACGGTTTTTGGCATGAGTTGACCATGCGGTCCCCGGACAACTTGGTTTGCAGGAGAGTGCTTTTTGGAGGGAAGGTGCCTGAGACCAAGGGGAACAAACGCTACCTAAGAGCCAGGCAAGGGACCCCGTATTGCGGCCAGAGGAGCTCCCGAAATTTGACCGGCTAAAGCACCAAATGTCCTGGAACTATTTTGTGCATAGGATTACGTGTGCGGCCAGTCAGAACTTAAACACCGTGGCGTTTCCTCTACAATGCATGGATCTGAGCGCTATTTGGACAACTTGGGCACTCAGATTAGGGCTTTTTACCGATGCATTATTTATGGAGTTACTTTATATTTTTTGTATTTTTGTGTTTGGCTCTCTGTTCCTGGGAGATAATTAGCTTACCGGTCTTTAACGCAATTATCTCCCAGGCCCAGAGATTCCTGGGAGGGGCTTGTGCGGAATACAATGGAGAACCCCTGCTGGGGTCTGTGCATAAAAAGGCAGAATTTGGCTCATTAAAATCAGTTCTCCCAGAACTATGTGTCGCCTAGTAACTGGGAGGGGAAGGGCTAAAACCTCTGCTTAGCACCTTGTTCCAGCTCGTAGAGGATTCTGCAGGGAAAGTCCTTGTAAGGACTAGAGCACCCATGACTGTCGTCCAGTCCCTGGGAGGGAATAGAGCTGGTCCCCTATCCAGGATGGAGAAGCTGCAGGAGGACACCAGTCAAGCCACGGTGACTGGGGCAGCAGCACTGAGGTTTTCCCCTGTTCCAACTAGGAAGCGGTCCTTGGCAGAGATACCCAGCCAGGTACAGGGAGCTCTGCTACAAAAACTATAGATAAAGATTCAAAGAAAGCCTCCCAATGCTTTCCTATGTGAAAGTAGATTGGTTGAGATCATCAAGATTGAGGCAGGAGCCAAAGCAGCGTGGGAGAAAAAGTGAGAATAAATCTTTTCAGAGCAGGGCTGGTCATATTTGTATTCCTGACACTATAGTGCTCCTTTAAGGGTAAGGTAGGTATACAGTTAGAATTAGTGTAAGTATAGGGTTAGAGGGTGTTGGTATATGGTTAATGTTAAAGGAATTTAAATTAAGTTCTGGTATCAGGTGGTGTCTGGCACTGGCGCACCTTTAGAGTTTAACTCCAAAGTCTGTATTCCAGTGCCAGAGTTTAATCTTCCAATACTTTAGCTCTTGCTACTCCCCGTAGTGAAATAAAGAAGCCAAACGGGCGCCATGCCATCATAAGATCACTACATGATGTGGAAAGGTGGCCTATGGCACTGAGAGAGCGGATTTTAAAAAACAAAAACAGCTATATAAGTGTGGTACAAAATCAACTGGGTAATTTCCAGACTGAAGACATTAGTGGCAGAGAGGAAGATAGTAATGGTTAAGAAGACATCTGTTACTGACTGGACAATGACACACCCTTAGCTAAATGAATTTTATTGTGATGACTGGCTTTTTGTTGTGTCTAACCATCTACTTTAGCCTCTATAGGTTTGTTATTTGTGTATGTGTATGTGTGTAAGAATAGACGTGGAAATCTTTCAGCGCTGGTTTACTAAAAACCCATTAGTTGTAGAGCAGCAGTACCTCTGTTCATATAAGCTTAATTCTTTAATATCGGTTATACAGAATCAACGAAAAGGATTGTATTTCATAATAAAAAAGCAAGACATAAACAGTTGTTAAATAGAGCAACCTACATCTTGTTTGGCATACTTCTCATATCACATTTTTACGTTATATTATAGCTTTCAAAGCAATGCACAAAACTGTACCTCAAAGTTTTTCTGCCACTCTCTGTCCCGTTTAGCTTTTTCTTGGGTTTCTATTTCCTCTTCTCTCTGCCTTTTTCTGAAAAGAATGAAAAATAAATCACTGTGTGACAGTATTAAGAAATTATTACATGGATAAAAAGAAGCTGCTTTTATATGAAGCAAGATACATTGTAGACATATAGGGACTTGGGCGGGAGAAGTCCTATGGAAATGTAGGAAGAATTCAAAGTGAAGGTTATGTGGGGCGATAGCAAGTACTTCTAGGGAGGGGTCATATGGAAAAATAGGAAGAGTTACAGGTAGAGCCTATATAAAAAGATAGAAGGAGTTATAGTGAGAGGTTATACAGAGAGATTAGAGAAGTTAGAGGGAGTGGCTATATGGAGAGATAGGGGACATTATAGTGAAAGGTTTTATGGAGAGATAGGGAGCGTTATAAGAGGTTATAGAGAGATAGGAGGAGTTATAGGGAGAGGTTATTTGGAGGGATAGGAGGATTGAATGCAGAGGTTATATATAGAGAGGAGGAGTTATAGGGAGAGGTTATATAGAGATAGAGAAGTTATAGAGAAAAGTTATATGGAGAAATAGAAGGAGATATAGAAAGGTTATATAAAAATATAGGAGGAGTTTTAAGGAGAGGTTGTATAGAGACAGGAGGAGTTACATGGAGAGAAAACACAGAATCTCAATAGCTTGCCTTTCGTAATCCCTGCGCAGGTGTCAAAATAGTTTGAGATCCAAAGAAAGAGCTAATTTCCCTGCAGCTGAAATAACAAGACTTGGCTGCAGTAGGTGGCCCAGTGTCTAGAAGTGTCAGGAGGAGAAAGTAGTCCCTACTTTGTCTCAGTATATCTTTTGACTGTGTTGGAATTTCAGTGAAAAACCAACACAGTTCATATGACTATTTCATTAACATTCTATCTTTATGAAATACTCATTTTGCAAGGGGGAAACAGTGACGCTTTAAAAACAGACATAGAATGTAGTTAGAAGCACCTCATCTTAAAATTTTGCAATATATAGAAATGTATATGTATAAAGAGCAATTTAGGCCAGAGTTCTAAAAGTGTTGAAGCAGAAAACCATTCCACTGATTAATGTGAGTCATCCACTTTTAGAATTCTGGCTCAGAACTGCTCTTTACTAATAGCACCAGAGCCTTCGAATTGTGTGACCCAGATAATTCAGATACAAACCTTTCATGCATTTCTTTTGCCTCTCTTTCTTTCCGTTTGATTTCCAACTCGGCAAAGAGTTTCATAGTTTGTTTGTACACAGCCTGTTTGAACTGCAACAAAAACCAGCGTGATAAATGCACTTATGAAGCAGCTTTGCAAACTGCAATAAGACTAAAATTTTATTTTTGAATTAAAGTTTTTTGCTAGTCCAACATTATTCATTAAAGTGTAAACTGTAGCAAATACAATTCTGAATGGAAAGTCATGTTTTACAGCGATTAGCAAAGCACTAGTAATTTAGTTAAAGAGACACTCCATGAAGTAGTTAAAGAGACACTCCATGAAGTAGTTAAAGAGACACTCCATGAAGTAGTTAAAGAGACACTCCATGAAGTAGTTAAAGAGACACTCCATGAAGTAGTTAAAGAGACACTCCATGAAGTAGTTAAAGAGACACTCCATGAAGTAGTTAACCACACTTCTTCCCCATTGTAGCTTTACAGCTTCTGTAGTACACTTTCACCAAACCAGGAAACCAAACTATTATGAGTGTATCCCATAAGCACTGTGCTTATTGGCACAACAAGGGATTGTGAATTTTTTTTGTTCAGCTGTGTGTTTTTACAGCGGTCACAAAAACATGTAAAGCAGTAATATATAAAAAAAAAAAAAAGTAAATAGTACGTGCACGCTGCAAAGGAGAGATCAAAATAAAAACTAATAAAAATTAAAGAGGCACTATAGGCGCCCAAACCACTCAAAAGGACACTATAGTTAACAAAACAACTTTATCTTAATGAAGCAGTTTTGGTGTTTAGATCATGAACTTGCATTCTCACTGTTCAATTCTCTGTCATTTAGGAGTTAAAATTACTTACCCTAGGCCAGGGCTTGACAAATTTGGTTGAAATCTAGGAGTCAGCTAAAAAAGGTTATGAGCCTTTTTTTTTTTTTTTAAACAATTTTTAAACAGCAAAAATTCTTAAATGGACAATAGTCACCAGAACCACTACAGCTTAGTGGTTCTACTGACTGTAGCCTACACCTACGGGCTTTTTAAAATGTAAGCACTGCCTTTTCAGAGAAAAAGCAGTGTTTACATTGCTGCCTTGTTACATTTCTAGTAGAGTCAACTCACTAAAGTGCTTCCTATCTCAGTGCTGGACAGTGTGCAGCACCTACACACACTGCATACAGGCGCTGCACGTTCCACATAGAAATGCACAGATTCAATGCATCTCTATGAGAAGATACCGTTTGGTGCAGTATTTTGCCACACATGCATAATTGGCTCCTAGTGGGGCCCAGCTGCGTCTCACAAAGTTGGAGAAAAAGTGAGTAAAAACACAATTGCCGTGAGATCGGGGGGGGGGGGACAGTCACCTAAACACATTCTCTAACAAGTTTGTGTTATTTAAGTTTAGATCCACACAGCCTCCCATATTGTATGCAGATAGACATTGTGCTTATAACTATCTATATTTACCTACAGATCTACTTGCAGACTTAATACCAACATACCCGCTGATTTACTAGTGCCTAGATTTCGCCTGTGCACTAGTGCACAGTGTGTGGGGGTCGCATATTCACTAGTTCCTGCATGTAATTATTTATTGAATAGGGAGTTGTGGAACAGGAAGTGGAATTTGAACATCTAAATAGAAAACAAACAGGTTGAGAATATCTTGCTGAATGTTCATTAAACTTTGTCTTACTTTCTAAGCAAACCGTTTAATTACAAAACCTACCTCAGCTATAGTCATAGTTTGTCCCCTGGAGATGCTGTGATCTCCCTCTTCTGTTCCATTGCACAGTTTAATGATGCTGGACCGGAATGACGTCATATTTTCCAGCTCCCGGCATCACAAAAACTGTGCGAGGGAGCAAAGAAAGCAGATCACAGCTCCCTCCCTGGCAGCAAGACCCACCTCCACTCTCCCCATGCCGGCTCGCCCGCAAGGGATAGGTCTGACAAAACCCAGGTGCCAGGACCCAATTCTTAGTTGCCATGGTGACCTGGGATTTGTTGAACCCTGCCCTAGGCACACCTCCTTGCAGGTGACTTACAAAGGCTTCCTGAACACTTTCTGTAAAGAGTTTTCTAATGTTAAGACTTCCTTTATTGCAACTTCTGTTTAAATTTAGAATTTTTCTCCTTTTCTTTTATTGGCTTGCTCAACCCTACAGGAGTATCCTGTATGTAATTAACCCCTTAGTGACAAGACGGTTTTTCAATTTTCTTACTGTTAAGGACTAGGGCTTTTTTTACATTTCTGCAGTGTTTAGCTGTAATTTCCCTCTTACTCATTTACTGTACCCACACATATTACATACCATTTTCTCGCCATTAAATGGTCTTTCTAAACATACCATTATTTTCAAATAAATATATATATATATATATATATATATATATATATATAACATATAGATAGAGATAGAGATAGAGATAGAGAGATAGAGATTATATATATATATATATATATATATATATATATATATATATATATATATATATATATACACATATATATATACACATATATATATATATACATATACATACACACATACACACATACACACACTTTTTCTAACTTTGACCCCCAAAATCTTTTACGCATCTACAAACGACAAAAAACACCCATGCTAAATAGTTTCTAAATTTGGACCTGAGTTTAGAAATACCCAAATGTTAAAATGTTCTTAGCTTTATTTTTGCAAGTTACAGGTCCATAAGTACAAGTAGCACTTTGCTTTTTCCAAACCATTTTTTTTTTTTCCAAAATGATCACAAGTTACATTGTAACACTGACATTTGTCAGGAATCCAAGGACAGAGGGTGCCTTTAGCAAGTGTGTTAAAAAAGGATAAGCTTACAGGGAGTGCAGAATTATTAGGCAAGTTGTATTTTTGAGGATTAATTTTATTATTGAACAACAACCATGTTCTCAATGAACCCAAAAAACTCATTAATATCAAAGCTGAATATTTTTGGAAGTAGTTTTAGTTTGTTTTTAGTTATAGCTATGTTAGGGGGATATCTGTGTGTGCAGGTGACTATTACTGTGCATAATTATTAGGCAACTTAACAAAAAACAAATATATACCTATTTCAATTATTTATTATTACCAGTGAAACCAATATAACATCTCAACATTCACAAATATACATTTCTGACATTCAAAAACAAAACAAAACAAATCAGTGACCAATATAGCCACCTTTCTTTGCAAGGACACTCAAAAGCCTGCCATCCATGGATTCTGTCAGTGTTTTGATCTGTTCACCATCAACATTGCGTGCAGTAGCAACCACAGCCTCCCAGACACTGTTCAGAGAGGTGTACTGTTTTCCCTCCTTGTAAATCTCACATTTGATGATGGACCACAGGTTCTCAATGGGGTTCAGATCAGGTGAACAAGGAGGCCATGCCATTAGATTTTCTTCTTTTATACCCTTTCTTGCCAGCCACGCTGTGGAGTACTTGGACGCGTGTGATGGAGCATTGTCCTGCATGAAAATCATGTTTTTCTTGAAGGATGCAGACTTCTTCCTGTACCACTGCTTGAAGAAGGTGTCTTCCAGGAACTGGCAGTAGGACTGGGAGTTGAGCTTGACTCCATCCTCAACCCGAAAAGGCCCCACAAGCTCATCTTTGATGATACCAGCCCAAACCAGTACTCCACCTCCACCTTGCTGGCGTCTGAGTCGGACTGGAGCTCTCTGCCCTTTACCAATCCAGCCACGGGCCCATCCATCTGGCCCATCAAGACTCACTCTCATTTCATCAGTCCATAAAACCTTAGAAAAATCAGTCTTGAGATATTTCTTGGCCCAGTCTTGACGTTTCAGCTTGTGTGTCTTGTTCAGTGGTGGTCGTCTTTCAGCCTTTCTTACCTTGGCCATGTCTCTGAGTATTGCACACCTTGTGCTTTTGGGCACTCCAGTGATGTTGCAGCTCTGAAATATGGCCAAACTGGTGGCAAGTGGCATCGTGGCAGCTGCACGCTTGACTTTTCTCAGTTCATGGGCAGTTATTTTGCGCCTTGGTTTTTCCACACGCTTCTTGCGACCCTGTTGACTATTTTGAATGAAACGCTTGATTGTTCGATGATCACGCTTCAGAAGCTTTGCAATTTTAAGAGTGCTGCATCCCTCTGCAAGATATCTCACTATTTTTGACTTTTCTGAGCCTGTCAAGTCCTTCTTTTGACCCATTTTGCCAAAGGAAAGGAAGTTGCCTAATAATTATGCACACCTGATATAGGGTGTTGATGTCATTAGACCACACCCCTTCTCATTACAGAGATGCACATCACCTAATATGCTTAATTGGTAGTAGGCTTTCGAGCATATACAGCTTGGAGTAAGACAACATGCATAAAGAGGATGATGTGGTCAAAATACTCATTTGCCTAATAATTCTGCACTCCCTGTAGAGTCATGTCTACAAATGCTCGCAGTTTAGGGAATAAGATCCATGAACTTGTGGCAATAATGGCAACTGATAATGTAGATTTAGTCGCAGTTATTGAGACATGATATAATGAGAAAAATGACTAGGACATAGCAATACCAGGGTACTCTTTATATAGAAAAGACAGGGAAGGCAAGAAAGGGGGAGGGGTGGCCCTGTATGTGAAGGATAGCATTAAATCTAGCCTAATAAAAGTTAGTGAGTCGAACATAGAGTCTGTTTGGGTTATGTTAGAGTTTGGTAATCACACAGTAACTCGTGTAGGTGTGATTCATAGGCCACCAGGACAAATACAAGAGTTAGATAATCAACTAATTGAGGAAATAGCTAAAATGACAATGAAGGGGGAAGTTATCATCATGGGTGACTAATCTTCCTGATATGAATTGGAAAACAAAATTAGCTACTTGTGCCGGGAGCAGACATATTCTAAACTCCCTACTGGGATTGTCTCTAAAACAAGTCGTTGAGGAGCCAACTCGTAAGGAGTTTAGTGTTAACAAATGGAGATTTGTTATCAGATATTACTGTAAGTGAGAGTTTAGGATCCAGTGATCAGTCAGTCGGTGTGTTTTAATATAAGAACAGTGACTTAGTCACACGACACAAAAACAAAAGTTTTAGACTTTAAAAAAATAAATAAATAATAATCAGACTTTTCTAAAATTAGAATATGTGTAAAGGAGTCATTATCAAATTGGAGCAATTTAAATGAAGTCCAAGAGAAATTGGATTATTTAAAAGTTGCACTGCTGAAGGCAACAGAAAATTGCATTAGGCTTGTCAGTAAAAGCAAAAAATTCAAGAAACCAGTGTGGTACTCCGCAGATGTGGCCAAAATCGTAAAAAAACAAAACAAAGTGAGCATTTAGTAATTATAAAAAAAAACAGAGTGAGGAAGACAAAATGATCTATAAGATTAGGCAGAAAGAGGCTAAGCAAGTTATAAGAGCTTCCAAATCACACACACAAGAGAAAATAGCACAGTCAGTAAAAAAGGGGACAAAACATTTTTAGATACATAAATGAGAAAATGAAAGTAAAACAAGGATTAGTTAGATTAAAAACAAAAGAAGGAAGGTATGTAGAAGAGGATAAAGGTCTATCTGACTGCCTCAATGAATATTTTTATTCAGTATTTACAGATGAAAATGAAGGAAAGGGACCTCAGTTATGGAAAAGGACAAATGAGTCATTTATTACATGTGAGTTTACAGAGGAAGAGGTTTTATTTCAACTGTCAAAAGTAAAGAAATAAATCAATGGGACCTGATGGAATACACCCAAAGCTATTAAAAGAGCTTAGTGGTGTACTAGCAAAACCATTAACAGATTTAACCAATCATTGTTAACAGGAGTAGTTCCAGAAGATTGGAAGTTAGCAAAAGTTGTGCCCATTTACAAGAAAGGTAGTAGGGAGGAGTCGGGCAATTATAGGCCAATAAACCTTACTTCAGTAGTGGGGAAAGTAATGGAAACCATGTTAAAGGATAGGATTGTTGAACATCGAAAAACACATGGATTTCAAGATCAGAGACAACATGGGTTTACTTCAGGGAGATCATGCCAAACTAATCTTATTGATTTTTTTGATTGGGTAACTAAAATTATAGATCAGGGTAGTGCAGTAGATATTGCTTACCTAGATTTCAGTAAGGCTTTTGACACTGTTGCACATAGAAGGCTTATCTTTAAGTTTGGATTCAAATATTGTTGAATGGGTAAGGCAGTGGCTGAGCGACAGGCAGAGGGTTGTAGTCAATGGAGTATATTCGAAGCTTGGGCTTGTCACCAGTGGGGTACCTCAGTGATCTGTACTTGGACCATTCTCTTTAATATTTTTATTTGTGATATTGCAGAAGGACTTGATGGTGAGGTATGTCTTTTTGCCGATGATACCAAGATACGTAACAGAGTTGATGTTCAAGGAGGGATAAGCCAAATGGCAAATGATTTAGGTAAACTAGAAAAATGGTCAGAGTTGTGGCAACTGACATTTAATGTGGATAAGTGCAAGATAATGCATCTTGGACGTAAAAACCCAAGGAAACAGTACAGAATATTTGATAGAGTCCTAACCTCAACATATGAGGAAAGAGATTTAGGGGTGATTATTTCTGATGACTTAAAGGTAGGCAGACAATGTAATAGAGCAGCAGGAAATGCTAGCAGAATGCTTGGTTGTATAGGGAGAGGTATTAGCAGTAGAAAGAGGGAAGTGCTCATGCCATTGTACAGAACACTGGTGAGACCTCACTTGGAGTATTGTACGCAGTACTGAAGACTAGGGATCGACCGATTATCGGTCTGGCCGATATTTGGTATTTTCGGCAATATCGGTATCGGCCAATTCAGATACCGATATTGCCGATAATATATAACAGGACCGCCGGGCCCATTATAAGCCCGGCGGTCCTGTGGGGGCCAGCAGCAAGCGCTGACTTACCTTGCATGCAGCTCTCTGTGTAAATCTTGCGAGACCCGCGGCCGCAGAGCGTTGCCACGGGTTACCATGGTAACGCTCCGCGCGGCACTAAGAGCCGCGAGATTTACACAGGGAGCTGTAGGAGCTGCTTGCAAGGTAAGTCAGTGCTTGCTGCTGCTGAGCCACCACTGTACTTAACAAGCCACTGGACCACCAGGGGATACTATATCCCCCTCCCTGGTAAGAAGCAGGAAGGGGGGACTAAACAAAAAAAAAAAAACATTTAAATATTAAAAAAAATATTAAAATAAAAAATTACACAAATTACATCACTACACAAACACACACACACACAAACACATACTGCATTACATACACACTACACAAACACACACTACACAAACACACACTGGGGGGGACTAAACAAAAAAAACATTTAAATATTAAAAAAAATATTAAAATAAAAAATTACACAAATTACATCACTACACAAACACACACACACACAAACACATACTGCATTACATACACACTACACAAACACACACTGGGGGGGACTAAACAAAAAAAACATTTAAATATTAAAAAAAATATTAAAATAAAAAATTACACAAATTACATCACTACACAAACACACACACACACTACACAAACACACACTGCACACATACTGCATTACATACACACACACTGCATTACATACACACTACACAGACACACACACTGCATTACATACACACACTACACAGACACACACTACACACACACACACAAACACACACTGCATTACAGACACACACTACACTGCACACACACTGCATTACATACACACTACACACAACACATTGCATTACATACACACACACATTACATACACTACATTACATACACACTACACAAACACACTGCATTACATACATACACACTACACAAACACACACACTGCATTACATACACACACAAAAACACTGCATTATACACACACACTACATAAACACACTGCATTATATACACACTACATTCATTATACACACACTACACAAACACACACTCTGCATCCACTACACACACAGTTCCCCTGTCTAAACACACTTCATCCACTACATGTGGCATGTATATTTTGTGCATTTACCTTTCGAATTAGTTTATTTATTCAAAATAGTAAATGTACAGAATATCGGCAAGATATCGGCTATCGGCCTGAAAGTTCGCAGATTATCAGTATCGGTATCGGCAGTAAAAAATCAATATCGGTCGATCCCTACTGAAGACCGTATCTCCAGAAAGATATTGATACTTTAGAGAGAGTTCAGATCGCTTCCAGCGCTCTAACTCCCCTCGGATGTATCAGGTACGTACATGGTCCTTAAGGACCGTTTTTTTGTCGGACGTACACGATACATCCGCGGTCGCAATGGGGTTAACGTTCAATTTACAGAGCAAGAGTTGAAAACATTTAAACTACGTTACAGCTGATTGAAAATGAAAACAGTTTGTTTTCATGCAGGTTGTGTCAGTCACAGCCATGAGAGGTGTGGCTACAGCTGCATAAACAGAAATTAAAGAGATTTAACTCCAAAATGGCAGAGAATTGAGCAGTGAAACTTTAGAGGATAGATTTACACACCAAAATGGCTTCATTAAGCGAAACTAAAGTGTCCATTTAATCTCAATTAAGTTGCTGTAGTTTTAAGCCTTCAAATAAAAACACTGCTGTCACTCAGACAGCAACTAGAGCTGCTCCCAATTAAATCAATAGGATGGTCTCACAGAAATACATTTACATTCCTAGAGCTATAGTCTTCATTTAACCCCTTAAAGGAGCACTATAGGGTCAGGAACACAAACAAACATGTATTCCTGGCCCTATAGGGTTAAAACCACTATCTAGCCCCCTTTAGATAGTAAAATCTTATTTGTATTCAAGTCTGAAGCTGCTCCCTCTGCCTGTGAACTTCCTCTGACATCAGAAGTGGTGAACTGATCAAATTACAATGCTTCCCACTTAGGATTGGCTGAGACTGACAAGGAGGCAGATCAGGGGCAGAGCCAGCACAATCCAAACACAGCCCTGGCTAATCAGCATCTCCTCATAGAGATGAATTCAATCAATGAATCTCTATGAGCGAAGTTCAGTGTCTGCATGTAGAGGGAGGAGATACTGAATGTTTGGATGCATTTTAGGCAGCCATGACCCAGGAAGGATCTCCAACAGCCATCTGAGGAGTGGCCAGTGCAGTTATCACTAGGCAGTAATGTTAAAAATTGCATTTTCTCTATAAAAAAAAGACAGTGTTTACAGTATATTGGCAGAATGAATTAAACGAATCATAAAAAAAAGTTGTACATTTAGACCAAATAGGTTTCATACCAGATAGATCCTCAAGTAATTGCACTAGAAGAATTTTGGAAACATTGGATCAGTCTAGCCGTAGAAGGTGGCCCCTGCTGGCCCTGTCGTTAGATGCTGAAAAAGCCTTCGACAGGGTCAGCTGGGGTTACTTAGATAATGTTTTAAAATCTTTTGGTCTAGAGGGATGGATTCATGGAGCCAAAATGTCCCTATACTCTAATCCCTCAGCTAGAACCATAGGTGCTAATATTTGTGCAGTATGGTTCGATTTATGAAATCGTACAAGGGATTTCCCCTGTCCCCGTTGTTGTATATCTTGTCAGTTGAGATTTTAGCGATAAACATCAGAAAGAATAAGGAGATAATATCTTGTTCTTTAACACAAAAACCTTTTCAGATTTCTTTATATGCTAATGGTACTTTGATTTCTTTAACATCGCCAACAACTTCCCTTCCTTGTTTAATGCAGGAAATAAAATTAAAAAATACAGTGCTCTATCAAATTATAAATTAACTATCTAAAACTACTGCTTTAACCATCAATGTAGAAAATGACCACTGAAAATCTTAAACATTTTGATTTCATCTGGACAAAAATAATTTAATTACTAAGGAATAACTTTACCAGCACGGGTGGAAAAGACAATGGAGATCAATGTTTTGAAACTATTAAAGTATATCAACAAAACTTTGAAGGATTGGCAGTCTGTGGAATCATCATGGGTTGGCAGGATTAATACTGTCAATTCATATATAGTACCTAAATGGTCCTATCTATTCGTGTTGATACCACTTAAAATCCCTAAAAGCTGGCTGGATATGATACAATCTAGTTTCTCAACATATATTTGGAAGGAGAAAAAAAACAAAAAAAAACAAACAAAAAAAAAACAGGTTAAGCGCAATGATTTTGGAAAAAAAAACAACAAAGGGGAGGTCTAAATTTTCAAATTATTACACATACATATTATGCCAATATGATAGAACACATAAATTACAAGTAGATGAAATGGCAATTGAGCCATGGTATATGATAGAATCGGAGGCAGTGAAAATAGAAAGATTAGAGTATTTTTTTATGGTGTAATGTAAATTCTTCACCGCTAACAAACAATCCAGGTATGGGACGAATTTAAGAAATACTTTGGTCTAAGACATAAAATATTAAAGACATGTCATTTAGCATCTTTAGAAGATAATATGGTCGATCTATCCTTAAAAAATTGGCCAAAAATTTCAGAAATTACTCTTGCAGATATCACTCAGCAAGATCAAATAAATTCTCCAATATTTCGAAATATCAAATAAAAAAATTCACATTTTTGAGAATCAAAAACATTTTAAATAACTTATTAAAAAGTACAGCAATAACTCAAACTAATGGAACAAAATGTTCTCGTATGTAAAGGTTAAAAAAAAACAAAAAAAAATACCTTCAAAGCCAATAAATTGATTGAGATGTTAATTGATAAACCATTAAATAATAAAAACCTGGAATAAGGAGTTAGGATTGGGGATTTTAAAATCTGAATGGTACTCTTCCTTATGGCTAGTTTAAAAAAATATATACATTGCTTGAATAGAATGCCAATATGTAATTATGAATAAATGGTATTTGGTTTCATCTAGATTATCTAAAAATGTATCCTAACTATATGTCAAACTGTTGGAGATGTGGAAATCCTGCAGGCACTTTTATACATATCTGGTGGTCATGTCCACTAATTAAAACAATTTGGAAATGGGCATTCGAAAGTTATAGGGTGTTATCGAATGTAGATCTGAACTGGTGCCCACAGACCGCGCTATTACATTTAAATCTGGATGAACTTCCTAGGGAAAATAGATGTTCAGCTATTCACTGCCTCTTAGCGACAAACATTTTGATTCGCCTGAAATTGGAAATCTAATATGCCATTCCAAAAACATCAGTATTTATTTTAATTGAAATTGTAAATTCGTATGGGAAAAAAATTGGCTAACTTAAACCCACAGCAATATAAAAAAAACAAGAGATTTTTTTTAATCGATGGTTGAAAATAATTTGAAAGTATGATTCTATTTGTTTACCTTACAGATAACACTATTAGATAAATATAGCAACTCCTGATCTGTATATTTTTTTTAAATTAGTGTTTGTTTTATGTTTAAGTGAGTTAATGTCCTTGTTGTAGGCTATGCTTATATATTTAGATGCTTTACTGATTAAAGAAATGGAATATGAATCAGAATATCTAAATTTATTATTGAATGCTATAATGTATAAGCCTATAATGTTTGTACAATATATGAAAAAAATTAAATAAAGTTTAATTTAAAAAAAACAAAAACAAAAAAAAACACTTACAACTTCCGGGTCGTCTTCCTCAACAATTAATGATTTCCCTTCTTTTTTCAATTGTTTCTTCCTCTCTTTTACCTAAAATACAAAACCAATGAAAAAAAATTATTCAAATCCATGTGTTCTTACTTAAGATTTTATAAATCTGTAATGGATTACAGGGCAGCTCTCCCTGGTCATTTCATCCATCTGACAGGGAAAGTAAACTGAGCACAGGTACTATTCCAGACACTGTTTAACTTCCTTATCCAAAAGAAAGGCAAATTGAGTACAGAGAGCATTGCATAATTAGGTGCAGCCAGAAAACAAGTCAAGCTTGTTTTCTGACAAAATCCCTGTTAAGAGTGAATAATTTAATGTCTAGAAGCCAATTCCAAGATGTATTATTTACAATTTAGATCCTAGAATTAAATGTTAAAATGTAGCACAAATAATGTCAATCCGTTTCTACTCTATACTCAGTGTTTAGTTTGAGCAGGGATTAGGCAGCCGCCCATGGACTGAGCAGAGATAAGGCAGCCGCCCATGGACTGGGCGGAGATTAGACAGCCGCCCATGGACTGAGAGGAGATTAAGCAGCCGCCCATGGACAGAGGAGATTAAGCAGCCGCCCATGGACAGAGGAGATTAAGCAGCCGCCCATGGACTGAGAGGAGATTAAGCAGCCGCCCATGGACTGAGAGGAGATTAGCCGCCCACATTTATCTTGATTGCTTATGCAATTTCTTCAGAAAATTAGCAGACAGCTAATATATGCCCCTTATCTCCATGTTGAGGCAATGCCAGCAACCAGCTATGTACTGCACATCTCGGACCATCTCCCACAAGGCAGGCCCACAATGCACATCTCATATGGGGATAGAGGACAGCAGGACAAGGGTCAAAACACCACAATACAGCTGAAGGATAAAATCCAGCTACTATGTGCCAACGTGAACTCAGGCCTGGAAATGGTTGAGACCTGGTGTCAGGTCTATCATACTGAACCAGCTCTCAGTAACTTTTGGAGTCCCAGCTGTACTTATATTTCCCACATTGCTGTTACACATTTTCTAAAATAAGGTCAAGTGGGGTCAGTAGAACACAGATTACAATGGGAAATTACTTTTAATGATTAGAGCCTCATATCAAACAGATAAACAGCAAATTAAAATTAATTATTTCCTCAACAAGACAACAATTTGTGTCATTGTCCAAGATGCCATTTACCTTTTGACTTTCCATAAACAAAGCTACAAAACCAAATTTTACTTACTGTAAATTTCATTTTCCATAGTCCAAGTGGCAGTCACCAGAGATCGGTAGTTGCCCTTTCCCCTCTCATGGGTGGCATTGAAAAACGTAAAAAAAACAAAACAAAAACAAAGAGTACTCCCCAAACCCAGTCTTCTTCCCTCCTAACATTACAATGGGCAACTCCATCCTGATCTCACCAGTAAATGATAAGCTAATAGGATATATGATTTATTTTTGATCCACAGTAGAAAGGGAGGGAAATTTTTGTTTTTCCATACGTCCAAGTGGCAGTCATCACAAATGGATGTAACAAGCTAAGACACAGGGCAGGAAGACAATTTCACAAAGTATGCCATTCCCACCGGATGGGACTACTAACTGAATTAATTCTGAAATAAATAAGGCAATACTTTATTTGTATCTGTGGGGTGAGAAAAGACAGTTAGTAATAAGCTTTTCCAGAGCTAAAAATGAAAATGTGACATACAACATATTCCTTGAAATATACATAGAAAAACAAATACCTATACAGACATTCTGAAAATATATTAACTAGAATTATAGGTTGATCAATATATGATAATCAATAAGAGCTCTGTATATTAAAGATACTTTCAATACATATTATGAATAAATATAGGAAAATGTCAAAGTAAGAAGAGTGTTATGGTGAAGTTTGTTGTTTCCACATAGGTTAGGGGAGAATAAAAACATATTTGCAAATATTTAATCATGAGATTTGTGTGAATATCAAGTTTAGAGTTAAGCCTTTTTTAAAAAAATAAAAATAAATTACACACTTAAAATTGCTGCAGTTAGCCAACTACAGTCCTGATATTTCATATAGCGCCAGCAAATTCCATAGCGCTGTACAATGGGATATCAAAATGTTTGCAGCACACTGGATTTACAGTACACCTGTGTGCCATGGCACAGTCACTAAAAATCACTGGTAAAAGAATCGAAAGGAAAGCAGGACATAACATCTGCACCTAGATAAATCGGATGCAATGGAAACAAAATAGCAGGCTCACCAAAAAACTAAGTATACATATTGGCACATACATTTCAGAACTTTAAAAATACACACCACAGGCCTAGAACTAAATTTCAATTTTACAACTCTTATCTTGATGTGTCATCTCATCTTTGATTTGAGCTATAATTTCAAGGGTTAATGTGGTTTTACTTCATTAAACCCCTTCCTGCATTGAGATCTGACAATAATCAGACATAACGGAGGGTATTCGCAGGTTAGAATAAAAGGTCACCTGTAATTTAGATTAACACCATACAGAGTTAAACATTCATGTTTATGGTAAAACTATAAAGGCTTTTCCTTTTTCCATGGAATTTACTGAATCTGTTAGACAATAAGCTTGTTTGGGCAGGGCCCTCTTCACCTACTGCCCCCATATGTCAAATGTGTTTTGTTTTAATTGTGTGTCTTGGTTTACCAATTGTACAGCACTGCAGAATATGTTGGCTCTATATTAATAACCAAACGTAACTTTTGGAATAACGTCCCTGATAGAACATTTCACTTGTATATAACATACAGGTCACAGACTAGTGAGTTAACTGAAACAAGTGTACCAAACAATACCTTAACTATCTTACTGTGTGTTTAAGGCAAGAAAGAAAAAAAACACAGACTGTAAAGGTCTGAGCAATGCACACACATAGGCAGTTAGGCTTTACATAGGTGGGGATTCTGCACCAAAGTAGAAAATTGCATGTGCTTTTGCTGGCAGAGGAAACGAATCACAACCTGTGTGCACATTTCCCTTATGGTGATTGGAAACTGAGAGCAACCTGGGAATTGGCTTCCACAGCCTCTATAGCAAACCAAGCCTTTCTGCAATGTTCAGACTAGCATACACATTGTGAAGCTGTTTCCTCAGAAGCTAACTTGGCCTTGGAAATCGTCAAACTTGGGAACAAGCTTACTGGAACATAACCCAATTATGCATTTACCTTGAAAGCTTAATTTTAGCTGTTCGTTTACCTTATATATGGAGAAAGAGGCT
Organism: Pelobates cultripes; assembly: GCA_933207985.1. Taxonomy (NCBI): domain Eukaryota; kingdom Metazoa; phylum Chordata; class Amphibia; order Anura; family Pelobatidae; genus Pelobates; species Pelobates cultripes. The sequence continues at coordinate 172,459,255 of OW240912.1, read as the reverse complement.
ATAAGGATTTGGTGTACCAACAACCTTGCCTAAATGCCTCACCGTGTATAGGGAGAAATGGTGAAACACACAAAAGCGAATGTAGATTGTACCTGGCCGTCACATAGCCAGATTGGCTGTAAAAAGCCAAATGACTACTAAAACTAAAATTAAATATACATCAATTTGTTCTTGAATGTAATGGAAATTTATTACAACCTGTTTGTGCGTGTTTTCATTCATTTATTCGAAACACATGGCAACCTGTGCGTGTATGCCACAGAATGCTTAGTGAAGCAATCTTAGCCCGACTCATACTTTGTGAAAAGCTTTCATGGATGAGTAGTGGGCATATAGAGCAGGGATCTGCCACTGCTAGTCTGCTTTCCGTCAGACTACCATCTGGTAGTTCACCTAAAATAAAATAGGAAAGTAAAGGGAAACAAAAACAAATTTTTACTTACCGTTAATTTCTTTTTCCGGAAGATTAGAGGCAGTGCTTTACATCTGGTATTTCTGATCTGGAGGGAAAAAACAGGCAGGCAACTCCCAAACTTTTTTAGAACCTCCCCCAATTAACCTTTGGACCTATAAATTGCCTCTTACCTCTGACACCCCCAGAAAATACAAAAGTCGAATAACAGCACAACTTAGTCTATCAGCAAATCGGGGGGTGGGGGGTGAGGGAGCACTGCCTCTAATCTTCCGGAACAAGAAATTTACGGTAAGTAAAAAAATTAGTTTTATCCCAGATTAGAGGCAGTGCTTTACATCTGGGATAAATCAAAGCAATCCCCTAAGGGAGGGACTCATTAAACAAATGCATGCAACAACCTGCGCCCAAAGTTGCGTCTTCCGAGGTAAACAGGCCTAAATGTAAAGTTTAGCAAATGTGTGAATAAATTAGCATGAGGCTGTAGAAAATTATGAGAAGGTATAGCAGAAGCCCTCTGGGCACAAGATGTGAACAACGCTCTGATTGAATGAGCTTCAATGGAGTTAGTTGTTAGATGAGAAAAGAAAAACCAAACCAAACGAATGCAGACCTTTACACTCTGGCCGGATCCTGTAGAAAAGGATGGTCGACTTATGCTTTTAGGGTACCGCAGCAGAGAACTAAACGTCCAGGCAGTGGAATTTGAATTCTAAGGCCCTAGAAAGCTGTTGTGAAAAGTTGGCAAATTAATGATAGATGGAAGATCGGGAAGTTTTAAAGGATCCAACTTAAAGACCACTTTGTCCTGCTGAAAATTGGAAAAAAACTGAAGAGCTAGAAGTTCTTCAAAAAAAAAATTAAAAAAATTGTGGGAGGGAAGAGGGGTGATTACACCCAAAGAGCTTGAGCGAAGACTCAAAATCAGCAGAGCTGAAAAACACCAAAAAAAAACCTTTGGAGGAAAGATTTCCTGAAGGTAGGAACCAACCGAGACAAAGCATTGAAAATTCTGGTGATTTAAGAATACGGAGACAAACCGCTAAAATTTAACGGATAACCAAAATTTGGACCTAGAGGATATCTGCATTTAATCCATCTGCAAAGCCCATCAGAAGGAATTGAAAGACGTTAAAAAAATTGAAAGACGTTAAAAAAAAAAAAAAATGGAAGCGGTTGCCGGATTTTCTTTGAACCAATACATCAAAAACAACACCTTCCAAACTTGTAATAAATCTTGGACCAAGATCCTTTTGACAGCAAAATCAAAATGTCCATATTTCATGAGAAAATATTATCCTTCAATATCTGGTATTCTGGTATCCAGAAAGGTCGTCAGTTTGAACAACTACAAAGTTGAAAAGAGGTACCATGGAGTATTCCAGGATGTCTATTGACAGGAGAAGTTTCCAAAAGGTTCATCCGGTTAAATTCAGATGAACGGAGAAACAAACTACTCGGCCACCAAGGGAGGAATAAGATCCTTCTCACTATTTCCATCCTGTCGAATCCTGGAGATTAGGGAACAAGGAGGAAACTATAGGTAAGGTTGGAATTCTAAAGAAAGAAAAGAAAACAAAGACCTCTGGTCTGTCCAAGCTTGTCCAAAAGATGAAACACTTCAGGTTTACTGTTTTTATCTAGAAGCCCAAGGTCTATATCTGGGTAACCCAATTCTTCCTATAATTTAACTGGAGATCTGGGAGAAAGGACCAATCTGCTTCGTATTAAATGACGACGACTCAAGGCGACTGCTAAAATGAGGAAAACTGACCACAGCATATACTGGAACAAAGATTTTACAAACTAGTTGACCTTGTTTGTACATAAATGCTAGAGTTGCAGCACTATCCGACCAGATATGGACATAATAATACCTGATCTACATCTGATAGGCAATGAGAGCTAGCCAGACAGCCTTCAGAACTATGTAGCTGGATAAAATTCGTAAAATTTCTCAGCCAAATTCCTTGTTTCTTCATATCACCCATATGAGAACCCCGGCTGAGACTTGGAGCATCAGACAAAAATTTCTGAACGACCTCATCTGGAAAGAAAAAACACCAGACTGCCAGAAACGGGAAGAGGTGTTCCAGAAAACAAAAAAAAACACTGCAGAGCATGCATGACGCGATACATAGGTATGTCCAAGTTGTACGTTTGCTAGTACCAGAAGCTGAAAGTGCTTCTTTGAAGAGGTCTCCTCTGGCCTTTGCCCAAATGACCGATGGGATAGAAGCTGCTGCAACAACCACCAGAATCTTAGAAAAACACTTTGTTGCTGAGGAATACCAAAGGTAAAAGTTCTGAATAATAATGCAATATTAAGCTTACGGCACCTGAGGATTCTAGTTGGTCTCCCATACAAGTCCTAACTAGGCCCGAGTCTGGATGACTTCTGAGATGTGACGAGATCAGACACTTTCAGACTGGTACAAAAAGAAACCAAAAAACAATAATAAAGATATTGGTGCCTGAATTTAAAAATCGCAGTGCGCATGTGTCATGCGTGCCGCGACTCCATGGTGGAAAGCATCGCAACCTGTACGTGTGTTCCACCGCCAGGACTTCCCAGCTAGCGCACATTTGCGCACCATCGTCTGCCCGGCACCTGGCCCGGTATAGACGGAAAAAAATACCAACAGGGAAGATGCAGACATCCGGTGTGCTTATCCCTGGGAGATCTCAGAATTTTTTTTTAAAGAAGCAGAGCCTCCCGAGCCTCAGCCCTCTCACCATACTCCTGGGGAGCAAACCTGACACCATCCTCTGCCGAAGGCAGGCAAAGAACTGGGGCTGTCAGAGGTAAAAGGCAATTTATAGGTTAATTGGTTAATTGGTTAATTGGGGAGGTTCTTAAAAAGTTTGGGAGTTGCCTGCCTTCTTTTTCCCTCCAGATCAGAAATCCCAGATGTAAAGCACTGCCTCTAATCTGAAGGGAAAAAGACTATTATGGTATAAGTCACTTGATTTAACTCAATGGTCTCTGAAGTGTTGGTGAGAGCACACTGGCAACTAATCTTACACGAACCTGAAAGCCAGATAGATACTCCTTGGTTTAGATATCACCAGATTTAAAACCGGCTGCATGTGCTGGGATCGCTTTGAAATGCACCGCCACCCAAGGTGTGCTTTCCACCAATGGAGCCTCTCAGCCATGCATACAGGCAAACCTACCTCTCTTCAGGCATGGATTGGGCAGATCCCCATGTCTTACCAAATCGCAATAATGTGAGTAGCTGTACCTATTCTATTATCAAAACAGGAATATCCAGATTATTAATAAAAACAACCCAATTTTACTGAAACCCCATATGGCTTTAAATCAAGCCCTATGTTACAGCCTAATCTATTCTGTCAAAGACAGGCAGAGTATTATGCAACCTAAACTGTCTGTCCTGAGGACAGGCAGACACTGGGGAATTCAGGGTGGAGTTGTCCTCAATAAAGCGAGAAGGGAAGAAGACTGCATTTTGTATTTTTAACCTTGCTACCTGTCCTGTAAGAGAGGAAAGGGCAACTAGCCATTTGTGAAGAATGTATAGACGTATGGAAAAATGGCATTCCATTTTTCAGATATGCTTTGTTACTTACAATGTGTTCAACATACTCCTGTCCAGCCTGAATCACATCTAGTGCCCTCTTCTTTTGCTCAGGGTCCAGTAAGCATTTGTATGCCTTGTCTACAGCTGTAGGAACATAAGGTCAAGCATTACAAACTGAAGATCACTTCAAATGAAAATAAAACAACCATATTAGAAGAAAGGCGCCACAAAGAAACAAGCCGTATTAAATGCTGGATCTTTAAAGACTGAATTTCCCACTAATGGTCCAATACATCAACCCATTGTACATGAATGAATAAGAACACGGAGCAAAAGGAAATAAGGAATTACAAATAACGTTTGGAAGAAGCAGAAAAAGGAGGGGGCAGATGGTTATAAGTGGCTATGAAAGAGCTAAGTTGAAAAAAAGAATTGATCAAGTACAATATTTACCTTCAAATGCTTTTTGGGCTCTTTCTGGATCATCTTGATTTTTATCTGGATGGACAAGGATTGATAACTGTGAAAGAGAAGAAAATACAATTTTTTTTTTTTTTTTTTTTAAGTGTCTTTCTTGTTCCAGCAGGAAATAAAATCACTCATAATGCAAACTAGGTGAATGGAGCAAAGTTAATATGCAGCACAGTGATACACACTTGCCATTCCTGAATCTGAGAAGAAAACAAAGTCACAAAGAAAAAACAAAACACTTATTTGACAAGTCTAACAGACATAAGCTCAAAATAAGACAGACTCCCCCATTTACCCATAGATTCATGTGAAAATCTTAGCAGCTGCCAGGAATGCATACCTCAAGTTCCACAGTTTTATTTACCAATGGCTTCTCACCATATTAAAGGAATCTTTTTGCTTTAAGGATGACTGGCTGGAAGTGCAATGCTGCCTAAATTGGCTAACTATTTTATTCCCATCATCTCGCTCATCTGTTTACCCTTTATTCTTCTCCCAAGTTTTTGATGTTATATCACATTTACCCCCACTTTTTTCCTAGGGTGGACAGATGGCATGCTCTTGTTATTTGTATTATGCATGTTTTCATGCACTTTTCTTTTTATCCTTCTGAGGACTCAGCTTATTGCAAGAAGTTTTCCACCACCTTACAGATTACCCCTGAGGGGAGATATGCGCAGAACATCTATGTTCTTCTGTAAGTTCTCTACCTCCTGGATTTAGCCATTTATCTGTATATACACTTCACTTTATGTGATTTTATATTTTCAGATCTCTATTATTACATCCTGTTTATTTCAGGTTGTATCCTCTATACTTTTCTACGGAGTTGTATAAACTAAATCTTGTTTTTCGCTACTTTTATGTGTGTATGTGAGGTACACTTTCCCAGGTGATAGCACTGTTTGTTGTTGTGCCACATATATAGTACACTTTTTGTTTACTTTTCACTTTCTCCCAGCAATTTTGAACCGGAAACCACACAGGAGTAGAGCTGCCTGCAGCAGCTATTGTAGCTCCTGCCCACGATCTGTACTTGGCCAGTACGGTCCCCACTGGACCCCAAAGAAGCCACCCACACTGCAAGATATGCACTAAGCTACAGAATAAATCTCCCCCTCGTACAAATAATACCAACAAACCCCACACATACAGTCCCCACAGACACACCACTGACAATCCACATATACAACTCCACAAGCAGCCTCTCATATGCAACACCACAAGCAGCCCACACATACACACCAAACACACCATATGACATATCCACATACACAATTCCACAAGCAGCCACCGTACACATCCCACATTCATTGGTATCATACACAATACCACCAACTACTCAAATATATACAATAGAATAGCCCAGATATGTACAAATAGAACACTACAAAGCAATTACATACAGCACTCAAATAACAAGAACAATGCGGCAGCATACATACCTCAAACAAAAGAAGACCGGCACACCAAAGGGACTTAAAGATCTTATTTTGGCACACAACTAAAAAGGTTGCCTACCCCTGATCTAGGATATCACATTATTTGTATGTATGTACGTATCTATCTAGTTGTCTTGTATGCAACATATTGATTGTAAAAACACATAAAAATACGTATAACTAACGAATATGATAAGATTATTTTTCTTCTATTTTAATGCACTTTGATGGAGCTTGTATGTTCAGATTTAGGTAGGGATTGACCGATATAATTTTTACCATAGCCGATGCAGATACAAATTATCAGTAACTTTTCGAGCTGATTGTCAGCAACTGGTATGGACATTTTTCACATTTAATGTTTTTGGGTAGATGTGTTTTTTTCAGTTCTGGCATTAACTGAACATGCTGACAGAAATTGCACTCCTATCACTCTTAGGAAGACAGTACATGCTGGGATCAGTGAGATCCCAGCAAGAACAGTGTTGTTACCATCACTCTCAGTCAGCCAGCCCAGTAAATTACAGTAGATTATTCTCGGTCCCTCCATGCTTTTAACTGAGCTCCGCATGTTGAGCCTCACAGGGAGGGGCGACGTGAGGTCATCACGTGGTGCTACAGTGGCTGGTCTTTCCGGATGGGGAATGAGGTCCCTGGGAGAGGCGAGTTATCAGTAATATCGGTAAATTACAAGGCCAATACAGATGATGGGAAATATTCAGAGTATCGCTCTAATAGTTGGCTAAACCGATAACCACCCTCCCTCTAGTTCTATGGGTTGCTTGTTCATTCTGAAGCAGGTCAGTTTGATATAAAAATTATGCTTTAGAAATGAACAATGCTATTGTTACTCCTCCACTCACTAGTTAGATGGACAAAATATGAGCTGTTTTAAGAGTAAGAAGCACTAAATTGAACTAATGTTAGGAAATGAAAATTTCTTTACAAGCAAGTTATGGATCTTACATTCTACATCGTCCCTGCATCCATTTCGGCAGGCAATCCCATCCTATTATACCACACTAAATGTGCTTATTACCCAGGGCCATTGAAGGGAGAAGTGCCCCGAGCTCGCAGCCCGGCTGGACACTGACCTACTACACTCCTTAAAGAGAACTATGACCCACACCAGAGAGCCACAGAAAGAAGCTACAAAAGCAGCTATCAGAGAATCCCAGGAACACTGCCACTACAATACTGAAACAGTGGACACAAACTTACTTCATTGGTGAAATCCACCCTTTTTTTCTGTTTTTCTCCTTTTTCTTTAAAAAAAAAAAAAAAAATCTAATATATATTTCTTTCTTTTTTTTTTTTTTTTTGTTTGTTTGACCACCAGTACTGAGTATACTATAAAATGTTTTTTGTTTTTTTTACTTGAGCATTTTTTTCCCTCATTCTTTTTGGATTTCGTCAGACTCACCATCATAAGTGGGCTAGGTGTCTTTTATGAGCCAAATAACTTCAGGCTTCTTCGGTGGGGTGTATTAAATTGAACATGTGAATTTTTTCTATATTTATATAATTCACACTCTTCTATTCCAATACTTTATTGTAATTGAGGTGTACGAACAAGATATGTATTCCTTATCAATGCAATATAGGTCCTATTTTGTTGGCAAAAGTGCTTTACTTATTTTTTGCACTAAGGAAAAATAAACAAATTATTTATAAGCATTATTTAAAGTGAAAGTGCGGTATTCATTTTCTATTTTTTTGTATAAAGATACATACCCTTGCACTATGTCACTCATCTGATGACCCTACCTCCCCAATTAGGCACCACATCTGTATCACACCCTCAGGCACCTCAGTGATTCTAAAGCTATATGATGTAGCCCCGCCCTTTTATGTCATGGCATCATGCCATCAACATACAATTGTGTCACTAATGACGCCAACTCAAGATTTTTTTTATTTTTGGGGGGGGAAGGGGAGAGGGGCTATTACGTTATTACCCCAGACCCATAAATACTCCGGAAACAAACGACCAAATGGTCAATGTAGAACTGTTTTAAATATAACCTTTAACATATTTAAAATCTACACTTTTATAAAGCCTTCCGGCACCAAGTTGTTTCAATCTAATGAATGCATCTAAAACTTCATATATTTTTTACATTAAAGTAAACACTAGGTATGCCTTACTTTTTAATAGTTAAATTCATATGATAAATAAACTAATTAAAAAAATAAATAAATCACTTGTCAATATTTTAGTGAACAAACCCCCAATGAATCAAAACCTGGATTATTTACTAAACAGAGCCTAAGGTAGAGTGATAAAAAAAAAAAATGTTACTAAATAAATAGTTAATTGAATATTATGTAGTAGTACAATTGTAGCCAATTGATTGCTACACTGTAATAAAAGTATCCAGTAATTTATACAAGTGAAGAGAAAAGATTGACAATCTGTTACTAACCACTAGATGTCAGTAGAGAGCCGATATGCATATAATAGCCTTTAGCACTCCAGATGTGGGCTACATCTACCAAAATACTCTTACAGCAATAATGCTGACAATGCAATAAGGGAGATTTAGTCCACAAACAGAGTGCCAAAAGTTGCCTAACCCTGTGTTTAACCAATATACAGGATACAATGTGCATAGACAAGCAAGGTTATTTTACTGAAACATTCAGACTATTACATAATAAAAATAAATAGATTACTTTGTTACTAAACTAGTGTAGCTCCGTGACCTGTGCACCTAGTAAGAAGCGTAAATTAAAGCGGCACTGTCATGCCGAACTTACCTTTCCTCAATCTCTTCCTCTTTTCCCCCTCTCTCAGGATCTGTTCTTCTTTTCTTCCTGTCTTCTTTAGTTTTCTTTAACCCCTTAAGGACCAAACTTCTGGAATAAAAGGGAATCATGACATGTCACACGTCATGTGTCCTTAAGGGGTTAAAATCATAAGACAAAGTACTCTTTGCCTTATGGAGGATTCCTCCGCTTGACCAGCGGAGGAGCAAAGTGTGCTTCATTTCCGCTGGTCAGAGCAATTTTCTCATGATTCTCACCTTCCCTCTGTGTTCCCACGATGCTTCCTGTCACTTTACATGAAACTGCCGAATTGCGTTCTAACTGAATGAGAACAGTATGTTCGTTTCTTTTAGTACACAATTCGGCACTTTGTAGTGAGGGGGGAATAAAATAACTAACCTGTAAAATAAAAATTAAACTTACCATTCGACGTCTTCTTTTTTCTCAAATCTTCATTTTTCAGCCCCAAAAAAGACCAAATAAAAAACAAACATAACCGTCGAATTGAAAACATAAAAAACCAGAGCGCAAAAAAAAAAATCCATCTTCACCCATGGAGGGCTCCGCGCAGACTGAGCTCCGCAGGGCGAGGCAAGGTTTAAAAAGCCTTGCCCCGCCCTGCAATTAGGCTAAGAACACTCTGATTGGTGGATTTAAACCAATCAGAGTGCTCTTTGTCATTTTACACAGCGTGGGAAAATTCAAAAGAACTTTCCCACGCTGTGTAAAATGACAAAGAGCACTGTGATTGGATGGATTTCAAGCCATCCAATCACAGTGCTCTGTGTCATTTTACACAGACGTCGAATGGTAAGTTTAATTTTTATTTTACAGGTTAGTTATTTTATTCCCCCCTCACTAGGGTTGGGGGCCGGGGGTGGGGGGTAAGGACAGTAGGCCCCCCCCCCTCATTATCTTTATAGCCCCCACCCGCCGCCCAGGGGTGGGGGGGGGCAGTAGGCCCCCCCTCATTCTCACTATGGCCCCCACCCGCCACCCAGGGGTGGGGGCTGGGGGGGCAGTAGGTCCCCCCCCCCTCATTCTCACTATGGCCCCCACCCGCCGCCACAGGCTGCTCACTGTTTAGTGGACATGCCCCTACTCGCGGTATAGCGAGTAGTGGCATGTGGGAGATTTTAATCTCCCTTGTGCTATTATGGGGGTCATATTGACCCCCATAGAGTGAGGGGTGACCTGGGGGGGGGGGCTTATGAAGTGGTGGGGAGCACTGCTCCCTGCCGCTTCTATCTTTACATATTACAAGGAGGGAGCTGCGTGCCGGTAGCTCCCTCCTTGTAATAAACTGAACAAACAAACACAGATACACTGATATTCAGTGTTTGTTTGTTCTGCTGATATTCCTATTCATTCATTTGTCTGTCTGATGAATGAATGAATAGATGAAATTACCATTCGCATCCAGGTGTTTCACTGGGCATGTGCGGGAATCTCACAGTCTGTCTAGTGTGAGCTGATGACGTGTCCCACAGGGACTTCATCTACCCACACAAAGATGGCGGCGCCCTGAATATAGATCGGGACAGAAAATAAGGAATACAAAATAGGTAATGTGGGGGGCTTAGGGGCATTTGGGGGTGACTAGGGTGTTAGATGTAGTGGAGGCTGGAGGGGGGTTAAAAAAAATAAAATTTAAAAAAAATAAAATAAAAAAAAAAAACAGGATTCTGCATGACAGTGCCGCTTTAAATATAAAAGATTCTAAAAATGGGAGATTTAGTGCTTTAGGAGCAATGGGGCGTTTCTTTAAATTCTTAAGTACCTAAAATTACTGTTACTTTTTACTCCTGCTAAAAATAAAGGTAAACTAAATAGTAATATTTTTTAGTTTGCTTACAAACATTTTATAACAGAGTAAAAAAATACATTGTATTAAGAAATATTGGCTGCGTAGTGAAAACATTGTTATGAATCTAATAATCTAATTAATTGAATTAAATGGTGGTACCTGTCGAAATCTTTTCTTGATTTCATCATCTGTAACTTCTGGATCAATCTGGAGAACCTACCAAAAAGGAAAAAAAGAAAACATTCCTGCTTACTGGATGACACAATGCTAAATTAAGATGCGTTCCAACTGAACTGTATAACTAGAAACTGAAAACATGACTCAACATTTAAAATAAAAAAGACAGCAGTATTTAAAAGGTATTTCAAGCAAACCAATTAGACAGCAGTATTTAATTGAAATTAAGTTGTCATGGTGCCAGGAGGAACCCAGACACACTCTTACCAAGTTCAACACACCACCCGCGCTCTCTTATGGATCTCGTGCATGGCCCATCTCCCTACCCCCTTATGCAGCTCTCTCACTATTTTCTGTAGGCGTTGATCATGTTGGTACTTCAATGGCAGCCATCTTGGGTTTCAATTTTAAAGATACCCAGACCCCTTTTTTCTTCTATATGCTTATTTCAACTTTAAACTTTAAAATTATCTGTTCACGTTATACATATATTATATCCTTTTGTAGCCATATATCCAATGTTACATATGTTTTAAGTTAATTACATGCTGGTCATATGATCTGTGACATTATCTGACCTTTTCTAAGAGAAATATTTGATGCTATTTAAACAGGACAGGTCCAATGAGCTGTATTTGGAAAAAGCCTTGTTTGGCAAAACAGGTTTCTGTTTTTATACTATATATTGGTTTTATTATTTTTTGTCTTAAATAAAACTAGTTTTGGGAGCAAAGCCAAGCTACTAACCTGAATGGCCGCATGCAACTGAAGCTCAGTGATAAACAGCCACATTGGACCCTCTATTGCAGCCCAAATCTCCCACAAAATGAACCAAACAGTACCACCAACAACGGAGAAGAAGATGGGTAGAAAAAAAACAAGCCCGACAGACCCAAACAGAGCTGGAACATCAGAGACCTCTGGAGGCTTGCCCGCAGCACGGTGGGTGCCAACATGGCAGACTACGCCTAAGACTGCTCAAACATTTCAGATTACTTCAATAGCACCCGCCATGCTAGCCCCACTCCCAACTCACCCATAAGCGGATACGTGAAAGAGCTCCTAGCAGGGCTTCAGCTTACCATACAAGCTGACATTGCCCGGATCCGCACAGACCTGCAGGGCCAAACAGGCCGCCTGAGCGCTGTGGAGGGAGACTCCTGCCAAAACAAGCAGGACACAACCCTGCTGCAACAAGCTGTACACCACCTGCAACAGCAAAATCGCAAAACGGAACAGCGTTTTGCAGAACTGGAAGACCAACGAAGGGGCCTGAACCTCAAGATCAGAGGAATCTGAGAGTTGATACAGGAGGAAAAGTAAGTTCGGCATGACAGTGCCGCTTAAATACTATAAGGATTTGAGAACACTCTGAAGGCTCTGCTTCCCAACGCCCTTTTATAGATGATAGTAGTTCACAGCCTGAAAAACAGACTCTGGTTTGGAAAGTACACGCAGACACACTTATACCAGGCAAGTGCCAGAAATCTTATTGTTTTGTTTAACTCAGGGCGTTAAACCCCAGAGTGAGCCTCCAACGCCAATCTCAACTCCCACTGGGCGGCATTTGGCTTCTGAAATTTCAATTTCGGGCAGGTGTGCTGCTGATAGGCTGAGAGCGGTCAGCTGACTCTAAGGTGATCAATGACTCCCCATTCACAAAACTGGCTTGAAAAGAAACATAGTAGTGATAAAATGGATGAGACAGCGCTGGTCAACTTATAGGCAGCAACCTTAAAAAGGGGATCCCTCTAAAACAAGATAAATAGAAGTAACAGATAAGAAAGGCTGCGCCTTTTATATTGCGTACAAAAATACACAATATAAAATTTCCATAACGCGTTTCGTCAAAAGACGCCTGCTCTCTACTTGTAAGTACGTTTTTATTTAATTTATACTAACAATACCATACAGTGAGCACTATTGGCTGTTTCTTCTTTTCTGAGAACTGGACACCACTGACGGAGAGGTACCCACCATATATCCTATAAGCGGGGATTAAACCGCTGTATGCGCTTTACCCTAGAGCTTTGCTCTTGCAAATGTGAGTTCTCTACCATTGCTTTTTTATCACGTCAATATCTGAGCTATACATATTGCACTATTGGTTGTCCCTCTCTCTTTTATCTTCTATATAAGTGGAACCACTATATTCGAAGATGTACCACAGTACCAGCCTTTCAAAAAGACTATTCGTAAGGATATATAATTTGGACTTTTTACTACTTGGACTTTTTAATTTTAATATTTTTTATATTTTATGTGGCGCAGCCTTTCTTATCTGTTACTTCTTGAAAAGAAACATACCTCTTTCAAGGAACTGAAATTTCAACTAAAAATTTTGCATTTATAAGAGATCACAGAATAAATATGGTTCCCAACAGATATAGAATCTCTAAGTTCCAATATTGAGGGAGTAGATTCTATAATATAGTTGGGAAGTTCAGTTCTGCTTTCCGCGCAATTCTCTCCCCCCCCCCCCCAGGGAATTAAAATTATTAAATCAATCATTGGGATTAATATGTGGCCATATTGTATAGTCTAGTATGTTCATTTTATTGTACTGTATAGACCATCTTCAAACTGGCTAACTATTTCATAGTAAGGGATACATCTAAAAATCTGTTTTGTGTTATGTCTCTTTACCAAAGCGTAATATCTTTAAGTAAGGGGTATACCAATACATAATTTTACAGATGGACACATTGGTACTATAGGATTGAAAGATCAGTAACTTATCTAATGTGGAGTGGGACAGATAAGGGTGTAAAGAGAGAAGAAGTACATTGGGGGTAGTAATTAACATTTGGCATACCCATTATATTTCAGCAGGACAAACTTTAAATTCATCCCACAATGTGAAAAGGGTTAGTTTCGGCCTTAAAAAAAAAATAGCAATAAAAATTGATGTTCTGTAGTCTAACAAAATAAGGTTAAACTGAAGGAGAGGGATGAATAAAATTCTGTTGATCTATTAGCATAATTTATAATGTGATCCAGATGGACAAACAATACATAAGTTCCCTGACAAGTTTAGAACATAGCTACTCTGGGGTTAAGGAATGATTAAAAGGACTCTTAAGGTAATATAGGAAAATTGTAGGCTTGGAAGAGTCAGAGTTTAAAACACAAGAAAGCCTGATTTAGTAGTTATTGTGTTAGGAGACTATTTGCACTGTCCCCTGGCAATACGTTTTCAGGTCATCTCAGGTAAAATTAAAATAGCTAGTATATTGCCTGTGCGAAAATAAACTTACACAGCCTCTCCCTCTGGATCCCTAGAACTTCTTCCTTTCAAAACCCAATGAGGCCCTTAAATCTTGTGAAAATAAATGACTGCTTAAGATTGCCCTGCTGCCTACAAAGCTTTTGCCGAAAGGTGGTAACTTGTTGCTCCTCCAACCCTGAAGGTTGTTATCCTAAACATTAAGAATAGTATGCAGGATTACAAAGTCACTGCTTATATCTAAAACACCTTTTCTTTCATCTCTTATTTTAAGTAACACTATAGGGTCAGGAGCACAAACACAAAGGCCCTCTCTGCCTCCCCCGCCTAAATATAGTAAAAGCTTACTTTTATTCAAGTCTGCAGCTGCTGCCTCTGATCTGCCAGCTTGGCTGACATCAGAAGTGTTGTTCTGAGCCAATCACAATTCTTTCTCATAGAATTGGCTGAGACTGTCAAGGAGGAAGATCAAGTGCAGAGCCAGCGCAATTCAAACACAGCCCTGGCCAATCAACATCTCCTCATAGAGATCCATTGAATAAATGCATCTGTATGAGGAAAGTTCAGTGTCTCCATGCAGAGGGTGGAGACACTGAATGGCAGTGCTTCACAGTATGTAGCACTGCGACAGGAGGCACCTCTTGTAGTCATCTGAGGCGTGGCCAGTGGAGTTCTCTCTAGGCTCTTATGTTAACAGCATTTTCTCTGAAAAGACAGTGTTTATTGCAAAAAGTCTGAATGGAATGAATAAATTCATCAGAACAAATACAAGCTGTAGTTATTCTGGTGATGATAGTGTCCCTTTAATGCTTTTGAAGTATGTGGCTCCTTGCTATTTATTTTTTTTACATGGGTTTTTAATATATCTGCAAAGCCTTGTATAGTATTACTTTCTAACATTACTCATGTGCTGCATCGATGTATTGGCAATTGTCTTATGATGTGTTCTATTTTATGAAAGTTTGTGACACTTTGTCTTGCCATTTTTTCTTTCAATAAAAAAAATAAATAAATAAATAAAAAAATAAAAAAAAGCATTACTCAAGTAAATCTTAACTTTCAATAAACTTCAGAGGAAACCTGTAAAGGGAATTGTACTAGGGGACTACAGGCACCACTACAGTGGGCTTTGTGATTAAGCTGTATAAAATGCCCGATTTTATTTTAAAACAAAATTTACATTAATACATAATCAAGGATAATTTTGAATTGAGCTGGATATTAAATCATTATTTATGCTTCCCTTTCTGCTGCTTTGTGTGGATATCAGAAAGAATGGTAGAAAGTAAAATTGCATTAGATGTATGGAGAAATAAATAAAATTATATTTTAGCCATTCCAATGCTTTCCCAGATTGGCAAAAAAAATAATTAAAAAAAACAAAAAAAAAACGGCAGTTGTGATGATGTCACCAATGCCAGTGCCGGCGGACCCGTGCAGTGCTGGAAATAAGGTGATTTTTCATTGCTTTTAAGGAGGGCAAGCCACCTTAATTGTGGGTTTAGCACCATAGGGTCAGGAATACATGGTTGTGTTCCTGACCCTATAGTGCTCCTTTAATATTAATAATCTGGGGATTGGGCCTTACTATATTATTTGTTTAACCTCCATTGCACAGCAGAGGATGACTGGCTGGTGTCAGCAGATCGTCTTGTGGCTCCTGTAGTAAATGGACCATCTGTGGAGCGGTTCCTCCCTTTAAATGGTGTCCTCTTGATCACAGATCATAATATTTAACAAATCTACACCCCATAGCCCAGGAAAATGGGAAAGAGAGATGACATCCAAACCTACTATGATTAAAACTTGTACTGCTGCACAGGGTAAAAAGTGTTTTTTTGTTTGCTTTTTAAGTCTCTGTGCAAATTCAGAAGCAACTTAAGATATGCAGGTGACAACAGTATTTTACATATGTTAAGCATCGCCTGCATATCTCAAGGGTGGTCCCAAATTTTGTATCTTGACATACAGATGAGTGTGTGTAGACATCAAAATGCCCCAAATTACAGAGGGTCAAACTAGGTCTCCAAATTACATTTGAAGAATATGGAGAAATGGATTCCATTGATTACACAGTTGTATAGTTTTACCTCAAATGGATTTAGGTTGAAATAGGATGACCCAGGTCTAATCAACCGGTCTATCTGTTGCTTTGAAGTTAGAACGGAGTCCCGTTTCTCAATTTGTTTAACCTGTGGATAGGGGAAAGTAAATTAAAAGGAACAGATCAGTAGCCTAAATATACAAAGGATTAAAGAACTACCATAATGTTATATTGCAATTTTCATATATTATTGAAGAAAGTAACACTACTTAATATTATATAAGCCAGCCTTTAAAGAGCCAGAATGGAAATCACCATTTTTTTAAAGAGTCATGCATCGCTTGACATTTTTTTTTAAATCAGAAAAATACTTAAATATACAAACCAAAATAATGTAAAAAAATAAATAAATAAAATAAAAATGCAGCAAACATTTATTAAAACTTACTAAAAAAAAATAAAACTTGCTCAGATTGCATTATTGGGCACGCCTCAACTCAGAAAGGTCAAACACCGGAGCCTACACTGCATGATCACTCTCCCTCTCTTCTACCCCTGTCAGGATGTTGCAAGGTGGATAGATATTCCTAGTGCACATGTGTGACTGTCAGACTTGCCCAGTGCTCTTTTCCAGCAAGAGGGAGTGGAAAGCATAAGAAAGAAGCAGGTAAATATGAAAAAAAATATTTACCAGCTTTTTCTAGCCTGCAAAGTGATGCAACTTGCTTATTCAAAGCTTTTGGATGAGGCAGCTATCTCAAACTGATGTATGTCTCTTTAACAACTGCAAGGCTGTAAAGAGTTGCAAAAGCAAAGCAAGCAGAATATATGAAATACTGGCAGAGTGTCTTTAATGGACCACTGTGGATAAAACAAATTTCAAAAGGTTTAACCGGAATGTTTTCTTCTCAGAGCCGATCACTCTGCCCCGCTGACGCCTCCTCTGGCCCAAGCAATAATACGGAAGCATTTCCCTTGGGCACTGATGATGGGCTTTGAGTATGAGCTGACACTCTCGGCCTATCACTACCCATACATTGAGAGTAATGAAAGTACATACCACCTCAAGACCCCATAATGACTTGCAATAAATGAGTTATGAGGTCTGGAGGTCTTTTTCAAAGGACCAGATTAATGTTTTTTTTACAGGTTGTTAATGTTGACATTATAGGGTTAAATAGATATCTTGGAACTAGCATAGCAAGTTCTAAATTAAAGCTTGGTATCACTGAGGACCATATATCACGGTTGAAATTACCTGTTAACATAGATCAGGGATTTTAAAGGACAGGAGCCAGATGGCCATATTATTACTCATACATGCATTTAGTGTAAATGAAAAATAAAAGTACGGGGGCGTGTCCTGACCGCGCATGTGAGCGGACGTGCAGGAACGGTGCTCTCCCGACCCGCGGCAATAAAGCGGCTTCAACAGCGTGGAAAACCCCTAGAAACGAGCGATAAACCTCTGCACACTCAGGTGAACACCCCTACCTCTGATGGCGACCAAAAAATTTAAACAAAAAACCCTCAATCCCCACTTAGAACGGTCACAAACCGCGGAGCCGAAAATCCAAGATGGCGCCGACGGACGGCACTCGCCTGCACACAGCACTGACACAGGAGACTGCCTGTCAGAGCACAGCAATCCTGCAACAGATGCCTCAATCAGGCTAATTATGCAGGAGCTCCACACCTCATTTAAGGCTGACCTCCTTCAGATGACCGCTGACATCAAGGCAGACATACAGAGTATGGGAGAGCGCACCGCACGCCTGGAGGACAGGGCAGACGAGCTGGTGGAGGCACATAACACAATAACAGAGGCCTACACAGACTTGGAGCGCAAACTTAAATCCTTAGAAGAGAAGGTGGCCGATCAAGAAGACAGGAGCAGACGGAATAATATCCGTATAAGGGGTATACCAGAGGCCATTTCACAACAAGACCTATCCAGGTATGTCAAAGACCTGTTTAAAACTCTGATCCCCTCTTTGTCTGAATTCGACTTGATCCTGGACAGGACCCACAGACTACCAAAACCCAAGCATCTCCCACCAGACACTGCAAGAGACACGATCACGAGAGTACACCACTTCACTGTCAAGGACAGAATTATGCAGACTTCCAGAACCATAACCAAATGGCCAGAATTGTATAAAGATATCAAGCTGTTCACTGATCTCTCCTCAGCGACCATGCTCAAACGCCGAGCCTTCACGCCGATCACAGAAGCACTGCGTAACGCAGATATCTCCTACAAGTGGGGCTTTCCTACGAAGCTACTAATTAAAAGAAATGGCGTGGACAAGCCTATCCTGACTCCAGAAGACGGCAAAAAGGCGCTGCAGGAATGGAATATACCCTTCCTACCTACTAGCCCCAGGAAGAAACAAATACCGGCCCATGCACCAAAGGCGTTGTCCAAAGACTGGTCACGAATCCACAGGGCCCCACAGGCACGCATGGACTCGAACAAGTCACCGACCTGAACGATCCGGGGCCAGAGCCGCATCATGCCTCCCACTGAATGAACTGAACGTACAGGTTTATACTGTTTTGTTAAATGTTATAATGCAAGTTCACCTACGATACCCATTAAGGGTTTAACCAAAGGCCACAGGCCTAGCCGCAACAGGTGAGCAATACCCGACGGCACTACATTCGACCCAAGTTATTGTTGATCCCCTACACATAGGGATCCAGTTACCACATCAGTGTGGTACACCCCCGAGGTTCTAGTAATCCAACTTTTCCGTTGCTTTAGGCAACCAAATGTCACCAAACCGTGACTTACGGAATTTTGTATATAGTTTCTCCCCCTGTTCTCCCTTTCTCCTCCACACCACCCCCCCACTGAGAGTACTCCGCAAACTCAGCATAACTGATACACACGGTTGCAAACTACCTAGATCTCCCAGGTATACAAACCCCACAGGTCTCCTTCGAGACCGCCGAGTTAAAGTAACCAATAGCTCGATTAAGAAACACAAACCCCTGCCACAGCATCCACCACGCTGGAAAGATGGTGATTAAGCTCATGTCCCTAAACGCCAAAGGGCTTAACTCCCCTAATAAACGGAGGCTAGCCTTGCAAGAGGCGAAAAAATGTGGGGCACAAGTGGCATTTTTCCCAAGAGACCCATTTTAAATGGAACTCTAGACCCAAATTTACCTCAAAATGGTACCCTCACGACTTCCATACATGTTATTCAGCGAAGAAAAGAGGAGTCTCCACAATGATCAGCAAAGATGTGGCCTTCTCCTTAGTTAGGAAAATATGTGACAAAAAAGGTCGATATTTAATTTTACAATGTATGTTGAATAATGCACCGTATACTCTGATTAATGTATATAGCCCTAACGAAAACCAAAACGAGTTCTTGCAAATGATCTTAGCTCTAACTGATATGTATAGACACGGGGAGGTGATTATTGGAGGCGACATGAACTGCCTATTTGATAGCAGATTAGACTCCTCCACCACAGCCCAAATCAAGAATTGCACACTCAGACACAGAACCACGTTAACCACAAAAATATGCTCCACACTGACTGCAGCTCGCATGGTGGACCCATGGCGCATTCTACATCCCACAGATATAGATCACACATGCTATACAGCAGCCCACAACAGCTATTCTCGGATAGATAGATTCCTCATACCCACCACGTTGATGGCCCAAATAGAAGGAGCAACAATTGGGGTAATGACGTGGTCAGACCATGCTCCCATTACACTCAGCATTACAGAAGCGTTTAACAATAAAGGATCTGGCTCCTGGAGACTTAATGAATCTCTTTTAGCAGACCCAGCAATAATATCCCAGATCACGACAGATCTACAACACTATATAGCAGAAAACACGACCGCTGACTCTGCAATCGAACACATTTGGCTAGCACATAAGGCGGTCATACGAGGCAGTTTTATAAAACATGCCAGCTATGCTAAAAAGCAGAGAATGGCCGAATACACCAATCTCTTGGAAGAAATCCGAACTCTAACACATTCAAACAAAAGAGACCCAAAACCAACCACAAAAACAAAACTCTTAGCCCTCCACAACAAACTGAACAACATTGAGCTAGCCAAAACAACTTACCTACTCAGGAAATTGAAACACAATTTCTTTACGAGTGGCAACAAAGCTGGTGCACTATTGGCATCACAACTGAAAAAGAGGAATGTCGCCTCCAGAATCGCCTTCCTAAACAACCCCAAGGGCATAAAAGTAACGAACCCCCAAAATATTGTAGACCAATTCGCTCAATACTACGGCGAATTATACAACCTCAACCGGGACCCCAAGGTACACATACCGACCCCAGACACAATAGATGACTTTCTAGCTGCCTTAGATCTCCCCAAACTGACAGAAGACGACCTAGCACCCCTAACAAGACCCTTCTCTCTAGACGAACTCACGGAAGCCATCTCTCAACTCCCAGCACACAAATCACCGGGCCCTGATGGCTTAACAAATGAATACTATAAAACTTTCTCACCAACCATAGCACCACTGCTCCTCCAATTAGTTAACAAATGCGCTACAACAGGTGCGCTCCCAGAAGAAATGCTCTTGGCACATATCTCCACTCTCCCCAAACCAGGCAAACCCCCTACACAATGCAAAAACTTCCGGCCTATATCCCTCCTAAATGGAGATGCCAAGCTATACGCGAAGCTCCTCAGCAACCGGCTCGCCCCCCTCCTGCATAAAATAATCCACAATGACCAATCTGGGTTCATCAGGGGCCGCCAAGGCTCAGACAACACCAGAAAAATATTAAACATGATCTCCACGCTGGAGTCCAACAGATCATCAGGCCTCCTCCTCGCCCTAGACGCGGAGAAGGCCTTTGATCGTCTAAATTGGGCCTACATGACAAAAGTACTGGCACAATTTAACTTTCCAGAATCTACCATAAATAGCATCATGGCTTTATACCACCGTCCAGCAGCGAAAGTATCGCATGGAGGGTTCCTCTCTACGGCATTCTCCATCACCAATGGCACCCGCCAGGGATGCCCCTTATCGCCCCTACTGTACATACTTGCTCTAGAACCCCTGGCACAAAAGATCCGAACACACCCCGAGATACTAGGAGTCAATATCCGCAACAAAATGTACAGCCTAGCTTTGTTTGCCGACGACATATTTATAGCATTGTCGGATCCACAAAATTCTCTGCCCCCCCTGTTGAACCTCCTACAGGAATTTGGCAATATTTCTTACTACCGCCTCAACCAAGACAAAACCCAAGCTCTACCAATAAACCTGCCCAAACCCTTGTTAGACACACTCCAGACCTCATACCAGTTCGACTGGAAATCACACTCCCTCACATACCTGGGAATAAAGATAGCGCCCACGATTTCTGCCACTTCACAACTAAACTACAAACCTCTAATTACACTATGTAAAGCGGAAATGAACAGATGGAAACACGCAAAAATCTCATGGTTGGGAAGAATTAACACGTACAAAATGATGATCCTCCCACGTATCCTTTATATCTTTAGGATGATACCATTAGGGATCACGCTCCAATTTTGTAAGGCACTACAAAAATTATGTAGCGCGTATATTTGGAGCGGGAAAAGACCCCGGGTGTCCCTAGCACTCCTTCAGACTGCCCCACGACATGGAGGAGTGGGTCTCCCAAACCTGAGACAATACCATAGAGCAGCGATCCTCTCCACAGGCATACTCCTTCATGCCACACCAGGCACATTACAATGGGTAGACATGGAAAGAACACAATTTGCAAGCAAGTCTCTAACCGACTACCTATGGACACCAAGGAAGTTTAGAATTAAGCGCACAGACCTGTTCCCAACCACACAACTTACAATATCCGTATGGGACACCTTTATGGAGACAATAGGTCACAAGGATACACTACACACAAAATCTCCACTCTCAGTCCTGAGAACAATAGTACCTAACATTCCCCTCAAAGACTGGAATGCGGCGGGAGTGGCAACAATATCACAGCTATTGGACGCCAAAGGCGTACTACCATTCCCAATACTACAAACGAAGTGGCAACTCCCAAACAGGGCTATCTTTTCCTATCTACAACTAAAAAGCGTGACTCAAACACACACACCCCCAATACATCCAACGCCAACTGCGACTAGACTCGCCTCCCACTTACTCCTAGACAGATGTTGGGTGGCACCCACAAAACCCAAAGCACTCACGCTATGTTACAAGGCATGGCAGGAACTCTCAACACCCACATCACACCCCTACAAACTCCACTGGGAGACAGACTGCGGGACAGCACTGACAGACTACGACTGGCTACGCGCCCTCAACGGTCTCTCTAAATGGACCAAGTGCTACACACATATCGAGGCCCACAAAAAACTCCTCTACCATTGGTATATGACACCACAGAGACTCCACCGTATATACCCCAATACGCCCAACACTTGCTGGCGGTGCAACGCAACTGCAGGGACCTTGGAACACTTATGGTGGTCTTGCGGTAGTATCCAACCACTTTGGACCGCCGTATCACAGACACTAGACCAACTTCACATCCCTAAATTCCAACTGTCAAAAAAATCATGCCTCCTGCTCCTACTCCCAACTAACCTCACCCTAATACAAAAACAGATTGCAGCCCTTACAATACTGGCGGCAAGAAACTTGCTAGCACTACATTGGAAATCACAGACCTGCCCATCCTTAGCCCAACTTCAAACCAAACTCACCCAATACAAAACCTACGAAAGAATGGCAATAATATCCCCCCAAAAAAACTGGCATTCGATATGGGTTGGGGGAATTGGGAGGGGGCGGTGGACAAGGAGGGAGGTATACCCGGGCCAGACCCTGTTCTCCAATGAGGGCAAGACTCATACAGGACATGAACAATGCTTATACCACATTCTATCAGTACTCTCCATCACTCCCCTACTCCCCTTCTTCCCCCCCGCCCCCTCCTCCGGGCCCTACTGGCCTTTCCCCCCCCGTCCCCTACCAAGTTTGCACCCTACCACTAGGGCTACCTACTGATACACCAACATACTCATCAAAATGAGGCATAACTCCGGTACTTCCTAACCCGCACACCTGGGACTAACTAGTGCACGAACCATCATAGGCTATACAGCCTACAATCATAATTACGTCGACTGAGCAGACTATTCATGCACACAACCATGGTTACGAGAGGATTCACTGGTATAGCTCTCACCCTGAGCCAACCGCATGGACACTTAGGCGATAGCGTATACCACCCAACGAATTAACAGCCTACGCATATACTTAAGTTACTATGACAAAATGCATGCATGTACCAATCCCCCCATGTACTCACTCAGGTTCCGCAAATTTCTGTGAACGTGATGTTTATGTCAAATACTGTAACCCTGTATCCCCCCGCTAACATACCCTTTTTTCCTTCTGTACCCCTGACCACATATTGAAGATATAATAAAATACAAATTTGAAAAAAAAAATAAAAGTACCACAAACAAAACCTTGGGGAACACCAATGATAAGAGTGTTCACAAAGAAAGGATGAAAACCAGGAGCACAATGTCACGGAGTATAAGGTTTTGGAGGCTTTGATGAAGAGGAGAGTGGTCAACAGTATCACAAGTAGAAGGTCAATGAGAATGTAGAAAGTGATGTCCTTTAGACTCAGTAGAGATTAAAGGTATCAGTCACTTTGGAGAGCGTAGTTTTAAAAGAATGGAGGGTCAAGAAAAGAGTTCGTATTAAGAAAGTCTTTTAGATGAGTAATCGCAAGCTGCTCAAGAAGCTTACAAGTGAAGTGGAGCTGTGATATGGTACAGTAATTAGAAGGAGAAGGGTTTTTTTGGTTTATTTTCCATTTAGAAGCTAAACATCACTGTTTATGCAACCCTAGTCAGACTTCTTTGCATGTGACCTATACATTTGCTGTAAAGAGATGTAATGTTTAACTTCCGTTATTGCACGTTCTGTTTAATTTAGAATTGCTCGTCTCCTGCTCCGTTAAATGGTCTGCTAGAGTCTTCTAGGTATGATTAGAGCTCTGGAGATAAAAACTTCTAAAGTAAGTTTAAGATATGATTGAAAATTAAACCATTTGTTTCATGCAGGCTGTGAGAGTCAGAACTAGAGGAGATGTGGCTAAAGCTGCAGAAACAGAAATAAAAGTGATGTAACTTCTAAATGACAATTAAAGGGACACTATAGGCACCTAGACCACCTAAGTTCATTGAAGTGGTTGCAGTTTTAGATAAACTGCAAAAATTACATTGCAGGGTTAACTCCACCTCTAGCTGTTATCTACCAGTCTAACCAGTGTGGTTAGGTGGCTTTTGGTCGTCTGACGCTGGACGTCCACGCGCTATACAATGCTTCCCTATGGGAGAAGTCTTAATGCGAGCACGACTCTCGACGCAAATGCACTTTGGGCCCCCCCGCTGGCTGATGTCAGAGGAGGAGTCTGAACAAATCCTGAGGACCAACAGCGCTGGAATCAGGTAAGTGTTAAAGGTTTTTTTTTCACCCCTTCAGCGCCGGAAGAGGGAAATGCAGGGGGCACAAGGGAGAGAGGCACTATAAGGAGCTATAGTGCTAGAAAAGCAACTTTGTCTGGGGCATGATCTATACACCAAAGCTGCTTCAAAGTGTTAGGGGTAGCTTCATAGTGTCCCTCTGCCTGTGCACCTCTCCCCAGCCAATCAATGGGTTTAAATATTTACCAGATTTCCTTGGCACTGGCTTTGTCCTCTCCTGCTCTGATGTCAGCATATGATGGAACCTAATGCGCATGCAAGATGCTGAACGTCCTCATGCAAAGTGTGTGGACATCCAGAGTTAAAATCTGTGAAACTGCAGGAAGTATCACTAGAGCCTGTTTTGGAGAAAGCTACTAGATGTAGTCTTAAACAGGACAGGTTTTCTAAAGCTGCAATGGTTTTACTTCCAGGATTTAGGGGACAATACATTCAGACCACTTCAATGAACTTACGTGGGCTGGGTGCCTATAGTGTCTCTTTAAGCTAAAGTTGGTACCTTTAACAAAAGGCAGAACTAAGACTGTCAAATCCTCAGCTGAGGGTAAAGGTCTCTATGGAGGCTCCCCCAGTGTCTTCCACAGACAGGGTGGTACTCTCACCCATGTACGAGGGTACATGGTCTTCTGGCAGATAAAGCACCAGGATATGAATTAGATGGAAAAGAACGTGAAGAACAGGTCCAGGAAAGCAAACCTCAATTTTCCCTGCACCCTGTGGCAATCAGCAAAGACACCACTGGAGGCCTTTGCAAAACATGCAAATATCGCAGAAAGTGACAGAGCGGCTTTAGTTGGTGCAGTTTGTCCCTAGAGCGATAGACAGGACAGAACTGTAGGTAACTTGAGAGGGACAGGAGAGAGCTGAGAGAAGAGAAAGTGGAGACAGGAGAGAAGAAGACAAGTAAACTAAAGCTGCAGAAACCCTTACGTTTAACTAGCATTTTCAATGATGTTTTTCCTACCTAAGTATTACCAGAAACATTGCAAAACCTAAGACTGTCATATCTCTCTCTCTATATATATATATATATATATATATATATATATATATATATATATATATATATATATATATAGAACAAAAACCCCTGCACTCACACTATGATGACTCCAAAGCCGGGTACATGAACCAGAGCTCCAAAACGATACAAAATAAAAGGAATGGCTGCTCACCGGACTTAAAAATGAAAAATGTATTGAATAAAGTTAAAAAATGAAAGTTAACTTTATTCAATACATTTTTCATTTTTAAGTCCAGTGAGCAGCCATTCCTTGTTCTATTTTATTTATATACACACACACACACAGCACATGAAAAGTGCTCCCCTAAATGTATGTAGAGCGCAGATGCCGCAGGATTACACCCATTGATTTGTGGTCTGATATAAAGTCTGCATTATCTGACTTCCAAATACTATAGGACAGAACTTTTCCTGTACTGACCGACACAGTGAGCGATGGGTGTCCTAGAAACACATGGTTTCTGACAACCACACACACCATTCATACAGCAGCAGGCACACTGGGTCTGTCCCAGTCACTGCCAGCAATGTCACGGTGCGGCCACCCTCTCACGGTGCCACAGGAGCCATGCTGCAGGTCACAACATGCGAGCCACACACTGCAC